>QVRM01006416.1:87500-495000 GCA_003439945.1 Dermanyssus gallinae
ATATATATATATATATATATATATATATATATACTATTCAGATAAATGCTTTGATGTACTGAAAGATCAAGAGATTTGTGCAAGCTGCTGGGCCTACTGACTAAATTCAATGTAAAAATACGGTTTTACAAAACAAAAAATTGATTTCCTTACGCGTTTACATTTTTTTTAAATACAGACACATGTGCACTTTACGCTCTTGCACACTTGTGCATAAAGGCACCCAACAACAAAATAACAATTCGAGATATCTCACGTGACATTGCTCAGCTAGATTGTGTACGATTGATATCGATAGTGTTAACAGGCCAGGCAAGCAATACGGGACGCTATTATTTGCGTCTAAACTGGCATACGTTTAGTATGGTGACAAGCTTTCGCGCTACTTGCAGCTGGAACCACAGTTATGCCGTCCGTTCCATTATACAACGAACGTGACAAGCCCCTGGCCACCGACCGCCTTTGCGCGCGGAACATTTATCCAGTCACCTGTGCACATTGGAGCCGACTCCGATTCGGCCAAGCCGCTGCACTATCACTATCGACAGCAAAGCGAAGTCTTGATAATCGCCGCATACCTCGAGCCCGCAGTCTGCTCCCCACCGGGTGTCCCGGCACTTCCATCCTGGCCGTCTCATCTGTACCCATGAGACCCACTTTCCTCCGTACCCGAAGCCTCTTCCTGGCCGGCGCCAGTTCCTTGCCAAACGCAGCTCGCTTATCGGGCACGTCTCCGTACGTCCTCCCATCTGTGATCTCTCGAGGGAGCTTCGAGCAGTACATACTCCCCTTCGTCCCGGCCATTCTCCCCCTTCCGTCCGTCCGCCCGCGCCTACGTCGAGCTTCGCAGCCCCCGACGTCGCTTCCCTAGATTCTCCCTGATGTCCCCGCCATTCTTGTGCGCTCCTCCTAACGGGAAGCACCCCAACGTAGAAGTAGGCTGTGGGGCGTCGTTGCGGAGAATGGTTTGTCGCCTGGGTTCCCTGCGTTCCCGGCTGACGGTCGGACTTCGCAGACGAACGATGAGGATCGTCCCTCCCCCACGTCGTGAACTTCGCCTCAATGTGCCGTGTGCGGCCCTCTCCCTGTGCCCTCGAAGCCCACAACGAAGAGCACAAGAGAAATTCCGAGCGACACCGACGAAACCGTGCAGGAGCCTGAAGCCTGAAGTTGTCGTTTGCTCCGATCGGCAAAGTGAAGGCCGGACGTATAGAGCAGCACGACCAGAAGGGACCTGACGTCCCTCGAGAGAACACCGCCAGGGATTGAATTACTCGACCGCAGGCACATAGTCATCAAATCAACTGGAGGAAAGCACAAGAAGAACTCGAAGTTCGGTGGAGTGAAGTTTGGTTTTAGCTGTGATTAAGTGGCCATACGAAAGGCGCGGACACCTTTCTTGTTAGCTTCGGAATTGAATTTCCATGTTTGGTACGAGGATTTAATGATAAACCAATCTACCGGACAGTTCCAATATCATCGAAAGCGTGCAACTGTATGTCTATTTCTTATGTCTATTGTTTAAATTGTATTTTTTAAATGTCTACAGCGGCGAACTTGTACAACTACTATGCTAGTTAATACTATTTCCGATATATTTATAACTCTACGATTGTTATCCGTTTTCTGTTAGTTAATTTGTTATGACACCCGACTCGTAAGTTTCCCTGTTAGTGATTTAAGAACGTCACTGAAAAAAAGTAGCGTTTCAGTCATGTATACCATCTACGATACAAATGCATAAAAATACCAACTTTTCAAATTTTGTTCTAGACTATGCGGATTGCGTTTTTCTAAAAAGATTTTTTTTTGTCAGATTCATGTCGAACCCAAAATCTTCTGTCGCAACCTTTGCTACAATGAATTGTTAACTACAAGCCCGTTATCTCTCTCTCTCTCTCTACCTAATTTTACTTTCTTTAAGTAAGTAAAGCAGTTTGCCTAGTGTACGACTATACTATTATTGTCGGAACTCTGACGAATCGATGTCGATGCGTTGTCGTGTGCAGGGCAAGGTGCTCTGTCGGCATTTTTTAGGTCACTACACACCGGCTCCGGCGCAACCACACCTCGGAACATCGAGGGCCAGCCCTGAAATCATAGGCCTGCCCTGAAAACAGAGTCAAGATGACGTCTTCACTTGCCGACCAGGTCGTTGTTCGGCCTTTGCGCGCCGAGGAGGTTCAGTACGCGGTCGAGATCTGGAAAGAGCAGGGCCTCGAAGAAGGCATCCATACGCTGCAGTTGTGGCATAAGACTGATCCAGAGGGTTTCATCGGCGCCGTCGACAAAGATACTGGTACGTATGCATGCATGAAGCTAGCTAGCTATCTATCTAATCTCAATTTTGCTACAATTCCGACCACCGGCAACTACTACGAGCTTGATGAAAAGTGCAGTTGACACAGAATGGCAGCCTTTAGTAGATGCGTCTCACACGATTCTCGGGACTGGCTCGCTCAGAACTGAGGTTTTTCTTCTCTAAGCTCTGCTCGAAGTTGGCCGCCATATTGGTGTAGTGTCGATGGGCCGAAACTTTGACTTCGGTTTAAAAATGTGGCTCATCCATTATAGGGTACCATTCTCAGTTCGAAGTCGACATATGGTGAATCGGCGGTAGATTGTGAACATTTATATATAAACGCTGTTTTGGGTTTGCGTTTGTCCTGCTTGCCACAAGGACATCCCACATTACCTGCTTTTGAATCACACAATTACGGGTTATTACCACTGAGTGGTACTGAGTGTTAAATTAATATATATATATATATATATATGATTGATTTCGCTTGATAAGTGTGTGTACACACTTGACCCTTTTATATCAGGGGCGCAGAACTCTGCAGCTATTAATGATCTATGTTGTAGTCCCCCGTTTTTTGCTATTATGTGTTGAGCACCTTCCATCGGGATAGCCTTTGTAATCTCTCTCTCTCTCTCTCTATATATATATATATATATATATATATATATATATATATATATATATATATATATATATTGTTGTAAATGCTCAATGTCAATTTTTAAGACTAAGTTCCAGATATCGATAGGAACTAAGGCTGCGTAATTTTTTTCTATCGGCTAGCGCCTCACCAGCAGTTGTACGCCGCGCTCGGACATTAGCCTTACTGCCGAATCCGCACGTACAGGGCTATACGCTGAGAGATACCCGGGTTATCTAAAAGTATTTGTTCCATTGGCACTTCTTGCATTGGGAAGAGTGGTGCGTCTAACGTCAATCTTGGGCGAGCTAAGGTAAAGGCTTATGTTTTATACTAAAGAAAGAAACGCTTTTGCCATAGTGGGGCTATATATATATATATATATATATATATATACATATGACAATAATAACGATATACTAAACGGCCGAACCATTTAAATTGTTATTTAAAAACAATCTTAGGTTGACGAAGCTATCCTTTATTTCATAGTTACACTAATATTTAAAAGAAGTCAATCTAATGGAAGGATAAACCATCCCGCGTCCCAATGCCTAATTGCATTACCCTCCTTATTAAACAGGCATACATGTGGTATGCCTGAACAAGTATATGTATCACGTGTGCCTTCTTCTCGCGGGTTCGTATTTCATGAATCTAGAATTTATTGAATGTCCTCAGCTTGATTATTGTCCTTAGCTTAAAATTTCACAATTTTTAATTCCCCTCCATTAGATGCATTTTAGCCAGAAAGCTGCCTCTGATCAAAATAATCACAGACTGTTTTTGAATTTTTAAGCTAAGAACTGGCTATTACACAGCCAGGTGGTTCCTTTTTTGCCAACGTGGGGGCATTTTCGATTTTGAGTCGGCGATGTCTGTAGTAAGCCTCGTCGGAGGTTTTTGCCAAAGACGCTACGCAGCATCTGAGATTCTATATATTACACGTACAACATAAGTTACCTCGGGTACACTTTAAGGTTCATCAGATCTTCGAGTTTGATCCTGCTATGATAAACTAAACTAGCTGTCGACTACGTTGCCCTATACCGCTTAATCACATGTAACGGTCTATTCATAAAGGCCTTGCTCTTGAGCATGAACACTAGATTTTGACTAAGCAATTATAGTGTAGTCGTCATTTTAGCCGTATTGTTAACGTGGGTGGGCGTAGAACAACCGCTCCTAATTAAAGTCCGCAGTTATGTAAGCACGAAAGTTTTACTTAGTAAAATAACTAGTTACTAGAGACGCAGGTGTAAGTACGACTTTGTATAAGCCACGAAAACACCGGTAAAGCACCGGTATTTTACACTTCTAGATAAACCGAGATCAACAGAGGAATTGGGCGAGTCTTTCTAGAGTTAGCTATCATGGCTACTATCATGTTAGTACTTAAAAGGAGATAAGTATGACATAGACGATTATGTGTATTCCACATAAACCATGTGGAACCTGTAATCTCGACAGTTACCACATACTGACATGCAAAGAACTGGACACAACCTTATTTAAAATACGTGTCAACGACGTCTTGAGCCTTTACGCAGATGTTTGTAACTCTACTAGAAGAAGGTTCTAAAAACCACAATTTATAGGAGCACCATGAAAACGCCAAAAAACTGTACCCCATGATCTATAGTGTTTGATCAGTCAGTCAACGTCAACTGGAGTAACTTTAACCTTATGCAAGCTCTTCAGACAGTGAAGCGTAACGCAAACCTACTAGAAAGGCGTATAGTGGTTACATAGTTTACTAGACGAGACATGCCTGGCGGGCTGAGTTTGCTCGAACGTTTTCATTGTTGTCACTTATAAATAAAACCATTTTTGATAGATATACTACAGAGTGCGCGTTTCCCATAAAACTCAATGACTCAATTTAACAAATCAACCGCCTCGCGACGTCTTCCACAAGAAGAAACGAAGGCTTTCAAGAACAGGTACAGATCTTGACAAGCAGTCATTGACATGATGACAACTGGTTTTTGTTCCACGTTCGTGTCGTAGGCGAGGTTGTAGGCAGTTGTGCCGCGATCCGTCAGCAGGAAGGTCTCTATTTCGTTGGCCTGTACGCAGTTCGTACTGAGCTGCAGGGCCGTGGAATCGGTATGAAAATGTGGGACTACGCTATGAAGCGTGTCGGTGACAGCAATGCCGGTTTGAACGCCGTGCCTAAACATCTGTCGACTTACCGGTGAGTTATTTGACGCGTTGGCGCCGCTAACCCTGATTGCTGGGCTTCAGTTAGTCGCGGTCAAAAAAAAAATGTTCGACTTTTAAATCCTATCCCTTGTGCACCACTGTGTGTACATAATGCTCTTACTGAAAGCTTCAGCTCATTTTCTTATTTTTCCTGTTTTTTCTAAACACATATCTTGCATGCTTATGTATTGAAACAGTGGCCAAGCAACATCGCGCTTTGGGTGAGCAGTGATTACCAAAAAATATATGACGCCCTGAGCAATTCGGCTTGTGCCGCTCAAGACTGCTGTAGTTCTTGCGACAGTTCCTAGGAGCCCTAATAGATAAATTGGTGCAGTTCGCAGGTGAACATTTGGTGTCCGAGCGCAATTTATTTGCCAGCGTTAGTTTATTAACGGCGAGCTTTGCCAACACCAACCATTAAGAAGTTCGATTTGTACAACAAAACATTCGCTGTTATTCATATAAAGGCGCACGATTAGTTGATTAATGTGATTAATGCTATATGACATAATGAAACGAAATTGCAAGAAACATGACATCTACCAGCCGCGACTAGTGAGTTTATTACACGGCATTTTGTGTCAAGTCCTAAGTTTGATTAAGGACAGGTAATTTATGAAAACCCTCTGGGTTTTCACGGAGATAAAGAAGATATATGTAAGTGGGGATAATAAGAAAAACATAAATCACAAAAACGTTATTTTATAAAGTTTATTTTCCGTATAATACATTAGGTATATGTTACACACATCAACTAGCTAAGCTAATGCGCATTGTGATGACATAAATTATGTTCATACTTTCTAATGCAAATAGATGATCTTACCAAATAAACATTTTTCACAAACACTTGTTGTCTTTGTTACAAACTGCCGTTTTGCGGCGGCCCCTTACAGATAATGATTCAAAAATGATATATAGTCTGCATAGACGCAACAATCATTGTATTGAAGACAAAGTAAACGCATTGCAATTTTAGTTCAATCTCACTTATTAACTTACTTAATTAACACGTTCAGACAAAACGACATATTGTGCTCGAATTGTGCAGTCCTATACACTCTAGAGTCGACTGGGGGAGATCATATTGGTTTGCACTACTTACATCATTCAATTTCCTTCTTGAATTCGATTGTTATCTTGAAGCGATCGAGCGGGCTTCTCTCATGTGGCCCCATGGAACACATGGGTATACGCATCACCCTGGAAAGACATCACGCTTGAGAAACTTGTGCCAACCAAGGATGACTCTATTATACTCAGGTACGGCCTAACACAAACTGTCTACATGTGTATATATGTAGAAACTGCCTGCAATAGAGTAAACAAGACTAGACAAACTAATGGTGTGAGCTCGTTTACGTTGAATTGAATATATTATTGACTTTCCTTATTTTGTTGTTGTCACATTTTTCTAAATTCTATTTAAATTGAGTTAGGGGGAGTTGTGTGCTATTGTATGTATAATCTCTATTTCGGGGAGAGGGATCATATAAACCGCAGAGCTCTCCTTTGGAGACGGTGGAGCTTAGATACGGCACATTGACGTCAAACCACGGCACATTGACGTCAGATGGCGAGAGATGCGGCAGAGATGCGAGAAAAGCGCGTTGTCTCAGTCAAAGGTTCCAGAAGAGCAGCGTAATAAAATAATTTTAGTCATTTTTGAAATAGCACTTGACTTCAGGCTAAGACTCTGAAAACTTAGAGCTAAGGGGATGATGCTCTCTTATACGTGAAATTAGATATACTTTGACCAAAGTAATTTGTCTGAAATGAAGTGAAGCAGCGGCAGTTTTTTTCACTTTAGAACAAGTCATTTTTATATAAGGCGTCGTCTGATAATTAAAGAAAAAAAGTTTTATCGGAACGAAGAAAAGCGATTTTGAGTAACGCGACGCTGCATTTTACGTTCATACGATTGCAGACGCGTGTACGCTGGAGACGATGAAACGCTTGGGCTATTAGTGGACTACGACGAAAAGGTAAACCAGTGACGCCTTTGCGTTTCAACTGTGTGGTATACTTTCCTAACAATTTTTTTTAATAACTATTTGGCCTAGGTTCTGCTACATTTGTATACGTATGCATACAATATTGATTGTTACTTTTTGTATACTGTACATGCATGGTACCGTAGGTTTTGCAACGGACTGAAGAAGCCGAAGCTAACCCCCATTCGGTAAGACCCTCCGGTTCGACGTCAATAACAAAAGAAGACGTTGAAAACGTTGGTGATACTGTACTCAACAATCGCCGTATTACTCTTAGGGAGATAGCTGAGAAATTGAATTCATAAAATATATGAATCAGTTGTAACAGTCATGGCCACTATTTTATGCCTCAGAAGAGTGGTGCCGAACTTCACTCCAAAAATGTTGAATTTTGAGCAAATAAACGGCCTTCGGAAAATATCCGAATTGAACCTTCAGGCGGTTGCAGAAGTCCCTGGATCGTTTTAGAGAGTGACTACAGGAGACAACTCATGTTTACATGGTTACAAAACCTGGACCAAAGCCCAATCCCCCAGTGGTACTTCCGAAAGAGAGAGCCAATTGCAGATTTTTTTTCAGACAGAGTCGATCCAACGCCAAGACTCTTTCGATTGTGTTTTTGCACTTCATTGAAACCATCTTCTACGAATATTTACCACCTGGTTTTACGGACAATATGGGATACTACCGCAAAATTTTAAACATATTGCAAGCGAACGTCAAACGCAAGAGACCTTAACTCTGTTCAAACAACGCTTGATTCTTCCATCACGACAACGCAACAGCGCACATTTTTACAAGTTTTAAATCATTTAATAAAAAAAATGGAAATCTATATTTATTTAACTGCCCTATTCGTCAGACTTAGCTCTGTGTGACTTCTTCCTTTTTTTACAAATTTAAAAACAAATTGAAGAGACAACGTTTCGACAATATATTTTTGTGTCGACTTTTGTCCTATAATGTAGGACAGAAGTTGGCCAAGTGGATTGCAGCAGGCCGATTTTGAAGAAGACAAGCAGACCGCCAAACATTTAAGTACGTAGGCTAAGCCCTGATTGCCTCTAAAGTATAAGTATAAATATTGGTTTCAACAAACGTGCGCTTCCAATTTTCAGTTCTCTAACTGAAGGCGACAGAACATCAAAGGCCAAATCTGGCTTTCAAGTTATTAGCTTGTAGGATGGCGTTTGCGAGGAAACCAGCCCTGAGCCGTTGGGCCCGGCCCCAGCGGTCTCCTTTACGCGATTTAGCTGATAATACTCTCCAAAGTTAGAACTCCCCACAGAATGTCGGCCTCGTAAGCGTCGGCCAGGGGCAACCTTGAGGGTGAATAGACGTGGTGCAGTTGCAAGGGCAAACGTCGCAGTTTCCTGATCTCTGACATTGGAGCGAGGATTTGCCTTATTTTGCATTGAACTTCACAAACAAGGGTACAAGAAGCTCTCTGGCCCTATTAGCACTTGTGCTTTAGGAAATTTTGTTTATCACGGAATAACCTTTCCGTAATTTACGTTGGTCATTAGAAGTTACTCTAGTGCATTCTAGAAAGTTACTGCAACATTTTGGACACGGCATAAACAAGTAGTTCTTCACAGAGTAGTTTTTCTAGCGACTCCTCGCTAGGATTTCAACTCAGAGGGATCTCATTTAATTTTCGATATGATCAAAAACATTCACAAGATATGCTAGTGTTCGTTCTGGATCGTGTCTAATTTACTGCATTATTGTATTTCAGGCCTCACAGTAGCTTTATATATATATATATAGATATGTTTGTATAAGAAACCGGGTTACAATGCCAAGTGCCAGTGTTTCAGTCATATCTGATACGTACGCGAGAGAGTATACTTTTATCAAATAATGTCAATTAAAAAAACGGTGCTACGTTATTGTACTGCAGAAAATGCTGCGCATGTATGTGCTATTATTACAGATATATCTAACGTTTTGATAACTGATTATAGTTCGTAAATGTTTATTAAAATGTTGATTTACATACATGTATATACAAATACGGTTATTTGCAGCGCACACTGTGTACATGCGTTTTCCTTTGCTGGCACTAAGATAGATGTGTCGTCGTTAAATCAGGTGCATAATTTTCGCCGAGAACGAGCTATCCGAACGACAATGAGCGATGACGACGGCATTCTTCTAGTAGCCATTCGACCGGACGAGGACGGGCCAATTGCCGGCTTCGGCAAGATCAGCACAAAC
Organism: Dermanyssus gallinae; assembly: GCA_003439945.1. Taxonomy (NCBI): domain Eukaryota; kingdom Metazoa; phylum Arthropoda; class Arachnida; order Mesostigmata; family Dermanyssidae; genus Dermanyssus; species Dermanyssus gallinae. Next base: position 96,868 of record QVRM01006416.1, read on the forward strand.
ATTCAAGGTGAGTGAACTAAGCACTAGAGGTCTCGGTCAGTCGACATCTCCTCAATACACAATACAGGAAGGTTGACTGCTTAATTTGTTTCCAAACTTAGCTCTTTCATGCGCTAGGCTCTCGTAATCGTGGTTGTTTGTTGTTGTGGCTGTTGTCCTTCATGTCGTTGTTGTTGTTGTTGTTGTTGTTGTTGTTGTTCTCCATGTCGTTGTCGTTGTTGTCGTTGTCCTTCATGTTGTTGTTATTGTCCTTCATGTTGTTGTTATTGTCCTTCATGTTGTTGTTATTGTCTTTCATGTTGTTGTTATTGTCCTTCATGTTGTTGTTATTGTCCTTCATGTTGTTGTTATTGTCCTTCATGTTGTTGTTGTTATTGTTTCCAAACTTAGCTCTTTCATGCGCTAGGCTCTCGTAATCGTGGCTGTTTGTTGTTGTGGCTCTTGTCCTTCATGGCGTTGCTGTTGTTGTTCTTCGTGTCGTTGCTGTTGTTGTTCTTCTTCATGTTGTTGTTATTGTCCTTCATGTTGTTGTTATTGTCCTTCATGTTGTTGTTGTCCTTTATGTCGTTGTTGTCATTTTTGTTATTGCCGTTGTTTTCCTTGTACTCCTCGTTATCAATGCTCTAACTGCCACTAATACTCGACGATTCTTGTTAATGTTTTCGTTCCCTGTTTTCTCTTCCCGGGAGGTAGACGGCGCTCTTGTAGGTCCTCTGTACGCCGATGACATATCGGTGGCGCGGCGGATTCTTCACTCGCTCGTGTCCGACTTTGCTCCATCGACGGTAACGGTGACGGCGTTTCCGATGGATGGCAACCCCGACTCGTGTCGTCTTTGCGAGGAGCTTGGTCTTCAACGGCTCATGGCCGTACCGAGGTGCTACCGGGAGTTGGACGTCCCTCAAGCCGACTTCAGTAAGGTGTTCGCCCACCACACGCTCAACTTTTCCCTCTTCTAAGGTGAAACCTCTCCGTGGATCGGCGTAGCAAGCTAAACCGTGCTAGCAAGCAGCTTGCTACAACTACCGACTACTACTACGACTGCTACTTTCTTTCACGAGAAGAAACCTGGCAAATTGCATTTTGTGGCGGTGTCATAGACGCTGCAGCACTTCCTCCACCCGGGTCGGGGATCTATCATTGGCATCATTGACAAAAAAAGTGTAAATTTTGTAACCATTATTCCCTAGCAGAACACAAGGCCGTGTTTGACCTCGAAACGAAACGAGAGTGCACAGTACGTGGTGACAAAACAGCCGAAGGGTCGAACATAAAAAAACGAGGTGCAGTAAAATCGAAGCCACGTAAACCCGTATACGATCTTATGAAGTGTGAAGCTACTGAGTCACTTATTACGTCAACTTTCGCCTCTGTGTTGGTAAGGCTGTGTGTTCGTTATGTGAACATGAGAGTTGTGTTTATTAGTCGATAACGTGCTCTACATATAAAACAAAGATATTCTAGTCTATCGCCCAGCGTACGGGTACGTTGCACGAGGTCGCCGAAAGTTTCCTGGACAGATGGACGTGCGTGAGCAGCATTGACTAAGCCACACAACTAACGACGCTCCTCATAGGTCAATGATACAGCGGTCTCTCTCCGCGCTACCTGTTTCCCAGCCAGCCTTCTCAACTCAATAACCATAATCGGGTTTTAATACTTGTTTCATATATACGTATTTGTATATGCATGCAGGTATGTGTGTATGCACACGTTTATATATATATATATATACATATGCACAAACATAGCCGAAAAACGACTGCAGCATAAGTGTTGAGCTTCAGTCACTGCCTCACGGTTCAAGCAATCTTCCGGCCCTCTGCAATACCCGCAGCGTTGTAAGAGGTGACGCTGTTATTCGCAGGAGCAATATATTATACATATATGTATAATAAGGTGCAACGTTGAATACTCTTGATGACCTTGTCTGGGTTTGTAAGATCACGAAGTAAGTGACAACACCGCGTGCTTGATGGTTATCCGTATACTTCAGCGCTGTCAGCCGATTTACACATAACCCCGCATACGTATTATATATAGTAATAAATGTAATCTTAGTCGAAATATTGCCAGTGATAAAGATCATACACTATGGATTAGCGTAGTGTGCGATAAGCAGGCATGCAACAAAGGTGCATATTAGCCCGTCCTCGTCTATATATACATATGTACGTGACAAGGAAGAACGTTTTAACGTTTTTTTTGTTTTTATTAGTTTATTTACACAATGAGAGTCGAAAACACTTAAAGAGCGTTCTATCTCCTCAGTAGAAACCTCCGTGGGTCAAGACGTTCTCAAGCTACAGCGAAGAATGAAAGCCATCTTAGCAGAAAGCGTAGGTAACCGCAAGATGATGTTACAGAAAAGCTTTGTTATATATATATATATATATGTATGAGTATTCCGGTATTGTCAATGTGGTGTATCCAAAATGAATCTGGCACTTCTTGTAAACCGTCTTGCTAGACGGAAAGCGGATACGTTTACTGATTAATCAAGCGGCACCTCTTTAACTTGGCGGATATATATATATATATATATTCGATATAATGGTTTCGAGTTTCAGCAATGTGTAGGAATGCAATATAGTTCATCTTTCGTCGTTGATGGCTGGTTGTAACTGCTGGTGGCTTAACCCGACGGGGGCTAAAAGAGATACATATACCTTCCTTAGCCATTCCGCTGCTAAATGTAATCGCATGTTGTGCAAAATTGACGACCGATTGTGTACTCTTATAAGAAAGAGGATGACCCTGTCCATGAGCAAGCTACCTTCCCTGTTGTTGTTGTTCATCGATGTCGTGGCTGCCATGATTGTTATTTAGAGCGACAAAAGCGTACTGTCAAACTTCAACATAATCAGAAATGAAACAGTTGCATAAATAATCTGAAGAGCCTCTATTCGTCTTTGTCTTCTTTTGTTACACCGTTTGCAGATTAGGGTTTATTACCGTTGCCACGTATGCCTTCAAATGCGCCGAATTTATGTTTAAGTGTCGTCAAAACAACATACGTATCTAAGAAGGTTCTTGCCTATACATCTCGCCAGGCACTTAAAGGATTGATTAAGCAGAATGTTTGGTATTCTATTTTGCGAACAGAAAACGACAAAGCATGCAGTGCCGTGAATAACTGACAAAATTACACCAAATAAAATGTGTGCCAAGATGATAAGCCGTAAAAGGCGGTGTCAATAATGGCGATGGTTGTTGTACCAGTGATCCAATTAATAGTAGTAGTAATGCCCTTACTGAAGATTCTTGTAGCAGTTACTAATGATTATAAAGCATCTTTGTTGGGATATAGACTGCGTTCAATTGCGCTGTCGACTATGCGATCAATGAGAGAGAGCTTTATGCATACGTATGTGTTTATGCATACTGTGCATGCCGTGATTGTGCGTCGACGTCCTAACACCTGCGTTCGTAGTTCTCTTCGTGCCTGTTTGAAGGTGACTGTTCTTTAGCGCTCCTGGAACTGATCAGCCCGCTAAATCCTTGTTGTCAGTCGCCAGAATGAATCCTTAGCAGCCATTGTTTTTTTGCATCGATGGTTCAACCATTAGTTGTGGTTCATCAAGACATAAGAGGCACTTTGCACTTCTTAGATATTTAGATTAGACATTCATGTTCCCTTGTGGACTAGTACTTTTCCCCTTTTGCTAAGATCTTAATGTAGAAGGACATTAGTTTATATATAATATATACAGAATAATATTACATTATAAAGTAATATCTCTGTGTAGCTATTCTGCATTTACTTAAAGAATTTATTAGATTTTGTAATTTTTTAGAGGACTCACTGGAAAATGCGGTTTGCACACACAAACGCCACGGCAGGAAAACTTAGCTGCAAATGTGGGCCGCTAGTGTGGGGTTTCAACCCACTAAAAACCAATCATGTCCACATCCCCACACTCAACTGGGAATTTTGCAAGCAATACTTCAAACAATTGAGGGAGGTGAATAGTGGCGTCCTTATCTTAGCTGCCCCGGATTGCCTCACGGGGCCTTGTCAAGTAAAAACGACTTTTTCCTTCTTTGGCTTGTATAATGCTTTCGATTGTACCAGCTATACGATTACAGTCGCCACGTAAGTTCATAGGAAGGTATACCAGCTTTTTAAGGCTGCCGTCACTTGCTGTGGTTAAGTCCGTGCGTAAAGAAGCCTACGCCGGGCACAGCAATATTGTATGTTCGGACGTGTCCCTCGTCGTTCCTTCGCGAAAAAAACTTAAATTAACTTCGCCACTTTGCAAGCAACAGTGCTTGTAGAGTGGCGTATCTGCTTTTCCTATCTAAAAGAGGTGACTATCCAAGTTGCCACGCCTGTGAGTTTTGGGCCACGTAGTGTGTCAACTCACCGCCGGGCCGGTTAGTCTATGCCTTAATGTCTAGAATCAGAACCTTCAATCGGTCCCCTAGTGCTTCGTCCGGTATGACGTGCCATTCATTTTATCAAGAGACCAAAGTTTTTTTTCCTTTCTCAACTTGGCAACCGACATAAAATGGCGTCGCTTCGATTCTCCCGGTCCGAATGTATTTGGCATCAGCCGGGCGATGTCGTGTGAATCTTTGGTAGCTTTCTCTGCAGCCAAGCGGAGGTGGGATGTACTTCGCAAGCCTCTGTCCAGGTACATTCCCAGATAGCGGGCTGAGTGAACCACCTGAATATCCTGGCCGTTTAAGATTAGCTTTGAAGACAAAAACCGTATTGGGCCAAGCATGAGGACTCCCTCGCTTTTAGTAGAGGCCAGCGTCACCCCCGCAGCCCTCATCCAGATGGAAATCTCGGCCAGGGCGTCATTGGCTTTAAGTTCCAGTTGCTGGGGGAGCTGCCCTGTACTACAACTGCAAGGTCAACCGCATGCGCTGGTAGCTCTGTACGTTCTGGTGGATTTCTCAAACGTAGAACATCATCGTACGCCAAGTTCTATCAAAGAAAACCCTGGGGAACTCCAGTTGTCATTTCAAATTCGGATCCTTCATTGTCTACCTGCCTTTCGTTAAGGGAGTCCGAGACAACCCGAGGTACTTCGGAACCTACTTCGGAGGTACTTCTCTTGAGCGCCTCCAGTATCACTCTCCAGGGAAAGCTGGTTAAAGCATTTTTAACATGCAGCAGTACGACAATAAGAAGATCTCTGGACCTTGCCGGGAATTGTCGTAGCGCTTAGCAACGACCCGCTGTATTGCGGACAGACACAAACGGCCTTTGCGAAATTCAAACTGCTTCGGTGAGAGAAGGCGGCGTTCTTCCGCGGATAATAGCAAACGGTTCTCTTTAGTTGCCTCAATAAACTCAGTTGGGAATAAGCACGAGGTCAGCTTTCTTCTATATCAGAGGCAGGCATTAGGGTCTGAGTGTTCGTATGGCAACGTGGGACACTACTTCAGGAAACTTATTAAAGATAACCTTTACGGCGGAGGCCGGTAAACCATAATAGCCTGGTGCTTTTCCGGCCTTCAGTCACTTTCCCGTTGCACGGACCTCCTACAGAGTCATCTCTAGTGCCGATCTCTCGGCCGTATCCGCTTTAATGATTTTGTAGCTAAGCGGCGGTCTTGAGTATGTACTTGCGGTAGTATAAGCGCAGACTTAAGAAGGAAAGCCAAAGAAGAGACTCAGTGGGCGGATAAATTTCCGATCCCCTATCCTTTTGCGGAGTGTACTGTCAACTACATAGGCCTTTTGTCGGTTTTGCGTGTAACGCGAGTCAGGTTAGAAGAACAGTGACGCAGTAAATATTAGGTGATTTGATACTGTAGCACGCGCTAGCATTCGCTAGGTCCACGTCCATGAGGGATCACGACGCTTGTAGAGAGTTGAATAAAAAAATCATTTGGGCAAAAATAAGTGTCCCTAACGTGATTGATGTACAATAGAAAGCAGGTCGGCGCACTGTAGATGGCTTTCATACACCAACGCGAAATGACTGTTACTGAAGCGGATGAAGATACTGGTTGCAGACGGACAACGTTGATAATGTAGTGTTCGCCAGGCGGTTGATGCGAATACATTAGTTCGTATGGAGTAGGTTAACGGGAGTCTGTGTCGAAACGCAGCAGTAGCAACCGACGTATCAGCCATGGAATTAACCGAAGTCCACCATCCGATGTAACAGTCGGCACCAGAATGAATAAGCGATAAGCGGGTACTTTGGTCGGTGTATCTGGACGCAGAGGGTGTCTTCTCTTAGGTGTTCTTACGAGCACTACAGGTTAACAAGATCGCAGTACGCGGCATACGTGCGCTTGGCGTGCTGCTATATATGCACGTTTATCTTGACGAGGACATGTCGTTTTTACAGTCTGCACCACACACGCATGTGACATTACGTTGGAGCGCCGGGTGTTGCGAGGAATGCCAGTGCTAAATCACGCCTGAGCTACAGTAGTCAGGGCCTCTAAGCGGACGTAGGGGTCTCTAAGCAGACACTGTTCGTTAGTCACTAACGATTTTGTGTCCACATACGACCAAGCCGCTCAATTTTCCGACTTCCTTGCTTTGATTCGACAATGTCACTAGTTAACTACGATTTCCTTAAATTACGGCTGAAATTTCTCAGCCTCATTTCCAAAAGACACCTCTTCGAAAAAGCAGCATTTGGCATTTGGCCTAGTGGACAGGATTCCTGTAGCGTTTGTTGTAAACATAATCGAACCCAATCGATTGATTTCTTTAGCATAGTCAAATTTAGCTAGATCCAATCAGCTAAAGGTTAATGAATAGTCCAAGAGTAGCTATTTTCAAACTTACGTTGATCTACAGTTCGTGGTTGTCATGCCAACGTCTTGCTCTTAAATAAGCGTTAGAACCCAAGCACTTTGCAGCTACCCGATAACTAGATATTCGGCCGTAAACTATGAGTGCTTGCCAAGCACTGATGAAGTAACTTACACGCTCAGCCAGCTTTATTGTTGTTATTTGAAACCTAAAGCATTACACGCAAAGCTACTTTGTCTAAGATCGAACAATTTAGTTTGACATTAATGTTTTTATTCAATTATGCCACTAACTCCCAGTCTTGCAAAAGGCTTTATCGTTCTGCGTCGATCGACGGCTACAGTTTTTATCACGATATGTCCGTATCCTGTGGAAATGCCATGACGCAAATGAGTGCAGAGCTCCGTTTTTTTTTTTAATATACGTGGTTTTAGTCTACATTTACACAGGCGTAAGTGTATACTTCTACTTGTGCGTATCAAATCAAACGCGTGACCGCTCATCCCGCACTCATCCCTATGTGGTTGTCCTGCGGCCTCTCGTGACTTTAGTCATAGGTACCAAGCAGACACGAGTAAGAAGGCACAGCAGAATTTGGACGCAACAGCACTCGAAACTGCCAGGTTATTAGCCCGACACCCAGCCAGGCACTTCAAAGAGGAGAGCAAGTGTAACAGGAGACTCGATATTGTTAAATCTCGTTGCTAAACACTTGAAGCGCGACCAGAAGCACTGAAGGTCAGTGCAGCTGAAAATGCGATGGAAGTTGACGCTTGAAAGTGAAATCGATTTGTTGACGCGCTATAGCAAAACAGTGAGCAGCCCTATTGTCGAAATTATCATCCGAAGTTATGCCAAGATGTTTTTACGTTTTAAGGCTTCCGGGAGGACTCACTAGTTAGCAGAATTAAGGGCATTGCACACGTGCAACAACATTCGGAGAATGAAGCCCCGTGTCTTTAAACTCGTGACTTTTGAGATTGCGTCCAACGTCGATTGGCCCCGGCGGAAGCCGACTTGTGAGTCGGAAAAGGCAACTTTCTTCTCAATCTTCTCATCGGGGCGGTTGGCAATAATGTTCTTAACTTTGGCTATCGTGTAAGCCAGAAGACTCATAGGGCGATAGCCTGATGACCCGGGATCCGCCCATGGGTGGGGCTTGGGGGCCAGATCAGAAACACTGAAACCCAAGCTATCTTTTACTATTGAGGGAGTGAGAAAGCGATTTTGTTGGGAGGATATCCGACAAGTTTACCTCAGGACTGTAATTAGTATATTTAAACTCAAAACCCCTTCTTAAGTAACGCATCGTCTTAAAGCTGGAGAATCTCAATGATCTCGACAAGATTAGAACTATGACAAATATTGTGTTGTTAAAGCTATACAAATATTGGGCTGGTGCTGCACGTGTCCAACGAACTTACGCTAATAGAAGACCTAGAACACCGCAATTATCAGTCCGACTATGACACACTTGAAGCGCAGAATTAGCACAGAGAGAGGTGAAACTGGAAGTTTGGAAATAACATTATGTGTATGTAAATACTGTGGTAAAATTGATATCGACCGACATCACGTAACGAATGTATGGAATGAATACCAGCGTGTTACCAGCTGCTCTAATTGTCGCACTTGAACGGCACAGCTTGTAATTATTATGTGGATCCACTAATAATATTAAATAGACAATAACAACCTTCTAACTTGAAATGTTTATAGGAATAGGGCAATCATTAAAAGGTATACGTCTAAAACTGTCCCTGTCTTCAAAGTTCATACTAGCTTCAGCCATTCATAGTCGAGACGGCCTCTATCGTTATCCAACGAATGAAGTAATCAAAGGTTTGTGAGCGTGTCGTTGACGCCATGCAATACGCGGATAATACTGAAAGCAGTGTTCTTATGTTTCTGTATTAACGGTAATGGACACAATGCTTGGCACCAGTATAGCTGATCTCAAGCCCGACGCTGCACACCCAAGGCAACGACGCGACTGTGGAGTGAGGTTTTCGAAGATTAAAAAATGCTTAAATTTTAATTAATTAATTTGAATGCCAATAGTCAACGTTTTGCACGGTTTGATTATCTGCAGCCAGCTTGGAATTCAGGCACAATCCTAATCGGTCAAACAGCACCTGCAAATGATCCCCGCGTAATCGCATTAGCTTCGTCAACCGCTTCTCCATGAAGGCAGAGTTCACACCGTGTCCAAAGTGTTTATCTCACCTGTTCTCTTTGATTGTATGAACGACGTCAATGAGAAAGGAAGAGTGAAGGTTCAATGCGACCTTCCAGAATTACATCATTGGTAATTACTTTAGAGAACCGATAAAATATATGTATGTTTTCCTGAACCTTGCCCATTTAGAACGATTTATCCCGTTAGTTGTTTCAGGTGATTTTTTTGGCTATGTACGGAATTGTTTCACTTTTATATGAGCCTCTAATAACAATTCCTTGTGACCCCATGAAACGAAAAAGCGCAGAACCGAAGAGCGCAACCAAAGTGTGGCATCTTTTTGCTAATGTGCAACATATATACTCCTGACATGTTCGAACACAATACATATAATTACCGATATAAAGAAAAAATGTAGGACCTCCACACGTAAATTCGTAGATACATGCTCATATATGAGTTCAAACGAGTGCGATACATGCGGCTACCTAACATTGGAGTGTCAACTGTAATAAAAAACCTCGATTTGGGCACTCCTAAAAACGATCAATAATATGGTGTACGGGCATGCGGCCGATATTCCTAAGATACTGGAAGGCTAGGTAGCTTTGTGGCTGCATTACTTATTTCCATTTAGATAATTTCATGGCCGGAAAAAATTGCCATAGCTATGACACAGTTAAATCTTGCAACGTAACGTGATAAGTGACCTAGGACACCGCAATTACCAGTCCGACCACAATTTGCATGACGAGCAGATCTTACTGGATACTATTGTAGTGTAATTGCCGTGCGTACAGAGGCTCGATGAGAGTCAATAGTTTCTCCCCCACGAAAATGCTAGTGAAGCGCCCAGCTAACCCGAGTCGGCATCATGCGATTTCTTCTTTTTGAAAAAAACTGAGACGAATTTGGTGTGTAACCGATTGAGGTGGAGCTAGAAAACATCGAAACACGCGATTTGGAGGTGAGCTTCGATTCATAGATCCACTGCATCAACAAACATACACAAATAGGTGGACGATCTAAGTAATGATTCAACGTTCAGAAAGGACATACAAAACATTATATCTAATATATATATATATATATATATATTATTTAACTTTATACTTACAAATCGACATATCTAGCAAGTGAACGATTTACCGACACTTTACTGAACGTCGTTTCTTCTTTGAATCATATTAAGTGGATATCCTTCTCCGCTTGATGTATCGTAATTATTCACTCAAGATCTCTATAGTATCTTGAGTTTTGGTGAAAAAACGAAGACTCAAAAGATTGAATTTAGATAAACTTCGAGACGGTATCTTTTCTGTGGCAGCGCTACGTCGTGCCTAGCAGGGCAATGCCTCTATCTGTATAGCGGGTTGCAATTGGACGTCAGGAAAGATAGAGAACGAGAGAGCCAGAGAGAGAGATATCGTTTTTCAAGACGCATCACTGCGCTCGCTCTGTATATCGGTAGTTTATGATCGCATTTTGATATATAGATACAGACCCATTTGTCGATGCGTGGCGTCTCTGGCTACAACATCTCTGTGGCGTCTGCGACCGCGTTACAATGTATTGCGACGAAGCCAGCCACATAGCAGCATCAGCCGCAGCAGAGAAACCGCCTACAACGCTGTTATTAAGGCGCCAGTAAGACGACACGACAGCCAACTCAACACATTGTTCAACGTGCCACTCAAACGATCAAAACAGGGATCTTCCACAACGGCCATAATGTCGCCATCATTATCATCAACAACGACGACCACAACAACAACAATAATAACAACAGCAACAAAAACACCTTCAACATTAAAAACAACACCATCACCACCACCATTACCAACATAGGCCCGCTCAGCTACATGCTAACGACATCGATGCACTTTACCCACAGCCTCCCCGTCGCGCCACAGCCACAACATAGTCCGTCTTTTTTTTTTATAACCTGAGGTTGAAAGTAAATTTTGCATAAGACACCGGGCGATACGTTGGGTATTCGCCGCGGTAATGTCAGATTCTTACTGACTAAACCCCCAACATGGTCCGTCTGAACGTCATCAGATGTACGTACCTCTTCCACAGCAGCATTAGAGACTGGAGCCAATCCACGGTACTGTTATAGCGTGGATTGGCTCCGGTCTCTAATGCATTTTAATGCACGCGTCCGAATCGGCGGCCAATCAGCGAAGAGGACAGCTGCGTCGACATTTGAGACGACCGAATACATCGATTAGCCTGTAGTGTTCCAATGCAGAGCAAACACAAAGCCGTTGTAAGTTCGATCAACTCTGAGAAAGGGCGTCTGGCATCTTTTTAGTGCCAGCGCGCCGCGGCGTCCTTTGAGTGAATAATAATAACCTTTTTTCATCAGCGACTATGACCATTTATGATTTTGTCTTTGCGGCTTTGCTACGCACAAAATGAATTTTTCCGCATGTGCTCGTTCATTGTACCTGATCTCGCCGTGTCGATGGAAAAATTGAAGCAACTGTGCTGAAGCAACACTACGAGGTGGTGTTCTCCACTGAGGTGGTGATCCTTTATCGTGCACCTCGAGCTGCTGCAGTGACTGTGTCGTGACACCGATCCAGAAATGTGTGACACAGTAATACTGTAACGAAGCTAACCACAGCGTAGTAACAGAACTGCCAGTCACTGAAACGCCAACAGCTGGTGACGTCAGTAGACCAATCAATTATGACGTAAGTAGATCAATCAATTATGACGTCAGCAGACCAATCAATTATGACGTCAGCAGACCAATCAAACACCCGACCCGGTGTGAACCACAACGACCTGCACCGCCGGTAACTGACGACGTCAGTCCAATCAAGCATTCAATCCAACGTGCAACGTGACGACCAAGGAGACCGCTAAGCTGCGTGTTGGTGACAATAGGGCACGTGCACCCCCGCTGACCAATCAGCGACGTCGAAGATTCGAGTCATATTTGTTACATTGTTACTATACGAACGCTACAGCGTCCCTTGAACAGAGGGACTAGACTCTCTATATCCCGGGAGAAGGGTGATCATGACGCATTCTCCGTCCGGCAGCATTGCGAGTCAGACCTTACGCTGTGTGTTCTCACTCATTGCCCCGCGTCTCTCGTGCTGTAGTAGCCGCCTTGCTGAGCTTGCATCCCCGGCTAACTTAGCGTAACGAGACAACGTTACATTTGGTGGAGCTGTTACGGTTTCCTCTACCGGTTGCGACAAGACCACGAACGACTACGAACGAGCAACCGACCACGACCAGACCACGACCGAAGTGGAGCGAGCAATGGACCACGACCAGACAGCAATCAACAACCTCTCCCGTTCCAGTCCAGTGAGACCACACGTCCAAAACTCAACCACAACGACCAGCGTTCAGCCCTTCCCGGTTTAAAAGCACACAAGTCGCCCGGGTAAGTTGCGCAGAACAAGACCTAAGCATGACCACGACCAGCATTCAGCTCTGCTCGGGTTAAAAGCGTAAAAAGTCGCCTGGATAAGTTGTGCAGATATAGGCGCAAGTGAGCCCTTCGCCGTCCTCCCGGAGCCATCCGTCCAGACGTCTTCACCGTACGACCGCCCGTCCTCGCCGTACTATCAAGCGTCCTCATCGAACGACCAACCGATCTCATCATACCACTAACCGACCTCATCATACCACTAACCGATTTTACCGTGCAACCGACCGACCTCGTCCAAAATGACCCCCTCGATGAGAGAGATCGTCCAACCACCGACTGCAGTCGCTGAATACCGACCCCTACGAATCAACGACCACGACCACCACACCGACCCGGCCGCACATGGAAACCCCCCGAGATGGACACGAGAGTTCGTGTGTTCCGTAACCAGACCAGACCGCCACATTTTGTAGTGGCGGTGGCTTAGGCGGCTAGCGCACCGTTCGAAACGGGGCGTTGCCATGGCAACCACGGTTAGCAAAATAATCGCTAGTTCGAGCCCCGGCCGTGCTGGTTGAATTTGTTGGACGTGGTTGTCATTGCCCTGCTGCTACATACCTCTGTTGGAGAAAGCCTATCTAATTCCTTCTGCTGGAGAAAGCCTATATAATTCCAGTACGAGAACGCGATGACGATAGATTCATTTAGACGATATCGTGCCACAGGCAACTTAGCTCATTACGAGCGTCTAAAATGTGCTTGTAAAAAGAGCGTAAAAAAAAAGTTCGCTCGGGACGAACCAGTCCAGGGGCGGGGGCAGTATAACAAAGTTAACCACAGCGTAGTAACAAAACTGCCAGTCACTAAAGCGCCAACAGCTGGTGACGTCAGTAGACCAATCAATTATGACGTCAGCAGACCAATCAAACACCCAACCCGATGTGAACCACAACGACCAGAATTAAAAACAGTTTTTTAAGAAAATTGTTTTTAATTCTAGACTATCCTCCGTCTCCTACGGGCTTGGGACTTAACCTGAGGTATATCTTCAATGCACCGAGGGCCGGACATGTTAAGATATCTAGGGTTTCCTTAACAGTTCTTGTGACAGCCTGGCCGCTGACTCTCAGCGGTATAGTTTATCATCTATTCTCAAAGAGCATCGCTCAAAGAAAATCTGATCAACAACAGGGATCGAACCGGAGACACTTTGGTAGATGACAACCATAACTAGCGCACTAGTCCCCTAGACCACGCCGCCACCCAGAACCACAACGACGTGCGCCGCCGATAACTGACGACGTCAGTCCAATCAAGCATCCAATTCAACGTGCAACGTGCCGACCAAGGAGACCGGTTAGCTGCGTGCTGGTGACAATAGAGCACGTGCACCACCGCTGGCCAATCAGTCGAAGATTTGAGTCATCTTTTTTACATTATTACTATACGAACACTACGGCGTCCCTTGAACAAATAAATAGCCTGGAAGAAGGATGATCATGACGCATTCTCCGTCCGGCAACATTGCGTCGCAACTAACGTGTACATTGGTAAGGCGACTACAAAAGCAGAAAAGCTGGCAAATAGCTTGTTCAAGATCCTGCTGAGGGGACACGCGGAGCAACTGAAGAGACAATGATGACGACAGCGTCCTGCAGGGATCCATTCTAGGGCCTCTGCTCTGGAACATGGCATACAACTTCGAAATGTTCATGAAAGAAACAACGCCGGGCTCCTCATATCGGTGCCGTTTTCGTGAATTTATTCAGCTTAACAAGTACCACGAGAGCAAACGTGTCTTAGGTCTGCTGCAAGTGGCGGCTTGGTCTAGGGCGTGATGAAAACCATGACTAGTGCGCTAGTCATGGTTTTCATCAGCCGGGGTGTCGCCTGTTTGATCCCTGTTGTTGGTCGAATTTTCTTTGAACGATGCTCATTGAGAATAGATGATAAACCATACCGCTGAGAGTCAGCGGCCATGCTGCCACAAGGACTGTTTGGGAAACCCTAGATATCTTAACATGTCCGGCCCTCGGTGCATTGAATATATAACTCAGGTTAAGTGCCAAGCCTGTAGGAGACGGAGGATAGTCTAGAATTAAAAACAATTCAGCATGGAGGAATCTGTGGCAGTTCGAGAGTACCAAAGAAAAGTCAAGTGGTAGGTCGTAAAGATACTCCGAAGAAGTCACATGCTAGTACACTCAACCGAGCTCGGCACGGTGAAGAGGCATTTCGATTACGTTCGGAAGACAAACGTGGACCAGAGAACGAGCTATATACACTGCGGAAGCACTTGAGTGATATGGGCGACCACGGCGACGAATAGACAAAACATTTAGAGGTTTCGGTAAAGGAACCATCCTCTACCGTTACATCAAATTTTTCTCTGGCGCCGACGACGCTTACAGAAGTGGAGGCAGAATTCCCTACAGAGCCAGCTACGTCAGCTGATCCGATTACGTCAACATCTCTGTGAGCAGGAACGAGGATAGATTATCGAGAGATGGCCGGTCAAAGCCGTCGTCGTACGTAACCTTAAGCTTAAGTGCATACATACATTATTACATACGTCATAGTTAGCGTGGGAGACTGTTGTGTCTGGGCACGTTCAGGTAGGCACACGACTATCGCGGTTAGGCGCCATATGCTGACAAACATGCAGTAGACAGGGTAGATACGAGTAGGTATGAAAAACGTCCCGAAGATTCCTGGAGAATGTCCACTTGGCCCGAGACGGATCTACCGTATTCGGGAACAACCCGTTAATACGTACCTGTTAATAAATACTGTCTATTTGATTTAAAAATCGGGCCAATTGCATCATACGCAATCCAGCTTGTGTGGGCAAAGCTAAGCTCGGCTCAATTTGGTGCACTCGATCGGGTGAAACCAGCCTATTTGAAACGGGTACTCGGTTTGCATACGTATGCATACAACCGCCTCACGTATTTGCTGTGCGATGCTCCACTATTCGTGAAAAATGTCAAAAAATAGTTTGCGTTCCTAGACACCCCCGCATACTGCGAGTTCATACGGCAATATGAAGAGAAGATGGCAGAGATCGACCCACATTTGTATATGACAGATGCAATGGTTAGGTCAGAACGGAAGGGCACAGACAGGACAAACAGTAACATAACCGCCCGTTTTGCTGTGCACGGTATTTACCACCTTCTATGCCAAAAAGGACGCTTGCCATGAACTCTGTGACACATGCGTTTGTAAATATATATATATATATATAAATTGTAAATATATATATATATATATATATATGTGTAAGATATCATGGCAAAGAGTGCAATGCAATCTCCTCACTAACAAAGCTGGCACTGAGCGATTTTTAATATTAATATCATTACGAGGCTGTAGTGCTATTGATTATACTATTGTATATTTTACCCTATCTGGTGTGTAAATAAATACTGTAAAACGAGAACACCAATAAATACAGCTGGTGCAGAAGAGCAAGGACGTGCAGTACCGCAACACAGAAGACCGCAAAGAAAATCGTGTTTTCTTTATTAATTACCTGACTAACTTAAGTTCAACTGCCTACGCAAATAAGCCAATATGTACAGTTCAAGTACAAATCAGAACGCATGTCGTAATCTTAATGACTACTACAATTGAAATGGAACTAACCAAGTCGTGCAACATCTCAGAGCACGCCGGTGAAGACAGATAGCCCACGTATCTTTCTTCATTCTGTGTTCAGAGTCGAACACCTTGCCCAACTCAACATCTCGTACACACAAACCAATAAATCTGAAGACTGCTGTTCTACATCCTCCAACATCCGAAGTCCACCCTCAACAAACTGACCTTTATATAGTTAGTTTAATAGCATGATCTTGTAAGCAAGTAATAAATAGAGTAATAAAATAAAAAAGAAATATAAGAGAGATGGGCACCAGAATTTAGGATAACGTTCGGACAGAAATCCATCGAATAACCAGTGTCCCAATGCAGAACAAACACAGAGCCAATGCAACTTCGAATAATTCTGAAAGCGGCGTCCCACATATGATTGGTGCTAGCGGGCCGCGGTGCCTCTTAAGTGAATAAATAGACCAAGACAGAATAAGTCTAAGACCATCTTCTTTGCGGCTGTGCTACGCGCAAGGCGTAACTCTGATCTTGTCGTTCTCTATTGCGGCTCGGTCTCCGCGTGTCGTTGCTGCTATCCTGCTGAGTCGACCTCCTCAGTTCGATTAGCGTAACATAATTGTTTCAATCGATAGGGGGTGTTCAGAAAGAGGTGGGATCACGGGATTAAGATATTTTACAGGCTGCAATCATTCAGCCTAAAAACACAAACAATGAAGCACATTGTGATGCTGATACATATATTTTCTCCACAAATGTTTTTTTTTGGCTAACTCACATATCGTCACATACACCGTACGAAAACGTGAATTTGCTTACGTTTGCTACCACTATGGAAGCTACATTTTCGTTTTACACCGCCAGCACAATTGATACATTAGGCATTTTTTGTTTGCTATATGACATTGACGTCGTTTTAATGCGCGATACATAGCCTATTATAGCATACGTGTTGTTGAAATTTGTTTTACTAGTATTTATTGAGTGTTTTAGAGGGGTAGACGATTGCGTGGCGGGCCGTCTTTGTCCTGGTCACAAACCCAATAGGAGTCGTATACGCTCAGTTCAACTTACCATCAGTATTAAGTCAAGTAACAAAACCGTGGTTGGGTTTTTTGCTGTTACGCATCTCCCTCAGGAGACAATTCTCAGAAAGGGAAACGAATCGACGAAATTTGTAATAGACGCCTGCTGTCGAACAGACCCTCCTTATGCTAGCCGGTGACTTGACTATCCTGAAAATTGGCTGGCAATCTTAAATTACACTCACGAATTCTATGGGAGCGAAACTTAGGGCCTGCTTTTTGGTAAATGGGGTATCCCAGCACATTCGCTCGTCCGCATTTGCCTGACTCTGCACTTAATCTTCTCTTCATCAGTGATTTGGATAAATTTAGATACAAAAATATATTTTTTGCCAAGCCTGTGATGCGTTCATTTTTGCCAACAATTGCATGTTACTGACGTTGTTAGACTCAGTTTTATCACCCCAGCCCAAGGACAAGGGCTCGAAAACCAATGCTGAGAACGGGCCTGCTTTGCAGTGCTCTGAACTGTGCAGCGTTTTTGTAAAAATTTTAGTCAATCACTTAAACATCTTGTAATTTTAAACCGCTTAATTGGCTTAGAGATGAGCAAGGTTTGGTTCAATGCATTTACTTTGACCAAAATAACGCGTTTGAAAGAATAGATCGCTCTATTTTGCTCTTCAAGTTGTAACGTCGATTTGTCCACAACCGAACATAAATAAGTGAGGATATTCTTGAGCGACTGCAACTTTTTAAGTAACTGTAATCAGGTCAGCTGGCCATATTCTGCACTATTTGGTGTGCCTCAGAACATAAAAGGTACCTGCCACCTAACGACAAATATTAAATTATATATCTCATGTCCATCCTATTAATATATATCTACACCGCTTTATTTATTAATCATATTTTGAAAAGTGGTTTAATGTTAATAACAAATTGTTCATATGTTATACCGGGGCTTGATCAGTTCTAAACTTTTTGAAAAATGTCCATCAACCGAATCTCGAAAGCCACATGTTTTCAAAAATTCAAACAAAAAATATTTGTTTTCTGTTTTACTTGCTTAACTACGAACTATACGTACTAGGGATCATAAAATCCAATATTGGGCTAGCTTCTGTTTTATATGCGTATTAGCTTCTGTTCTATATGCGAATTAGTATCTGTTCTATATGCGTATTAGCTTTTGTCCTATATGTGTATGTTTCTCAAAGTCCTGGCTGCACACTGAGGATACTGCGAGCTACAATGTACCTAAGCATGCACGTATACATCGGCGCAGGACTGTTTAAATAAGCGGACAACGTCCTGCACATGAAAAAACGAATTGAAATTTTGGATAAGCAAGAACTTTCTTCTTGAAAGGCAGAAAAATTGAATATGAAACAAAGCGGAACAAAAAACAGCGTGAACATTACTATAGATATATCTGGAAATTTTCCATTTTCTGGAGTAATTGTCTAAGATGCGATGCCGGGCGCCACATGCGTTCACCGGGAGAACAAATACATATTTCAACCGTCGTTGGTTGGAAAGGATATAATGAGCAGATCGTACAAATCGTTTGAGTACTCGTCTCCGCACTAGACAGGAGACAACTCGCTTTTTGTTTTGGAAGTTTGTGTGAGCATTCTTTTATAGACTACTTTAAGGCACGCTTAGTTTAGTTAACCATACTACACAGTGCCGGTCCAGCGCCGACCTATTCATTTTAGAAAAACACTTTCCTTCGTCCCGTAGGTAAGTTCACATTCGTTTACGTTACTGTGTCGAACGGGAGCTTCACTGTTCGAAGCTAGTTGCTCAACTTCCTTCTTACCTTTCAGGGCGGCTGGAAATGTAGAATCCTGTTGTCGTATAGTTGTTTTCGGTATTTTAAAATACAACTATTAACTAAAAACGACGCCCTAGCTTTGGAAACAGCAGTCTCCAGGAGTTGTATTTACCCATAATTATTTATTTTCGTTTTTGTTCGCATTTCTGATTGTGTCAAGCCTGTTCCATTAAGGTTTAGATTTTTCAAAATAAAGCCAAAGTTAAACACTGGAAAAAAATACAACTATGCGGAAGTACTTTATGTGTCTAAGCCGAATACGATTATAATCATAATGGCAATAAGTAAAATTATAAGAAGACATGCAACATGAACGTTCCATACTAGCCTTTGATGGCTTTGAGGAGCTGTGAACCTCTGTACAAATGTAAACCACTCATGAGAATAATAAAACCTTTCTATCTATCTAATTGCTATCCAGTCCCATTGAAATGCACATTTATTTGCACTCCTAGAAATATTTAATCAAAATATTCCAGATGATAAATTAGCTGTTGCGTCGAATGAAACGTAGATTTGATATCCGACATTACCCACACTAGCACTGAACGTATTGTATTCAGTGCTAGAGTGGGCTTGTGCAAACCAATAAACTATGGTTTAGGAGCTGCTGTACAGTGATAGAGATACGTAATCCATAAACGGCTTCAAACCATACCGTGAACCAACACAAAAATAGACTATGAATCGGCCAGATTCGGGGTCGAGTAGTAGCTATGCGCCGCAGTGTTGATTGCGGAATTAGAATTCTCAATCTACCTCAATGCTGCCCGAAAGACTGAGTCATTACCAATTGAATGAATTAAGTATTAGCAGCAACTAACCCCTGCAAGAAGAACGTAACTAATCTCCAAATAGGCGAGTACTTCTTGAATTTGCATGCGCCGATTTGGCCATTCGCCAAATAAACAATTCGTTTATGAATTCACAACGAGCCACGGCTGTTCGAGCGTACGTAAAAAAAAAGTGTTATAATATTAAATCTCGATTTTTTTTCTAAACTCGGGTTCGAACATTGTCACTTTTATTTCTGTAGGATAGCAGTGTCCGTTAAGCAGCGCGGGCATAGACAGCGTCGGTTGGCGGCAATGCCGAAGCAAGCTAAATACATGGCGTCAAATAGAAGATAAAAAAAATCCTTTCGGGGCTGACTCTCAGCCAAGATTTAACGTCCATGGGAATGCTTTTCGCATTGCTTCATAGACGGACCAAATAGAAGATGCCGCCACCCTACTAGCGAAGACGCGGGAAGTCACTAAATGCGCGGCAATCTGTGAGTGTATAAGGAGGCATGGGAATAAATGAGTCACTAGTCGTTAATGCAAGCCATGCAGAGGACGTGTGTTGTTTGAGCGAGAGAATGGCGAACTCGTAACGGTCGCCGGCCAGTCACCGGGGTGGTAGACACTACAATTGTATTCAGAGTACGCGTATAAACCTGATACTTATACTGTTGTCAGCTGCTCTCTACATGTTATTCGAGAGAGGAGGCTGTGCAGTCAATAGAAAATCGAGAAGGATAGGCCAGTTGCTGACGGCCGTCGAACTGTGTGAACTGAGCTTTTAATTTAAAAACATTTTTTAAGGAGGTTGTTTTTAATTCTAGACTATCCTCCGTCCCCTACGGGCTTGGAACTCAACCTGAAGTATTTCTTCAAAGCACCGAGAGCCAGACATGTTAAGATATCTAGGGTTTTTCCTAAGTGTGAACTGAGCTGAAGGGCGACAAGTATGCTGAGGGAGCGGCATTGCCCGCCAAACCATTTCGAGCAGACGACGACGACGACAACAACAAGAGATCGGGTGAAAATAGAAATAATCAACCACAGTCAATCGAACTAGAGAGAGAGAGAAAAAAAGAAGTTCGCGCGTCTGCAGTAGTTGCCGGGGGCGGCGTTACGATTTTCGAATCTTGTGCCAGCTAGTTTTGGCCCCGTGGCAATGCTATCGGCGAACAGCTAGTTCTAGAAGTTAGTAGTCTGTAGGACTTTTTCTTGTTGTGTTACTTGTTGTTGTCGCTGTTGTTATCGCTGTTGTTGTTGTTGTCGCTGCAGCGTTTTGACTGTATGTCAGTGAATCATCATTCGTTTGTAGTTCGATTGTGAACGTGTGTAGCTGCTAAATCTGCTAAAGCATTGCACGGGTTGGTTGGTAACGGTTCATGGGGCGGCGATTCAAGGAGCACTTCATCAAGCAAGCAAGCAACCAAGCAGTCTTGCCGTTAATGCTGGCGGGCGATTAATCTCTGGTAGATCAGCGTTGTTGTGTTTAGCTGGCAACTAACTGTAAGGCTAGCATTACGGCAACTGGAGAGCGGCACGAATGCTGGGTACACCTTTGCTGTGTACTGTTGGGCTAGCTGCAAGAAGGTACCCGGAACAACGCTGGGTTTGGGCGGAACGCGTTTGGGTTTGTGGTTTGTAACTGACACATCGTTGTTGTCGTCGTCGTCATCGACAACATAGGCTATTGTCCAGTGTAGTAGTCCACGAGTGCGCCGTAGCCAATGGAAAAAGATGTGATTGAACGGAGGACCCGGGCGCGCTCTCGTCGCGACCAGTGGCGAAACGTTCGAACTAATGCTTGTTTGTAGACTTCGACACCTCGAATTTGGACCACAACCCTACGAAGGCTCTTTGTTGCCAGCGGAAACCAACCCGAAGTCGAACACGACGAACAACTGAGAAGACAAACGAACCCGAGAGCAGGGAGCAGGTGCAACGCAGGTGCAGTCAGTGGGTTTGGGTTTGTAGTTGTTGAAACCTAAAGGCCCGGGAACCTCACGAAGCCGGCGCTACCGCCACAATGAAGACCGGCGCCGCCGCCGCCGCCGCCACCACAATGAAGACCGGCGCCTCGCAAGCGGCTGACAGCGCCGACGAAGTTGGCGACACTTCTGCGGCCGGCTTGATCGAGCTTCTGCCGCTGTCGCGCGATAGGGTTTGTAATATATATTATATTTTTCATATTTATTAAATGACTTTTTATGTTAGCACTTTGGAGTGAACAATTGTCTCCGCGTATATTATATTTGTTTATTTCGCAATAACATTGCATTTCAAGATGCTACATTATTACAATACAGTTCTTCATTATATACAATTTGAGCACTTTAGCGACCGTCCCACCGGGCGAAAAAGTGCAAAGACCGCCGATGGGTCTGGCAGCTCGCTACGTGGTATTTAGCGCATGTCTGCGAGCAGAACCGGCAACGACATTGATCGCTAACTTGGTGAAATTCTTATAGGGTTCGTAATAGCTCCACACATAAACATCGTGTGCAATCGAACATATAGATAAATTGCTTATGATTCATACTACTACTACTGGAATGACAGGTAAAACGTTGTATGAATTACGGATGTTCTGTAAGGAGCGTGTGCTTGAAAAATAATAATAATAATAATAATAATAATAATAATAATAATAATAATAAAAAATAAGCCCAGGACAAGGCACGCCTTTTAGCTGTCGCTCGCCCAGGAGCAAGCGACTGGTTGCATGCACTACCCGCTGACTCACTGGGTACCCGCCTTGATGATCAATCCACCCGGATATGCGTTGGCCTTAGATTGGGGGCTGATTTGGTTGAGCCACACAGATGCTCTTGTGGCGAGCCCGTTGGGCGACTTGCCAGACACGGCTTGTCTTGCGCTCACGCAGCGGGCCGGCGCCCAAGACACACTGCCCTCAATGAAATGCTTGCAAGATCGCTGCGGAGGGCGGGGATTCCGTGCGTCCTGGAACCACCTGGGCTTTCAAGAGACGACGGTAAGCGCCCCGACGGTATGACTTTGATACCCTTCTATAAGGGTCGTTCCCTGGTGTGGGATGCGACGGTGACCGACTCTCTGACCCCTTCCCTTGTCGGTCCCGGCGCGTCCCGCCCGGGGACTGCCGTTATGCGAGCTGAGACCTCAAAGATGAGAAAGTATGCGGACCTAAGTCGGGCGCACCACTTTTCGCCATTCGCGTTCGAGACGATGGGTGGCCCTGGGCCCCTCACGGTAACATTGATCTCTCGGGTTGGCGACGCATTACGGCAGGCGACAATGGACAAGAGGGCACACGCCTTCTTCTCCCAGCGACTGTCCCTGGAGATCCAAAGAGGTAACGCGACCTCAGTGCTCGGAACTATGAGAGACTGGATGGACCCGGACCTTCGTGCCAGGGGGCGGGCAGGACTTCCTCACGGGCATGAGCGATAGAGCGACTACGGCGCGCAGAAGGAGCAACTAGGTCGACGAGCAGCAACGCCGTGAAGCATTTTCTATATTCTTCTAAATAATAATAATAATAATAATAATGAACTGAATGGAATGCTTTTTTTTATCATCGTTTCGAATGGTCAAAATCGACACAGGACAGCCCGATGCAACTGCTAAACAACTGGAGCAGCATTATACAATCCAACCAATGCTACAATGGAAGTGGACAGCGGCTGTGGAGCCACTGTGATGCCTCTTTCACGTTTCTCGGCTGTTTTGCCAAAATTCATACACCATGAGCCAGACATTACGTTAAAAGTGGCGAATGGCAGTGAAGTGAAACCACACTCTTTCGTGGAAGTTCACGTGAAGTACCGCAACATTACAAAATTATTGCGGCTGTACCTGGTCAACGATCCCCAATTTCCAATGTTATTCGGTCGCGATTGGATGAAGGCGCTGAGATGGGGGCACCTCGAAGTTCATCGAGTAGAAAGCGAAGCTAGTGATATACTTTCTGCATACCCCAGGCTCAATCCGCCAGGCATTGGCACACTACCGGCAGTAAACGCACTTACAGTCCAGTTCAAGGATCAGCCGAAGCCAGTGTACAAGCCCAGGAAAATACCTTACGCACTCGCCGAGAACGGTACGAAGGAGCTACAGGCAATAGAGATGAAATACCTTACGAAAGTTGGATCACCGGAAAAGAAACCCGGAGAGTTCAAATCACTTCAGCGTTTCGAGAATCAGCATTCGAAAGCTACAGGAAGTAGCCGTGCATCCATATTCCTCGGCCGACAAATTCGCATATCCCAGCTGAAAGAGAAGCGACAGGTACCAGCGAAGCCGGCAGAGACGGTTTCTCGATTCAGCGTGGGGGAGTCTGTGGCAGTTCGAGACTACCGAAAAAGAAACAAGTGGTGTCTATCTCGTGTCGTGAAGATACTCGGAAAAAAATACATGCTAGTGCAGTCAACCGAGCTCGGCACGGTAAAGAGACATTTCGATCAAGTTCAAACGACGAACGTGGAAAAGGAAACGTGCCATACACTGCACATGCACTTCGATGGTACGGTCGACCACGGCGGCGAACTGCCAAAGCATTCAGGCGTTGCCGTAGCGAGACCATCCTTTATCGCTACGCCGAAGTCTTCTCCAGCACCGACATAATTTTAAAAGGTGGAGCAGGAATTTTCTACGGACCCAGCTACGCCAGTGGAGCCGATTACGTCAATACCCCTACAAGAGCTTATAGTTCTGCGACTAAGAACAAGGATCAATTATCGAGAGATGGCCGGACAAAGCCGTCGTCATACATAGGTCTAACTATTACTACATACATACAATATTACATATTTCATAGTTAGCGTGGGGGACTGTTGTGTCTAGGCATATTCAGGTAGACACAGCTGTCGGCTCGACGCTACACTGTTGTGTCTAGGCATGTTTAGGTAGACACATGGCTGTCGGCTCGGCGCCACGTGCTGGCGGACGTGCAGTGGAAAGAGTAGGTACGAGTAGGTACGAGAAACGTCTAGAGGACTCGATAGAAGCGTCTACTCGGACCGAATAGATTCTACCACATTCGAGAACAATCTGGGAGGCAATAAATACAGCTGACACAGAGAGTCAGCAAGCCACTCTACAGGTGACAGCAGGCAATCGTGTTTTCATTCCTTACGTACTCGGCTAGTCTAAGTTCAATAGACTAAGTCCTCAGGTTAGAGTGTGTACAGTTCACGTACATATTAACTACATATGCCACTTTGTGTTGCCAACTACAGAAGCGCAGTCTTTGTGGGTGCCTGCTCTCGCGTATTTCCCATACGTTGTTTCCTTTATTGGCCACGATTGCCAAAACCCTAGCCGATATGTTTTTCGAATGTATGCAGCGATGTTTTCTCGCTGATATTATATATAAATCATGCATACATACTTATCATATATAATATATAAATCATACATATTTATTATATATATTATATAATTTACACATACTTATTATATGGCGGCGTGGTCTAGGGGACTAGTGCGCTAGTCATGGTAATCATTTACCGGTGTGTCGCCGGTTCGATCCCTGTTATTGATCTGTTTCTTTGAGCGATGCTCATTGAGAATAGATGATAAACCATACCACTGAGAGCCTGCAGTCATTTCGTAGTGCTAGCTAACTAATGAATGATGTATCTCTTGGTAACACAGATGTGGGACATTGTCGAAGCGGAGACGTCGACTTCTCCGGCAGCGGAGTGCGCGGTTATCGGATGTGAGAACACCAAGAGCCAGCAACCCCATCTAAGGTATGACAAATTTGTTTTGTCATTTTGTAATATGTGGTGCTGTATATGCAGTTCAATATTTCGGTCTGACTCACCCCTAATGTATTACGGTGCCGGTATCAAAACATATATATATATATATATATATATATATATATAGTTATAATTGTTTGCATTTATGTAATAATGGAAATTTCAAGCTCCATGAAGAATTATTGAATTTAAATAAATTTGCCATCCGGAGAAGACGGTCCCAAAAAAAAATGTATATGCACAAGGCTAACAATTTGGCGGCTGTGTAGAGGTTGTAGTAATAAGGCGTTATCTCGTAGATGAACACACACACAACTTTGTTTGTAGTTAACTTTCTCTTTCCACATTATTTGTATTATAAATCTTTGACGATCGGCGCCACTTCCAATTTATGGGGTTCTAAGGTGGAATGTATCGCTGGCGCTGCCCTTCTCACTCCAATTAGGTGATACTGTGCACAGCACTGACTACCTTGCGTTATGATTAGTCAACTTCATATGTTTGCTTGTTGCTGATGGTCAGTACGCGTGCATCTATCTGTACGTTACAACAATTGGAAACAAGTTCACATCAGCTAACGAGTTATGCCAGAAAAGGATTTTAACGTGCACCGCTCCTGATTTTCCCTGCAGGAGCGACTGCCTTTCATGGGGTGTCGTAAAAACACCTTAGGCGATAAAGGGGAGCTCTGTGATTTTACGATGCACATGTTTTTATTGTAGTAATTGCTCGAACAGCACTTTTAATACTTGCAGGTGGTTGATTAACCTTGCAAGAGCAGGAACGAGCAGATAATTCCTGAGCGGCTTTTTAGATCGCATTTTACGCCGATGGCGTTAGACTGGTATCACGACCAACATTACTTTACTCGTTCTCCGGTTGCAAGGGCCATTTTCTCTTACCTCCTTACATTTACTTTATTTTGATAACGATAGGCATGAAAAGTGCTTTTTGTGAACTTATGCTTGCATGCGGTCGGCTTGTTGGTGTTGTTGCACTAAGCTCACGTAGCGTCGTTTCGCTGACATGTGTTCCCGCTTCAGGTTCTACCCATTTCCAACGGACGCGCGTGAGCGAGTGATCTGGTCATGTTTAATCGGTCGGGTCCAGAGAAACGACAATTCTCCGTGGATACCCGCGCCCGACGCTGCTGTTTGTCAAAAACACTTTCTTGGCGAGCGCCGGTAAGTCGGTTCGATGCATTCACGTTAACTCACTTGACGTAGCGACGAAAATGACTTATATATATTATATATATATATATATATAGTGATGATTTATTAACCATTTACAATACGTTTGCACACTCGGCAGTACTCGCCTTAATATATATATATATATATACGTTTGGTTTCTACGATTTCATTGCCAAATTGAAGAAACGATCGAAAAGATTAGCGCTCGCAAGCTGCGATTGTATCCGTGCGTCGTTGTTCTCAAATAATGTTGAAAACGACGGAAGGTTAACAGCATTCAGTCGACAAGGCTCTACAGAGCCTTTTTAGGAATTTTCTTTAAACGCCCTCAATCATACGAGTGCCTATGTAATTGCATATATATTGCACATGTATGGGCTTCAGAGGGGTGAGCAGCATAGAATTCTGGATTACACAATTGTTTTTTTACAAAGACGAATTTACGCATGTGGGTCCTTGATGATGAAACAACGGAATGGCACAAGTGCAGACGTTGATTTGACTAAATCTCTAAAATGTGCAGAGAAAGTGAGATCCGTCGACATTAATACACCATGGACCTGCGCGGCATTTTCGGTAGGTAAAGTTGCTCCGCGGAGCAGATAGTCCAGATCAGAAGAGCTATGTGTCAGAACAAGACGTTTTGGAACGGATAACGCCGTCCCATTCTTACAACAACGGCTGATGTCGTCGGCAGCGGACTGTAGCATAGTATGCGTTGAGGTAGAGTGTATATTTTTAGGTTGTCAGAGTACAAAAGGTACTTGACACTCCACGGAATGTGAGATTTTTTGTTTAAGAGAAAAATTGTATATAGCAATGCAGAGATGCAGCTCCCCTGTGAGTCGCTGCGACTGGCTCACTTAAAGCGTCCCGAATTTCACTCGGAATCATCGCTGTTCAGAAAAGCGACAAGCTATTTGCGAGTCTGAGGGTAGATCTAGAGCGGATTCATCTGTTCTAACATTCGTGTTAAGAACAAGTCTGTGGCTCTTTCAGAGATACTTTTTTGGTCGAAGTATATACAATGAAAGTTTTGTTAGCGTTTATGCACATAGCCTAATCGTTTGTCATTTCTGATTGTTGCGTATATTTAGAACGTCGAGACACAAATCAAGTATCAAATAAATTATTAGTGGACATATAAGTGGTTATGTGTCTGACTAGGATCCATTTAACCATTTAAAAATGGTGCACATTTTTATGTTTCTGTGTCATAATACTTTATTTGAAGAGATCTGAAACTATGGCTATATTATATATATTATATATATTTAGCATCGGGGGCCAAGCACTTAGCAGTATTGTGGCATGGTCTAGTCATAGTTGTCATTTACAAGAGTGTCGCCGGTTTGATGTATTTATTACTTGCTTGACATAAGCGAAATGTTGAGATATTTAGAGTTTCCCCAACAGCCCTTGTGGAAACATAGTAACTGACTCTCTGCGGTGTAGTTTATAATTCCTTCTCCGTAAGCATCTCTCGATCGACAACAGGGACCAAACGGGTGGCACTCCGGCAGCTGATTACTATAAGTAGTGCACTAGGCTCCTAGACCACACCGCCATTAATTCTCAACATGTATGCTTTGTGGTGCAATTTTATTAACGGATAGTAAACTATGTTTTCTTGATAATGATGTATCGGGCGTGACCCTTGTACAGCCTGGAGGTGTCCGAGACGAGTCAGTATTTTCCCAGCATTTTTCCGAAGATCTGCGAAGCTGATTGTGCGGCGAGCAGTCCTAAGCGGGCGAGAATACCCCGTCCAGCGGGCTACTTTCTACATTCAAGTTCAGTACGTACAACTTGGCGTTAGAACATATATAAGAGCTATGCATAGTGAACAAAGCGATATATATATATATATATATATATATATATTGACGCGCTGTTCATCACTCATAATGGATAATTCTCACGTTGTTCTTGCATTGTTTTGTTGTGAAGAGCTCACCCTAATTTTTCATGGTTGTCATTAGTCGTATATTCTGATATTGCAATAACTTTTGCACTTCTGAGGCGAGGCTTCACTGACAGTACAAGTTTTTACTCGTGACCCTCCGAAACCAATTGCAAAGTAAACATACAAGTATATATGTTTTATCATCAAATAGTCACATTAATATATATATATATATATATATATATATATATATATATATATATATATATCTCACTGCAAATATTGATTATTGATATTGGAATACGATGATTATAAATATGATGTTGCTTATGTTGGCCTATTTTTATTGTTATTTTTCTTTCAGAACAAGAGTACCAACTGCACGTCCATTACTATTCAGCGTTCGGAGATGCCTGGTAACTACAATTCTAATCCTATGTCTAATAGCGGCCATGGCTAATACTCTTTCATATTTTATTATATAAGTCAGTCTTACTACGACTGTTTTGGCTATATCGAGAAAGCAGAGATTGACCATCTCCAGGTTTTCATGAGGGAAACGCCAATTCATTGGTAATTTGTAGGGCATTTTTATATCTTACTTTATTTGTTTAAATACAATTTTACTAGGTCTGCTTTTTGTATAGCAGTTTGCGTGCATATAGCACATATGTAGGTTTTCCAGTACACTTTCTGCGTCTGTTTTTACTTTCAAGCAACACGGGTCTGGCGAGCAAGAAACACTGGTCTTATTTGTAACACTGCTCCTGTCAACAGTCCCGATTTTTTTTGGCTAGTCACAGGCATATTAATGTTTTACGTAGCTTTACGATTATAACACGTTAGTGCAATTGCAAATATTGTAAACGTGATTGGCTTATTTTTTAAACCAAGACTTTCGCTAGAGGGTTATTCTTTTTCTTGGCTCAAGTGCTGTTACGTTTCTGTAGCATTGCATTTTTGCGACTGAAATTGGTTAAATCTGTCCGTATTGCTGAGGTCACTGTGTATGTTTGTCTTTAACCCGTGGTTGATGCGCACTCGTGGTAACGATCTCCGGCCAATCGAGTAGAGCCCGACCCCGAACTGGATGGTCTAACGTGGGATGAGCTCGAGGATATCATGTACGAAACCATATATAAGCCACTGGTGATGAAGATGCACGATATGGTCGCCGAGATGCAAGCGGAGTTTCTGGAGAAGATGCGAGTACTCGGCGATACAATGCAGAATTTGGACCACTCGCACCAGCAGATGGAGGGCAGAATCCGCCAAATGTCGGCGCGAAATCTCGAGCGACTCTCTCGGACGGCGTTTTCGCACTATGGTCGACTAGTGTTGGAAGGCGTCGACGCCTTGCCTGCAGGTGGTGCGTCGGCAAGCACTGCGCAAACGGGAATACAAGTCGGCAGTGCCTTGACGGCGGGCGTTCAGAGCACTCGAAAGTCGGGAACGATAGCACAGTCAGGTGTGGCGCAGCCCCAAAGAGTGGCACGTAAGCCCATGTTTGACATTCGAATGCCTTCCATTGTGAAGGATACTCGTTTCACGAAGCTCGCACCTCTCAAGCCCAACCAGAGGGTACGTATGAGTGGCCGCATTTGAGTATTCAGAATTATCCTTTATACGGTTGTAGCAGTCCTATGCTGGCTCAGTGGGAGCGTTTGTAAGTGAAGAGAGTGGATTTTGAAAGACGATCTATTGGGAGCGAAAGTAAGAAGAAACAGCAATATTTGACAAGCTTGTAGAATTGCTTTCTGAGTTGCTCACAAGTAGAAGAGGTAGAGGTGTTGGACAGTCTCGAGTCTTTGACTAACAGAACTCACGTTTGTTTGTGTTTACTCCGTCTCTGATTATTGGCGTTGTTTGATTACAAGGTGTTAGTTCTGGAGGGCCGCAAAACGGACGCGTGGACTCGGGGCACTGTCATGAAGATTGTTGACTACGAGCGCGACTCGGTGACGGTTCTCGTAGACGGCGTCCAACACGAGAGAGCATTCTCTCTTGGACAGGTTGCCTATTCACAGCCCCCTGGCGTCCAACTTCAGCTCGGCTCGCGTATTGTGTCGCAGTACTTTCCGGACAAAAATCTGTACGCCGGAGTTGTGATTGAGTACCCGAAGTGGCAGAATCGACACCGTTACCTCATTTTGTTCGAGGACGGCTATTGGCAGTACAGTGCGCCGAACAACATGTACCTCATCTGTAAGCAGACGTCGAGCCCCTGGATCCACGTGAACCAGGCCATTGTTCCGTTTATCAAGAAGCATTTTGCGACGACCGAGCACGCGCTTCTGCGTGCCAGCGTCGGCCAGATAATCCATGCTGAACGCGAAAGGCAATTCTTTACCGCCAAGGTAGGTATGCAGATGTTTAATCATCATGACATTAATTTCGCACATACTGAGTATGCATATAACACTGACACTGCAGGTATTTATTATGACTGATGTAGAAATATGACTGGCGTGAAACTATGTTTCATCGTTAGGATTATACACGTCATTTGCAAAAAAATTGTGATCACAGTGAAACTTTGCAGGTCTGCAGATGGTGCGAAATAACTAAGTTTGCTCTGTGATGGATGGTGAGGATCGGTTACATTCAATTCATGCTTAAATTTAGGTAGGCCTTGTAGATGTAACTGTTTTGGTTGTGCATACGGCCAAATCGTCGTATAGTGATATTTAAAAACAGAAAGCCTTTAGGCGCGTATTGTAGGGTATGAGCTTACCAATAGCGTGGCGAAAATTATCAGTGGAGTTATAGTATAGGTTTATATATAAGTAGAAAGGCTTCCCAGACATGTAAATATATTCTTATTAAGTCCAGCACTTTTTACTCGATAGCTTTCGGCCTCCTAGCGTGTAAATAAAGCTTGGGCCTATATTTTTGGAGTTTTCAAGGTGGCTATATATATTCTATTGTTTGCATATAATAGTTAACTTGAGGATACATTTGATGGTGTATATGTATATAGTAGTTTTGTATATATAGTATTTATATATATAGTAGTTTTATTAACTAACGTTTGCTTTACTAGGTCATTACAATTACAATTATTTTAGATATTTATTATAACGTAGGCATACAATGTCTCAGTGATTCTATAAGGATTCACGGTCACTTAAGACAGTACTTCTGCTAACGTGGGTGCGCAACTCTTCTGGTTCCCGAATTTCGTAGGTAATGGCTATCGACGGAAACCTTTTGCAATTGGCATTTCGTCATTACGGTGACACGTTTGCAACCGAGTGGATCTACGCTGGTTCTCATCGCCTCAAAGACGTATATGAGCACCTAACACAAACGAACCGTGGTAAGCATAAGATTGCACGGCGGAAAACCGGCAAAAAGGGCCAACCTTACCTTGAGTTTGCCGATGATACGACCGATGTCATCGAACTCTCGGACGATGACGACGAGGACGAAGACGAAGACGATATGGTCGCCAATGCTCCTAAAAATGGCAGCAGTGTTGTAGAAGGAGGTGGTGTTACCGGACAGCCAGAGGATGACGGGGTCAGCTCCGATGGAGCCCCGCGCAAGAACACGGCCCGCAAGAGCACCGCAAGTGGTAGGTCGGCTGCCAAGGATTCTCGGTGCACAAAGGGCCCTCAAATGGCCGATATCGGTCTACAAGGAAGCATCGAACGCATTAAGGTTCAACCATTGAGGTGTCAGATACCATTCGTGACACACAACTGTTCGAGAAACTGCATCCATTCCGATGACGACCCGCTCAAGTTCACCTCGCGGAGTCCCTACGTGATACCGTACATTGTTGGATGGACTCGTCACGAGGCCCGCTACAAGAAGAAGTCGGTGGTCGTTTACAGGGCACCGTGTGGCCGCACAATGCGCAATATGCACGACGTCATGGACTACCTGATTATGACGGAGAGCAAGCTCACAGTCGACCAGTTCTGCTTCGAGTCCGGCTTTGACGCCTTCGCTATATGGAAGTCAAGCAACCTGAAGTTTTTCAAGGATGATATCACCGCCGGCACTGAGCCGTACCCCATCTCAGTGGCGAACGCTGTCGATGGTCAGGACGACCAGGCTTCGGTGCCGTACTGGCCGGAGCGTCGTCCTACCGACGCCGTGAAGAAGGTCATGGTCTTGGACGAGAACTTTTTGCCGTGCTGTTCGTGCGAGGACGACTGCCTTGACCGCGCCGTGTGCGAGTGTCAACGGCAGTCTGTGAGCATGTCCGATGCACAGGGACAGCTGAACCGGCAGGCCGGCTACACATTTCGGTCGTTGGCCGAGCCTCAAGTGACGGGCTTGTTCGAGTGCAACAAACGGTGCGCGTGCAGCAAGCGTTGCGTCAACCGTGTAGCCCAGAACGGCATTCAGCTTCGGCTGCAGCTGTTCAAGACGGAACGGAAGGGCTACGGCGTGCGGACCCTGCACGACGTGCCACGCGGTCGTTTCATCTGCACGTACGCCGGAACGCTGCTGACAGACAAGGAGGCCGACGAAAGCGGTCAAGACACGTACTTTGCCGAGCTGGACTACATCGATAACGTAGTGAAGCATAAAGATGGCTATGAACGTTGTGTCGAAGATCTGGAGGACATCGATGATGATGATGACGATGATGACGATGATGATGATGGTGGTGGCGGTGGTGGCGGCGGCGGCGACGGCGACGACGACGACTATAAAGACGAGAACGACTCTCGTCAAGGCGAGAGCGGTCGTGGTATCCGTCGTAGTCCGCCGAGTGGCACATCTACAGCTGGGCCTGCCAGTCGCAAGAAGCTCGACGCTGACGGACTTCGCCAGCTGTACTTCGGCAAGGAAGAGAGCTACGTCATGGATGCTCTGACGGGCGGAAACATTGGCCGCTACTTCAACCATTCGTGTGAGCCAAACATGTTCGTGCAGAACGTGTTTGTCGACACGCACGACCTTCGCTTTCCGTGGGTGGCATTCTTCGCCGAGCGCACGATTCGTGCGGGAGAAGAGCTAACATGGGACTACATGTACGAGGTAGGCTCCGTACCGGGAAAGCGTCTGCCTTGCTACTGCGGTGCTCCGACATGTCGCAAGCGATTGCTTTAGTGCGGCTAGAGATAGTTGTACATAGCTTCGATTTATAAAAGTCGATATATATATATATGTTAATTGCATATGTATATATATATATATATATATATATATACTTATATGTTAATTGCACATGTATATATACATATATATATTTATATGTTAATTGCATATGTACATTGCAGTTTAGACGGGTAAAGGTTCAGATTCCAGACAATCGTTCCTAATAGGATCTCGAAACGTATTGTTTATCTTCAAATATACATGTGGATTCTAAGTCATTCGTTTATGTCACACATTTGCCCATGTCATTAGGTTAGTGCTTCAATATTCGCAAGGTTAGAGGAGTGGTCCAAATGATACTTTCAGTTACGTATATTTTAGTTTACCTTACGTGCAAAGCAAGGCCATTTGTTGGTTTTTGCTGACTTATAAAAGTGTTTCCGAATATTTGCCCTTATATTTGGACCTTGAAATAGAGCGTTATCATAATGATTAATGATAATATTAATAATATTTTTTTGCATATATGTATATGAACGCTAATTACGGACTGCGTCCAACCACCATTAGTAAAGAAGTAAAATTATCGATTATCGTGATCGGCATTTCAAGCTTCGAGTGCTTCCGCGTTTTCGATTGATCTGCGCTAGTGTCAGGTTTGCAACACAGTGAGTGTACGTGAGTCGCGTAAATTTAGTGTAAGTGTTTTGGTGTATATTTATTCGAGGAGCAAATTAAATTGCTATGGCATGCCGCCATCGATGGGTTTGTTAAATAACATAGCATCAGACGTTTCACCTGATCGTTCCGGTAGGGAGCTGGAATGTTCGTAATGGTACTGAATCATCTGGGCCCTAAACAAAATTGTAAACAAAAAGTATGTATGAGCAGTAAATAAAGGCTTTTGTCACGAGGAGACAAGGTGAATTTTGAATACAGTAAGCTATTTATCCACTGAATAAAATTTCCTGTACAGGTACTTTATCCTTAAAATTCACTATAACCTAATATCGTTGTTAATACTAGTCGGGGATAGTGTATATTTAAATGATTTGCACTTAGCTTTCTTTCGGGAAGGTTTTGGGAATGGATAATGCACATGCGTTACGGTCAGTTTGCGTGACTAGTGTGGGGCTAACAAACTCATCATGAGCCCAGATTCCTCCCCACGCTCCCAGGCTCGGTAATACTTGGCATTCATTCTGAGCAATGGGAGTTGCGTCCCTGCCATTCTCCTTGATTCGGATATGTATCCGCTTATCTTTTGGTATGTTTACATTCATCTAGATAGGGGCCAATGCCAATGTATACACAGTCAGATCTTCAGAACCTAGCTGCACTTATCTTAACCATGTAGCTCTGGAACTAACCGTGACAGGTAAGAAATTTAGCGTGACCGGCCAGAAACGGAGCGTGACCGGCCAGAAACGGAGCGTGACCGGTCAGGAGCTGTACTAAAAGTCAAATTTCCGTGTCGGCAGTCATTTCATGTTTTGAGATCCTATATCTGTCTTCTGGTGCCCCTGGTCACCCCCGGTGTAATCTGTACTCATTCCACCTGCCCGACCGCAATTGTAGCGCGCTTGGCCCTGGCGAGATCCATATTTTCTTCCAGAAATACCTCGCTTCCTTCTATCTCCAATAGGTTCTATGACAGCATTTTAGCTAGGACCAAGAGAGCTTCATTCCATACCGTCCTGCAAGCCCGACTAACCCTGATTGCTAGCGTCCGTTGGGACGACCTTAGTGCTCTCCTATTTTTCCCCGCCCGGAGTGTCATGTCCGCAAAAAGGCGCCGCGTAAAGAGCCAACGATGCGACAACCGAAGCTAGAAGCCTTTGGTTCCCCTCAGATATTTCCCCAATCTTTGGCATAATCCGTACCAGGTTTATGGCGGTGCGCTGCGCTTTTGCCGCAACATGTTTTACATGTGCCGCTCCGGTCAACCACATGTCGAGGATCGGCCCGAAGTGCTTCTTCTCTTTCCTAATTTCTGTTGGGAGGCAGCCCGCCATCATAAAGCGAACTCCCTTTATGCGGTGCAAGCGTCAAATTATTGCGGTTCATCAACTACTCTATCATCTATAAAGTTTCGTTGCTGTGCTCTGCAGGGCCGCTTCGGTCCGCGCCATGATCATCAGGGCCAAGTCATCCGCCTAAGCCAACAGCTCGGCCCGTTCTAGGTAGTTGTTAGTGTCTAGTACCCAGGAGGCTTATTCCATGGTAAACATGTTCTGAAGAAGTGCGCCACGACCATGAAGGGCTGGCTGCACTTTCCCCTCCCACCTTCCCCGGCTTCTCGTCTAGGTCATTCTCCCGAGGCTACTGTAGGCCAAGTTCCAGTGGACGGGTCCCAGAATCGACCCCTGTGGCATTCCAGCAGTAACCCTGCATTCTTGCTCCTCTGTGACTATACTTCGTTAATCCAGGTAAGGTGACATCGTCAGTGGTACCTACATCGTCGGCCGCTCTAACTCACCTTGAGCTGTCAAGTGTGAACTTCGCTCTGCGGAAAAGTCGGTGAAAAGTGCAAAAACCTGCGGTCCCAAACGGGCTGAACAATCGCACTCGGTAACCGTATAAGTAAGCAATCCAACGCGCGCCTTAAACACCTTACAGGTACTGTGCAAATATGTAATTGCTTTCAACCTACGTTCAACGACACTGGCGCGAATTTCGAACGGCTGACTCGGGACCTGCCTTCTTACAGTGTCATGGGACTAATCCCTCGATCTTCGAAAGTCTACCCTTCAGGCTGAGTTGTTTACAAACAGTGTATAGTATTGAACAACACAGCGGTGTGGAACGCCAGCTGTCCTGCACGGTCAGTGTGTTTGCCAACAGACTCTCCAATGCGTAATGTATTGATTACGTTGGCAGTGCGCATATATAGACGTGCAATCGTATACTCACGTATATATATATACATATATATATACATATATATATATATAGGTATTTTTTTGCACGGGTGTGTACGCGTATATATACACGTGTAACCCTACGTGTATATATGTGCACGTGGGCGCATGTTGTGCGTGACGTACCTGTTTGTGGGCGTGCGTACACATGCATGCATTAATATTCGTAACGTATAATAGTTGCGTGCATGAATATGCATACGTGCGTGTTCATACATACATAAGGCGTATATAGTACGTGTCTATCGGAGGACGGTGGTAACGATCCTCCTTGGCACCCAGATTCCGCGTTCAACAGATACTCCCGTACGTTCTAAAAACCGTGCATGCTCTGCACTCAAGGCGGATCTAACATAACACTGATACTGAGGCAGGTAGCGATACAAATAAGCTATCTGGCGCGACCGACACCAAGGAGGTAGGCAATGCTAGAAAAAAGAAGAGGAAAGCCCAGTCCCCGTCCGTCGTGAGGCAGCAATTCCCTCTCCCCTTAGAGACTACAAATGATGCCGTCACAGAAAGGGATCTGCAAGGCCTTCTTACAATACAATACAAATGTCTCCTTTATTTGAAAAAGGGGTCGAACAAGGGAAATGAATTGCTCGCATTCGCGGGCTAGGCGAGCTGTTCGCCAAACAAATGAGTGGTTAACGACTGTCACATTGGCTATCTCGTGCGGTTGAATGGAACCGCGACTCCGTAGGCTGTTTGATCGCACGTGGTAAAACTTATTAATCTGATCATTGCGTATAAGATATTTAAAAACGCGGTGGGAGTACGACTCTGTCACGCGTCAAGTTGCACCTTCTTGAGACTCTCTTTAAAAACTTGTCCTGAATACGCTGCAGCAAACATATATCCTTGTCGTAAAAAGGCGTCCACACGTGAGCACAGTATGACCATTTTGGCACTACTAGGGCTTCATAAAGACGCAGGTATTTGGAGGCATCTTGCGATGAGAGTACTCTTAGTATCAGATTACTTAGTCGAGAGGCAGCTTTTGCTGAATCGGCAATGTGCGTCCGAAACTTCATATATCTATCGAACGTAACTCCTAGGTCCTTGTAGGATGTTACCATATCATTTAGCTCACACAAGGTGGCAATACTATTAATGGCTGCTTGAATATTCAGGCGATCTTCGTTTCCTCTAATCTGGGCATATATTTTTAAATCGTCTGCATACATTTTGTATATTATGTTCAGGTTGCGAAGACGTACTCCCAAGTTCTGAGCAAAGATTATATACATAAAAGGGCCTAGGCAGGAGCCTTGAGGAACGCAGAAGGGCATGGGGAGCGCTTCGAGACCGAGTTACTGACTTTTACGGCGAAGGAACGTTCTGTCAGATAAGAGTGACACAAGGCCACTGGCCTCGAACGACTGGTTGTGACTTACGCCACCACGCAAAAAGACATTAAGAAAGTAACGACCTCACTTGTCCAAGCATTCAGGTCCTTCGCACGCCGTGCCCTCCTAGCAGGTCTCACCCAGGCAAAAGGAGTCGCGGAAAACTCCAAGCCCAGAGAAGATACGGAGGCAACAGAAATAAGAAGGGTCCTCACGGGTTTCCATACAGATAAAGTGTTCGAGGTTCTTGTCGCTCAAGATTGGCCAAAATGTACTTTCGGAAGAACAAAGCTCAAGAAGACAAACTTTCTCGGCGACCAGGTCCCATCGCTCTGTGATCTTCTTAGAAATAACGAAGGTTACATCGGCCGCGGTGGCTACAACCTCAACAGTGGGCTTGGATTTCTGCGCATATGTCTAGAATCCAGTCTGACCACATTCCCTGAAATAACGCTAACTCTGGGTCACGGGACAGGGTAGCACATTAGAGCCTACCCGGAGTCACACGAACAAGCCAACGGCTACCTCAATTACCACTAACCTGGGAAATCGGAGCTACTCTGATGCTCTTCGGGATCTACGCTTTATGCTCGATCCGAACGCATTAGGAATCACTGTCAAAAGGGTCTCTAAAACAGCATCTGATGACATAAAACTACTTGTCAAGGCCTCGACTCCAAACGCTAAGGCAAAGTTGGCCGAGGAGTTTAAAGACAAGGCTTCCATTACGACAACCGTCATCCCCCGAACAACAACAAAGGCACTAATCATCAGAGTTGTCGATAAAGCGATGAATGCGGATAACCTACTCGAAGCCCTATCACGCAATGGCACAGAAATGAAAGCCTATGCTTTTAATGCTATATCTTTCAGTGCCGGAAGCCTGTCTCACGGGGTGTGCATTTCTTTTTTATCGTCATAATTGGAATTGGCTACTTACTCAATAAACATCTCCCCGAACGTTCTAACCGGCGCTTTTGAAATGTTTTTGGAAGACTTGACTAGGTCTTTCATAGGGCAAAAATTGCCGCCAAGTCGTAACTCGGCGTGATTTAAACGCAGCTCATCGACAGTGAGAAACAACAAAATTTCCCAACGAGGGGCGGCGCTGGTTAACTGAGTATTGGTACACGATTTGCACCTGGTCAATATTTTGGGAACCATTTTTAGAATGGGAGCCCAAGAATCACCTTAGATCTGACTTTTTGTTCTGAAACCTTACTGCCCAGGATGACAGGGTGGCCCGTACACGACGACGTCGAAAACCTTTTGGATCATCACTACGTTACTTACTATCTTAACGTGATACCATACCCTCCTAAAAACTGCAGGCTATGTCTGAGGATACATTTTGAAACGTTACAGCAGGAATTTGAGTCTCCCTGTGCCCGGTTGCATGCTACTGAACCATGCTTGGTGTCGACCACGCTACAAGACGCTTGCAGAGCAGCAAGTCGCCCCTTGAACCCCACACTAGCTCGATGGGCCCTTAAGTAGCGGTGGTGTAGTCGAATAGCCGAGGCATGGAAAAAATGTCATGAAATTAGGCGCATGTGCACTCGCCTGCACGCTTGGCATCATGCAGATCTTTTTTCCTTCCTCTCATGAAACTCCACAAAAGAGGCGCTAGCATGTGTTTATATATCACCCCATCTTAGAAGGATTTTAGCATTGTACCTATCACAACATACGGTCGCCTATCAAGGCAAGTCATATCCTGTCATTGCAGGGGCTCCCCAGGGCTCCGTGCTCCCACGGCTTCGATGTAATGCCAAAGTAATACCGAGCCTGGGGGGGTGGGGAGGAATCCGGGTTTAGTGGGTTTGCGAGTCTCACACTAGTCACGCAGGCTGCTAGTGGCGCATGTGCATCATGCATTCCCGAAACCTCCCAGAACAAAAAAAAAGGGCTCCGAGCTGGGCTTCACTCTATGGAACATTGCGTATGACGATTTGTCATACGCAACGTTCCATTGAGTGGTTTTTTTAGAAAGACATTCAACGTCTGCCTTATCCCCTAACGTTTAGTTCATGGCCTATGCAGATGATCTGGCTATCGTAATTACGTCACGTGATGCCCGGCAAGACATTTTTATCTGGCTCACTCCGCATGGACTTCGCCTAGCCCCACGCAAAACGGTGGCAATATTTCTGAACGGGTAGAAGCGGGCCCCTCAACTCAACCTGACCACAGAGGGACCGAAAATTGCCTTCTCCAGCGAAGGTTACGAGCCGGCGACTCCTAGAATAAACGCAGAGGCGGTTGGCCCTCAAGATTGCAAGAACCACCAAAACTGCAGCCAACCGCTGCCGTCCAAGTATTATCCTGGCAGATCCAATGGGATGTACAGGCTCTGGAGTCTCGATTTCTCAGAAGGACGTCCAATGTCAGACACTAGGAAAGGCTAGGGGTATTAAATTATGGTTCCAGCTTCTCGTCTCTTCCTGGGGCCATTTAAGTGAGAGGCTTGTAGTGGGTATTTAGCCAACAGTATCAGCATCGAGTCCTACACTACCCGCTTCGGGTGTGCGTAAAAGCATGTTTCCTTCTCACCCAAAAAAAGGTAACACCTAGATATTCCCTTCCTCTTCGGCGCTTGTATCACTACTTACCAGTTCATGGTGTTGAAAGCGTTTTTACCATCCAAGGGGATCAGAAGCACGCGTTTATTCGTATTGGGAGTCTTCGCATTGCAATTAGCTTAGACCCTATTTATTGTTTTAGCGCACCAGGCACAAGTACTGGCAGTGCCACGTGCTGGATGAATTCACATAATTCGTTTATTATAGTTCACCAGCAATTGGTATCAAAGTCTTTATTGATGAAGTCGTTACTGATATGCCCGGTAAAGAACCATATGGTAACGGCAGACATTTTTTGAGACAAGAAACTAGCGCTGATAGGCATACCACGGCTTTAAGATCGCCGGTTAGGGAGTTGTTCCATTGCCGGTATTTGTTACACGGTGTCTTATAATCCTTATAGATGCAGGATGGGCAGGGGCCATGCAAGAAATATCTCAGGCATGTCAGGTGATGGAGCCGTGAGCCTAGGTCGAAATGAATAGTTTTCACGTCGTACACGACCGTACCGGTGATGATGCATCAACTGCTCACGCCCGTACAGGAATAAAGGTGGCTAAATTAGTAGACTGCAAACGCAACAGATTTACAGAAAAATTGAGATCGAAGTAAGCCTGCATTCAACCAGCTAACGTCGACAGTGTTGAGAACGCCGTCATTAATAAAGTAACGTGGCACAGCTATTGAAGTCTATTTCA
The DNA here is from genome assembly GCA_003439945.1 of Dermanyssus gallinae. NCBI lineage: Eukaryota > Metazoa > Arthropoda > Arachnida > Mesostigmata > Dermanyssidae > Dermanyssus > Dermanyssus gallinae. The sequence continues at coordinate 137,884 of QVRM01006416.1, forward strand.
GACGGCCACTAAGATTTACTGAGGACTCACTGTATCGATTTCGGCTTTCTTCAGCTGCAAAACTCCAAATGACCGTTGCTACGGCAGTATGTGGGTAGTTTAGCGCGGACTAGAGGTCGCCTAGAGCCGCTCAGTTGCCGACAACAACAGAAATTCGAGAGCTGAAAGGCATTCTTTAAACGTTAGGTCTAGTCTTCATAAAGACAACCGACAAATCCAATTAAAACAAACCTAATAAAATCATGTTACTAGCAACTCGATTACCAGGGAATACAGAATATTCGTACGATACAAGAACGTTGTTGTTGTTGTTGTTGTTGCCTGCGTTGCATGGTTACGTAATTTTGATGTGCCCCCGTCAGTTTTTTTGAGCTTAGTGCACCTTTATCTTGGTATTTTAGTCACAACGGCCATTCAACGTTCATCTGGGATTTGCATTCTGGGCGCAGGCATCACCTCATGCGAGCGCAGGAGGCTTGGGAATTTGCCGTGCTCGGATTTGTCATTATCTTATTACCCAGGATCCTTGACAACATTTAGAGATGTAATAATTTCGATTAAAGTTGAAGATACTCCAGTTCAGTTGGCCAGGAACTCCGATGAGGCTCTAGAGAAGTTTCCACTTTGTTGGGGACAGTCTCAAGATCAAAGAAAACAGAGAGAGCTGGACCACCTAGTGATAAAAAGAGGCACACTTCTCACACAAACCCTAGATTTAAATGGAAAGCTCGCCTTAAGGCTTGTTTTTTTTATCCAATGAGCGGGAAGTGTCTACATGTCTTCGCTTCGCCGCAACTAGAAACGATGCTGGACAATAACACACTCCGCATCGTCTTGGGTCTGCGGCTTGGGGAGGCTGTTTGTGCAGAGCACATTTGTAACCTATGTCGGACTAAAGGTACCGCTACAGCGGGACACGCGCTATCCTGCCGGTTCTGTGCCGGTCGTAATAAAATACATTTCGTTATCGACAATATCGTCCACCGTGCTCTCCAGAGTGCCCAGATTTCTTCAGTGAAAGAGCCCTTCGGTATGTGCGTCAACAGCCTTCTACGCTCAAAGTGGAAAACTCTAACGCCATTGGGAAAGGGCCGTCGACATCTTCGTGTACGCTTGCCAGCAGTTACATTTCGCGCACAAGTCGAGAAGCCCGCTCTAGTGCACGTCTTGCTGAAAATCGCAAATTGTCGAAGTACAAGGAACTGTCGCGGCAATACAGAATTCAGCCGATCGCCATTGAAACGTTAGGGCCAATGAGGACTGAGGCGACCGTCAAGTTCCTCAAGGAGCCATGGTGCTGAAAATGCGCGTAGCATTTGCAGACAGTGACTGTGATTACTCCCCAGAACGATCGAAATCAATCTGGCATAGCTTAACAAATATAAGCCCGTTAGCCATAAATCTCCAGGAAAGTCACTTTTAAATTAATAAAAAAAAAATATTATTACCCACGCATTTCGGAGGCGTGATAACACGCCTAATCAACCTAATCGATACTAGCGACATTTAATGCAACAATAGTAGTGTTAGTGCTTGATTGTGATGTCTGCACTCGAGAGTGGCAGCATGGCTTCCCTCGCTTGGCGTGCGTGAGAAAACGCCACGCCGTTGCTATTTCTGAGCTTGCCATCAGGCTTCATCAAAATAGCAACGTTAGGTTGGAGCCTGTGGCTGGCCCCGATCTATCTGTCGTGACAGGCATTCCAGTGACCGTAATTGACTTAATCATAGAGTTGGTAACAACAACAAGTTTCGAACGACGATGACGAGAAATGTCAAGATGGCAATGCAGTAATCTTGCTCGAACAGAAAGGTAACTTTAACTTAGAACTTTTTCGGTTGTTAGAAAAAAACGTAACTATATATATATATATATATATATATATATATATATATATTTGCGTTTCTAACGTATGCAATGGCTTTGTCGGTGGATGAAATTTTCACTGCCAGTTCTCAACGAAGAAAGCATAAATGGTATTTGTTCCCTTCCCTAAGCTCGTATGCGGTTAGCCTTTGAAGCGACAATCGAGAGGTCAAAGTTAGCAAGCATTGCGTCATCCAAACAGATGCTAAACCTATCACACACAACATGCTAATTACATGGTGGCTGAACTCGGCTTCTTACTAGACTTTTGCGCTTTGCAGTTGAGTGCTTTTAGAAACGGTGCTCCTAATTGGTGCTTAATGGCTGTAGAAACGTTGAGACAGCCTGTCGCTTGGGTCGCGTAGTAGTTCGTACCGCGGCCGCTGCTGCTGTGCCGGCTTCGCCGTCGTTATTGAGATCGTCGGTTGAGGTCGTCGCCCGGAGGATTGCCAAACATTGCCGATGTCCTCGGCGTCGTCGTCGTCGTCGTTGTCCTCATTCAGAGAGACAGACGCGAGAGCACAATAGCTCGTAAGAGGCTCAGCGCCGGTGGCTAGAGCTGCAGTGGGTGGGTGCTGCCGGCCATCAGTGACACAACCAGACACCCAGAGAGTGTGTTTGCTGCAGTTCATGGCATTTTACAACCCCACCGAGTTCTTCGCTGCGGTGGCAGCCAGCGGGCGCCACGACGCTCTGAAGTGCCCCCGTGGGGTGGCCCCGACGATGGGCATTGCGGGTCGTCATCGTTGTTGTTGAACGATACGATTGAACAACAAACTCACTCTAATGCCGGACGACTTGATCGCTTCTAGGCTTTATTGGTGTCCGTCTTTATTGCTGGCGCAGGAGCACTCGCGCCGGATTGCGCGCATTAGTTACGCCATGCAGGTGGTGTCAGGTCAAGTCGGTGAACATCACGATTGCTATTGCTATGCGTTCGTATTGCTATGATAGTAGCAATAACCAAAAAAAAAACAATAGAACACGTTTCGACACAACAGGAAGTATCCAAGGCTCATATGCCAAACACGTTCAGACCAAAGAACCTGAACTTTATATCGGTAATGTTTCTCGTACCGTGTTACCTGAAATAATTGGTAACGTTAGTTGTACAGTCCCGACTTTTATTGTTTTTGTCATAATGATGATGTTGATGATAATGATTACTCTAAGGTTACCGTTTTAACGAGTGCGATATCGATTTTAATACAATAGGACGGCATGACGCCCGCGTGCAGCTGCAGATATATAGGAAATCACCGTATTCTAACAGGCTTTAAGAAAATTAACACGTTCACTTACACAAAATTGTAATCTGCAGATATTTAGTGTAGCTGGGGAGAAATACCTCGCCATTAGCTGCACGGTGCAGCGTGTGTCGCTGACGTCACTGGCTAAACTGTCGTTTGGCTAAAATATCTATTTAGTCTGATGAAGTGTCATATTTTACTTCTTAGACGCGCAACAATAAACCATCATTTGAATGTTTTAATAGAACACCTTAGTAGTACACTATTTGCTACGAACAGAACGATTTTATTTTATTTACGGCAAAGATAATGCGTAACTTTCAAGAAAATTTGTTATGCATGATTGCAATAACGACTTGTATGAAAACGTATATTAGTTATTAATTTTAACTATACGGCATTCCAGCAACAATATGTTAAATAACCTCTAAGCTAAAAGAATGTTAATGTTCTCCTTACTATTCGTAGTATACAGCTGGAAATGTTTTGCAACCCTATTTAGAGTAGCCAGCGAAATAGGCGATACATACCATTTGAGATAGCGAATTACGACATATTGCCAATATAAACAGCAGTGGCAATGATTTTCCCGCGTGGCAATGATTTTCCCGCGGCGTTTTTACGTACTCTAAACTTTTTGGGTACGCACCGTCAAATGTATCTAAGTTCTGGCAGTTCCGCGTTGTACTCTGACACCAGCTAGCGGACCGATCAAATGGCTCAAGAGCTGCTACTCACAGAGCGAGTTTCGTAGGTAGTGCCATGTTTACACAGGATCGGGAGACATTTCTGTACCCTTATAAATGGGCAGATTGACATGACTCATCTCAGTCATTGCATGAGACGAATATAGCACTAAGAGGTAAGCATCTAGCCACGCATTTCTCAGCAGCAGCAGCTCTCCTGGCATCTATTGTATCCGTCATTGTTTCTTGTTGTTGTTGTTACTATTGTTGTCTATTGTTGCTGCTGTTGTTGTTGTGGGAATTACTGCTGCTGCTGTTGTTGTATTGCGTGTTGTTCACTAGGATAAAGCGAACCTTAGAGCTGCACGAGCGCTATGGACGGCCCACATCTATCTAAGCCCAATACATGGATGGGCTTTATGCGAAACGTCCGGCCGCCACCTCTACATATCAGTCGGTTTCTCCGTGTTTCGGCTCTGTCTGATCTTGCACCTTTTCCACTGTCGCCCCCCACTCAATGTGTTTACGCTCCTGAGTACTAAGGCCGCTATTCGGGCTAGTGTTAAAGTAGACGATGTGGCATGCCGCTCTATGCCGCGCTGCATCTTTTTTTCTTCTCGACCTTTTTCTGCTACTCGTGCTCTTTGGCCCGTGCTCTTTGGTCGGTCTGCAGGCTGGAAAACAATGGTTGATAGGCCAGCGGGTAATCCTCCAGTTTCGTTTCTCCCTAAGTTCAGGTTGTCGGGTGGTCGGACGACATTGAGAGCCTGCGAACGCCAGCAGCTCGCCAGCGTTGCAGAAGGAGGAATTGGGCCAGAAGACAGACCTGTTTGCCCGTGTTTTGGCGTGCCTGTCGACCTGCCGGCCGAGCACAGGCACACCGACAGAAAGACTAAAGACGGCCAGAGTGAAAGAGGAAAAGGACGGTCGAAGCTGTGAAAGCTGTAAAAGCAAAATGCTGTTTTGTTCCTGGGCGGCATTAGGCCGTCCTAGAGCATCTGGTATTGTTCCCAGAGCAAGAGTGCTTCCTCCCATTTCGCCACAAGGGTCTCGCCTAGAGGTCAGCGATTCAAGAAGATGGAACAGCAATTTGTGTGAAATGAAAAGGTAAATTGCACTTGTAGATATGGTAATGTGCCTCTCTAACACTCACTGTGTAACAAATTACAATAGCGATCAACATAAATTAGGAAACTAAACTTAATTTCACTTGAAATGTGCTCGTATACATACTCCCATATATATATATATATAGATTCACGTTCTGGCTAATTTTTGTTTTGGCTGTGGGATAAAATGCTTCAACACATTGAGTATATATAGACTAAAATCCTAATGACCAACTGAAAACCAGCCAAACTTACACAGTAAGCTAAGTGCTTCAGCTTCTTAGGAAAACAAATCAGCTTTCTGTTGGAAAAAGCTCTACGAGAGTTCCTGATAAGTTTTATATAACTATATAATTACTCAGACTTTACTGTGTTTTACATAACACGCACAACCCAAACGTGTTCTGCAGAGATGCAACAAGAGATATCTTGAATTGTCACATGGAACTGCGGTACACAACCATTTTAAGTGTAAATTTATTTGGGTTTAGGTAATAATCGTACAAGTTAGTAGGAACGATATCATGCCCATCACGAGCTCTCTAAAACGCGTGCGACCCATTCCATTGTGTTCTCGATAACAAACCCTTGACTAGATTACGTCGGAAAAGCTGATATAGGAATCAGCTGGTACACCCACACACACAGACATGGTGTTCGACGTCTAACATAGCACGGCACGTAACACCTGCCGATCTCTGAACGTCGTCATTGATCATACAATGTAAAGATCGGCTGACGATCAAAAAAGAAAACTTAGGATTCTCACAGAAGAAGCCAACATGAGATATATATATATATATATTTTATATATATATATGTATATATACCTTGAGGATATACCGCTTGCACCGGGTACATAAGAGCTGGGGCTACCATCAAGCAAGGACACGGACAGCTGATTCTTAATCTCACGTGACACCTTTTTACCACCATTTTGATTAAGGCGAGCACTACCGAGTGTGCAAACGTATTGTGAATGGTTAATAAATAATCACAATATTATATATATATATATATATACGAAACCGAGCACCGTAGTGACGAAGACCGCAGGAGGTCGTCGATCCCGGAAGATTCAGGAAGGGTTGTATGATCACGACACAACACACACCTCCTACACGCGACTATCCCACACTCATACACTCAACACGCAACCTGCCGAACAAGCTCTCGTGCTGCTCGGCGACCACTATCTTCCGGCTTTCGACGTTCGCCCCCCAGACCTGCTGCCTACAGGTCCTGTAGATTGTCCTGTAGCAGCCTCTCGCGGTCAATAGAAGTGTATATATATAGACAGAAGGCGGCGGGATAAACTAAGTGGGTCAGTGCGTTCTTCGGGTCAAATGCGGTCATATTTAGAACTGTACAGCGGCAGTCTCCCTGCGGAGGCGGTGCGGTCGACGAGAGGAGGATTCATCACAACTCCGTCTTGTCATGCGGGCGTATAGCCATATTCGTGCTTGTGGGTTTATGGCAGATTTCGTTTTTGTGTAGACGCTTAACTAGAAACAGGCTCGCGCGCAGTTGTTCTAATTTCTTGCTTTTATACTATATTGCGTTCGGGCTGAACCTCGGCCAAGATTTAACGTCTACGGGACTGCTTTTCGCAATGCTTCATAGACGTACCCCATAAATACAAATGTGCAACGGTGGGGCTCGAACCCGCACTCCTATTATGTATCTTCTCCGGTCGCGAAGCGCAGGCGGAATGCACCACGCCACCGGGCTCGACCTCATTTCTTGCTTGTTTTGTCAGGTCTCAACATCGGCTTAGATGTCCCTGCAGGACGGAAGAAAGATAAGATATAAGCCGCACTAACATAACAGATAAGCCGCACTAACATGTTATAATTGATTTTGCGCTTTGGGCTGCGAAAACAAAAAAACGATCAGTTGAAGGAATCGTCTCGTTTTTTGCGTTGATTGCTAATAATTTGTGGTTCGTAATGCAGTGGGGACTAGACTATAGTACGTATTCTGAAGGGTATGTTAAGTCTAACGTCTAAATCCAGAAGGTTCATTCACCAGCGTATTTTTAGAGCTAAAGTCTCTCTACGTCGTAATATTTTTCAACAGATTCGTGTAGCTCATTTTGTTGACGTTTTCTTATAGCTTTTCTAGAGTTGGAGTCTAACACTACGCCGTAGGATCCGAACAATGTGTATAAGCATTTTTGTCTTTAAAATTAATTAAGCTTACTCTGTTATCGGTGGTTTGGAGTAAAGTTGGTTTGCGACTCTGATGACATAAGTCATAAGTTCGATTCTGATACAACATATGGCGAAAATCTGTTTCTCGTGCTACCCAGTAAGTCCTAATAAATGTATATTATTGCACCTACTAGACATTATTGTATATCAATAAGAATATGTTAAGCATTCTCAGATGTATATATATATATATATATATATATATAGTTTCCCGTATGTCACATTTCTGGCTATTCATCGCGTTAAGTACGCGGCCAGCGTAGCTAGCATATATATATATATATATATATATATATATAAAACATTTGTAAATAATTGTTTAACAGACTATTTCTCAAGCATGTAAAATCACCTTGCGTTAGGCATTTGTAATGGACATTATTGTGGAAGCGAGTATTGAAGTTAATGGGACCCGGCGAAATTTACCTTTGTAAATACCACTGGAACAAGTGTTGGTGACACGTAGCAGGCCGTGCAATCTATATAATTCTTGCATATAGAGCAATACACCTAAATTGATAAAGATAGGACTATCGTGTTTGTACGCAAGCAAAAAGGTTCTCTTCTGAGAACATTGTAAGAAAAGCCTCTGACTGAAAGGCGATAAAAATACGTGCATTCATTCCCGTTTGGCTTCATCAAAGCGATTTTTTTTTGGCGACGGCAAGCAGCATCACTTGATAGAAAGTCGACGTGTCGGCAAGCTTTTACCAACGGAACTGGGTGTACACCATTTAGGTAGATTTCGTTATAGGTTCGACGGAAATTTCCTTCTCACCTGACAGAGTGTGGGTTCCTTGCAACTCCGATGGCGGCCTTCCCGCCTTTATTAAGCTGGCTAGGATAGTTGACACAAGCAACAATGGCCGCTCACCGGGAGGTTGTTTGTCGTGGCGCCTCTATCGGGAGGTTGTTTGTCGCGGCGTCTCTACCGGGAGGTGGTTTTCTGCGGCCTCCGTGCAAACTCGTCGGCAGAGCGGAGAGTCGTCGGTGGTTCGGAGAAACGCAGATCGTCGGCATTCTAGTGCTCCTTCACGTCGCCTCCTTCTGAAGTTCGTTTGTCGATTATATCGTCGTGTGCCGATCGAACAACAGTGGTGTACTAACGTTACCCTCTGGCATTCTGCTGCTAACCATGCTCCCTTAGACGCTTGTCACGGTACAGGGCAGGCGCAGTGTACCTCCGAAGCTGCTGCGTTTTTCGTTGAAGCGCAGCGTTTCTTCCGAGCAGTGGTGAGTCCTTCTCTAGGCAAACGTCTGACTTCTTGTTGTGTGTGCTGTGGCTGTTTGCTCGGAACCGACCGTCATGAGTTTGCGCTATCTCTTATTTTTCCTTTTTGTTACTCCTTTTTCCGGGCACTGTTTCCCTGTAAGTGGTCTGTCCTGTGCCGCGAAAGGACGAACCTGGCAGGAAACGTTCAGTAGCTAGATGAAACACCTTAAAGGAATTTGATTTGCTTGTGCTCTCCGAACCTGCAGCACCGATAATCGTCGCTTCGTCTGCAATTGCTGTCGCCGTACACAAGGTTCCGATTGATTTGGCTGCGCGCAAGGCATATACACCAAACGAATTCTCTAGTTTTGCGTAAATTTATTAATATTTGTTTTAACTTAAAGTGCTATTTGGTAATGGTTTATATATATATATATATAAGATCACGCCCATGATCAACTTTCAGGGTCTCCACGGCCGTGAGGATTTTGCTCTGTGCTCGTCTAAAAAATGGCCAAGGTTGCATTAAATGGGCGAAGCAGTGTGTCCACGTTTCGCTTAGGCTCTGAACCCTGCCCCTCTAGGGTACGATGCCTCGAAACGTATGAGGTTTGACTGACATGCGTACGTACATTAGCAGCAGCCGGCAGGGCCTGCATTAGCATAATCATCAGCATCAGCTGTCGAAGCAGCAGTAGAAACACAACGTGACAACGCCCGGCGATACCAACGACCCTAACGGCAGCCAGTCGTTCGACGGCCGGCGTGTAGGTGGGGGTGAACTCTTCCTCCATAAAGGAGCGGGGGGGGGGGGGGGGAGGGTATCGATCTCAGTCGGGGCGTCGTAGGTGGACGCCGTAGCATATATTGAAGGAAGGTGCGGATGTTTCTCTCTCTCTCTTTTGAACCCCCTCTCTCTCGAACCCCTATCTCTCTTTCTCTCTTACACACACATATTCTCGCGCTCTCCAAGTCAAAATAATTCTCTCTCTTTTTTTTAATCGACGTTCGCTGCATGCCCCCAGAGTACGGGCCTCTTCGTGTTCGATCGCACGTGTCCAGCCGAACACTCGTTCGTAAAACTCGTCCGAGCGTTGCCATTCGCAGAGACCACGGTCGAGACCGGGGTCGTATGGAACGAGATGTAGGTGGTAGATTCCATCCCTCGGCGTATCGTGGCAAACGTTAGCTGGAGGAAGGGCTAGGCCACACTGTGTGCTGGCTCTGCGCTGCAGACACCGGACACGACGACCCCCGACAACAGGTGAGCGATTAAACGGTTGAGCAGGTCATGTAAAGCGTCGTACAATCGTCCTCCGGGCGCTCCAATCTACAATCACGTCACGAAGTGTGCGTATTAAAAAGTGTGCGAGTGCAAGGGTGCAATGCAACCGTCCGGGCAGTTCGTACGTGTTTCACACTAGAATAGCATTCAAGCAGGAAATGCAAGGAATGGACTACTGTTGTTGCTACCATAGTTGTGACAACTACTACTACTGCTACTACCATCACAACTATATGAACCATCTAGCAAAGTATCTAGTTCGCACCTTCAAAAATCTACACTGCGAGCTCATAGGCTGCCCTCCAGGGGCCATCATTGTCATCGTCGTCATCACCATCACAATGATTGACACCACCACTATTATTACCATCACCATCATGTTTCTACCTTGAAAACAAGTAGCAGCAGCGGCAACATCACCTGCATTAGCAGTTGGGCAGCCCTTTTGCCATCGGTATCACTATTGGGGCCTTTTCCCAACACCATTCCCCGCAACACCAAGTGAAACAAGTGAAAACAACTAGGAACACTCGAGGAGGCTAGCAAAAGGAGCGAATTGCTAGTAGAATTAGGCGGCTTTGTGTCTCTCCCACGTCTTTTACGTGTGTCCTCTTCAGGAAATACGAAGGTACGGCGTCGACTTACTAGCCGGCGCAAAATACAGTGGGAGGCGAAGGCTACATAGCTCGAGGAAGGGAGTGCGAGCGACAAGGAACATCGCCGAGGTGCTGGGAAACACCGGCAAGCGGTCCCTTCTCCCAGCGCCTCGTTTGGGCTGGCCATCGATACCTCTTTTTCTGCTTGTTTGCTGGCTGGCAGTTTGGCTGGTTGGCCAGGCCAGGCCAGCGAATGGGACACTTCGACATCGACATCGCCTGGACTAAGAAGCCGCCGCTATTTTGTCTGGTGACTAGTAAGTGAGACAAATGTGTGTGACGTGAAAATCATCGAATAAAAGGTGCTGTACAGTGCTGGCTACGGCGGCAGGATAGCAGTCGAGAGACGTCGACACGAAAAAGTGGGCAATTGATATATATATAAATGTGTATATATATATACTTGTACAATTAGAAAGTAATAGAGGGTAACAAGGAAGGGGCGCATCGATCGCATAGAAGTAAAACGGGGGACGACAAACCTTCTTTAAAGACCAACACAGTCGCCGTGAACATCGCCACCGTTGGCGGTGACGCACGGTGGTTCATCGGCTTTTCCCCAAGGGTTGCGTGTTACCGTTCGCTTGCCAATATGCTACATCGGGCACTGCTCTCTGGCTGTATAACTGACTGACTATCCGGCTGGCAACTTGGCAAACCTGCAACAAGGTTGGTACCCCGTCTCTCTCTCACTCTTACAGACGTCTCCCTCTAAAGGCGTACCGCCCCCACGGGCGGATTCGCCTACGCACATCTCCTCGCTACCGCCGCCACTGTACCTTATTTCCATCCCCCATGCCCTTCACGAGGCGTTCCTCTACTTCCGCTTCGAGTTTACTCTAAGGCAAAGTCTGAGTTACTAACACGAAGTTGAGTGGTTCAAAACTCTGCTGCTGCGTTGGCCAGCAGCAGCAACGGCTATAACGACGCCCACAACAGCAGCAGCAAAGACAACCCCCAGTTAAGGAATTCGGGCAAATCAGGGGGTCGATCCATACGCGTGGAGGTTTTCGAATTCCCCTCTGCCCTCCGTGCTATACTCAAGTGAGCGAAAAACGATTCCTTCTCTCTCTTAGTTCATTCCCTTAGCGGCCCGAAACTCGGCCAGCCGAGACGAACTCGTCGGCTGAACGAACTGAGCAAGCGGACGAACAGAACGACAAATGTCCAAGGACCTGGTTTTTGGTCGCCGCGGTTGCAGCACCGACGGTGGTAAAAGCGCTTCGGTGCTGGTGAGAACGACAACCTCAAACGAGAGACAGGAAGATGTGAGGCTTGGCTGCTCGTCTTCGGTCCTAACTAAGGGCGAACGTTTTTCTCCCCATTGACGCCCCTTACGCCTAACGCCTGCCAGACGTAACCAGGCGTCCGGAGGAGCGGCAGCGGCGACATGCGAGTGACTACGACAGTGATTAGTAATGGTAGCAGGAGCAAGCGTGGACAATTGGTTTGGCCAGATTTCGATTACACCTACACTAACGCGACGAAAAACTTCCTCTGTAGCATCCTTACGTATTTTAAATTTGACTATGAAACGGAAGGCCGCAGGCCGTAGGCCGCGTCCGTAGAATTACTTTACGTCTGTATCGCTCTTAACTTAGTAGTTAACGGACACCTAGTCTTGCACTGACCGTGGCTGTCATTGCCATACGAGTATGCTGTCCTGACTTTATTTTCTCTGCGAAGGCCTGGCTTCGTCGTAAGTACGTAGCCTAGCGTATTTCTTCTAGCCTTTGAACTGCAGCGTCGAATGTGATGCTCATGGCGGCTGCCGCTGCCTCGTTACAGCACCGGTATTTTCTATATAGTCGCTTGAATCGGCTAAAAATATGGTGTTTCAAGTGCAATATCGTAGACGGCTACTATCATGTTGCCATCTACCATTCTCCCTTTTGCAGATCTGGAATAATATTTTTTCATTAGAAATACATATTTGTCCTTCATAGCAAGGAGGCTGCAACAAAGCATGCAGCTTTAAAGTGCTGGAGTTTTTTTTAACGCGAGAGGTTAATGTATACGTGTATAACCCTTTTCTTTAACAAAGGGGACATTATATATATATATATATATATATATATATATATATATATATATATATATATATATATATTCTTACGTATATACACGTTTATATACATACATTTTTTTAATTATTTTTTTAAAAATTATTTTGAGGTTATGTGAAATTGGATTTAGCAAGCCGTCTCCCATTCTAACATTAAGCAGTGTGGAACTCGCTCTGTTAACCTGCCGCCCTGCTGCACTAAAACACACCTTTCTTCAGAGCCACGGCAGCACTTTATCAAGCATAAACTTTACCCTGAGCCACTAGCTCTGTTGTGTTGTTTGGCCCATCCTCGCGCGTCCTGCTTGTTCCTTGTGACTGTGGAAGGCAATTGTCATTCAGATTTTTTAAATACATTTATTAATAAAATAATTATCCATCTCGTAAAGGGTTTTTAGCGTTTTGAGTCCATATTCAGCATTCAACTGACCATGATGCCCTTTCTTCCTTAAAGCATGGACAGTGCTCGACCGTGTACGTCTTATCATTGCTGCTGTGCCACAGAGGTCACAGGAAGTCTCTATTAATTAAATGCCCGTACTACTGGTCTTATTAGGGTCTACATACGGTGGTTTGTCAACTTCTCGTTGTCTTTCTTAAACCAGGGCTTGAGGTCCGGTGTGAACTTCCCCCTTACATATCTCCACACATATTGTCAATTTTTTGGGTGTTCTTATTCTTATACACGTGCACATAGGTGTATCTAGATTTCTACTTACGTATATATATATATATATATATATATATATATATATATATATATAAAATGTATACCCGTTATAAATTCAGACACGGGCGATAGCCTTTTCTGCAAAATTACCTGAATAGTTATAATTGTTTGAATTTATGTAATAATGGAAATTTCAAGCTCAATGAAGATTTATTGAACTTAAATAAATTTGCCGTCCGGAGAAGACGGTCCCATAAAAAAATACATTTAAGTATGCATAGTGATTATGCTGTATTTGTATGCCAATGCTTAGTTGCTATGCCTTCATTTTTGTACAGCGTTAGATCTCGAAGCAGAGTTTTAAAGGATTCGTTTGTGTAAGTGGATAAAGACGAATTATTTAGTTTGATTATTTATCTACGCAACTAGGCTATTAACTAATAAAACTTTTCATTCCGTGTCGGATTGAATAGAAAACCAATACGTGAGCCTAGGACCAGTCCAAGAAAGCAAGAACACATTTATAAGAAACGTAATTAATTTTTTTCAGCGCAGGCGGGCCTGGCGACTGTACGACGGCATGCGATGCTTTGCCCAAACATACTTCACTTTCTTCGCTTTCGTGGTAACTACAACACACTTTATAACTCTATATATACGTTTGGTTTATTTGATCATAGCCTTATGTGCAGAGAATATGAGACATAAAGAAAAGCGGCTACAACCTACAATTTTCTATATATTTAGACATGCCTTAAAATTAATACATTTACGAATATACTTCATTACTAAAAAATAATTTATTAACAAAGTACAATTTGTCTTGTGCTTAAGGAAAAAATAGTATTAGCGACACGAAATAGTGTTAGTCACACGGAAGATAATGTTAGCGACAAAAAACTGCAAAATAACTAGTTTTGAATATATTCTAACTATATTTGTATTATAAATGCTTGGCATAAAAAAGTTGATTTAAAAATATATATTAAGTTAATATATATATATATATATATATATATATATATATATATATATATATATATATATAAATGCTCTAATAGGACTTGTATACTCCATTTACCGCTATTGCGACTAGTTCCGACTCGAGAACATTAGTTAGGTATTATCAACTTCTTCTCTTTTGCTATTTTGCTTCAAGCGCTTTTCAGGGGGAGGAGCTTTGTAAGTCATCGTTTGATCCCAGATAATTCTGTTGTTTTTTGGACTTACTGTAATACTCAAAATTCAAACTTTAAGGTTGAATTTAGGCTAAATAAAGAGCAAGCCACAAAACCGATATAAATTGCTATTTTCTCCAGTTACTTTTTCTGCATACCTTACCAGTGACAGACAGCATGAAGCGCACTTGCATCCAGAATGTTGCTGGAATAGTTCTACATAGACCTGCGGGCAAACCAGTAAACAGATTTTACCACACAAGGCAGCGATGCAGCGGATACTGGTGGATCTCACTCCACTAATGTGAGAAATAGATAGTTTTCTCATCTAAATGTTTCTGCCGGGACTATATTTCTCGGAGCAACCATTTATAGGAATCCGCCAATAATAATTAATACAAAACAACAATTCAATAACAGTAAATTCATAGTAATGTCACAAATTCTGGTTATTATTATTATTATTACATATTATTATTTTTATTCAATTATATGAAAAGCTATTCATAAACGTATAGTAGCTTGTAATACACGTATAAAGTATTATCTAACTTTAGAAAAACTAGGCTTTTGTGGAGGAATGGTTCATCCGATGCTTCACAGCTTTCTGTTATTACGATAAGGCTTGACCAAGCACAATGATCTTATACAATTTGATAATCGGGGACAGGTGGACAACATGCTACAATAAAGCGTTATGCGTAAATTAATCAATAAATAAATAAAATGGGCTCCATACAGACTTAAACGGCAAGCTAAAAAATACCATTTCGCCGTTTACAGACACACATATTCTTAATTATATATTTATACGAGGTGTGTTCAAAAAGCGACTTTTGTGTTTTTTCAAAAATTATTCATGAATATCTATTTTGTCCCCTTCAAAGTAATCCCCATGAGATATTATACACTTGTGCCAACGGTTTTTCCAATCTTCGAAGCACTTCAAAAAACCATTTTTTTTTATCTTGTTCAGCTCCTCCTTCGATGCCGTCTTTATCTCGTCAAGCGTAGCGTAACGTCGTCCTTTCATGGGCCTCTTCAGTTTAGGGAACAAGAAAAAGTCACAGGGGGCCAGATCTTGGGAATACGGTGGCTGCGGCATCATTAGTGTGTTGTTTTTGGCCAAAAACTCGCGCACAAGCAACGATGTGTGAGCAGGGGCGTTATCGTGGTGCAAAAGCCAATTTTTGTTCTTCCACAAATCCGGGCGTTTCTGGCGGATTGCTTCGCGCAAATTGCGCATAACTTGCAGGTAATATTCCTTATTGACCGTTCTACCCTGTGGCAAGAACTCATGATGCACCACGCCCCTGCAATCGAAGAAAACTGTCAGCAAAACTTTCACATTCGACCGAACTTGGCGCGCTTTTTTCGGTCTTGGTTCGTGCGGCAGCTTCCATTGAGATGATTGAGCTTTGGTTTCCACGTCATAACCATAAACCCACGATTCGTCACCAGTTATGACCCTCTGGAGCAAATTTGGGTCGTCGCGGACAGAGTCCAACATCTCATTAGCAATGTTCATGCGATGCTGTTTTTGGTCGCAATTGAGCAATTTTGGTACGAATTTCGCGGCGACCCGTCTCATGCCCAAATCATTGATAAAAATCGAATGGCACGAGCCAATCGATATGTTTAGGTCCTCAGCAACTTCTCTAACGGTGATTCGACGATTGGCCAATACCATTTTCTCCACTTCATTAATTTTTTCGTCTGTTGTTGAAGTGCTCGGGCGTCCGGCACGCTCTTCGTCGTTCACATCTTCTCGGCCTTCTGAGAACATTTTGTACCTCCGATAAACGTTGCTTCGGTCCAAGGTAATTTCTCCGTATGCCACAGTCAACATTCGGAATGCATCCGCGCACTTAATTTCGTTTTTCACACAAAATTTGATACAGGTTCTTTGATCCATTTTTTTGAATAGGTAAAAATCGAATACGATCCAAAACACGTGCAAGTAAAACAGCTGTCAACAATTAAGTGAACATTCAAAATAGCCGAGCTTGTCGGCATAAGTGAGAGACATGAGTACCAACATAACGCCACAAAAAATCGAAATTCGAATATACGTAACCCGCGAAAATTCAAAAGTCGCGATACTTTTTGAACACACCTCGTATATATATCTATATATATACGTCTGCGCGGACGCTCGATGTATGAATGCCTACCGTGACCTTGTACTTGTGTAATCGGCTACCGCACGAGAAACCAATTAGACGCAAATCTGTCGACAATCTATTCACGGAGGACGCAAGGTCACGACGGGTGCATGTATGACGCTAGGCGTTCTCTCGTACTCGTTCTACGAATCGCTCGCCAGTTTACTCATTTGTCTTAGGCTAAATTTAGCTATGTGAAGTGACCCACTACCTGAGAGCCTGAATCATTTAAGCTAGGCGCCCTATGTCCGTCTATCCAATGCTGGCTGATCGGGTTCTTTCCTATCAAATGTTTGGAGGTCTGCCGATCAGCTTAGTGGACACCGCTAAGGACCGGAGACGTCTCACTCCAAGCGGGCACTCACTTAGGTCGGCCCGTGGCCCCAGCTCGGGGGCGTGAGCAGTGGTGTAGAGTCAGCCACAACCGAGCCCAATAGCTTCAGAAAGCGGCTCCGTGAAGCGAACATTCGATGCACATACGGCGTGAGCCGCCGTTAAAGATGGCCTGTTTTTCCTCGACATGTTTGTTTCTCTCGTTCTCGCCCTGCTGGGTATTTTGCTACGAACCTTCTTGATGTCTGGCCACAATCACAACATCACTAACCCCTCATCATCACAGAATGCTGACTGGTCGACTGCGGGTCAGCCTTGCGACTGCCTCTAGTGTCATTGCTTGCGTGACTCCGCTAGTTAACGGCTTCGTCGTTCAGGCAATATTGTAGCCTTCCTCATTCACTCGGTCAGGAAAGGGAGGAGACAAGCCGGTTCAACAGGACGCAGCAGCAGCAACAATAACATTAATAACTAGAACAGCAGCACTGTGTGAGGCCGTATGGTAAACCGCGGTCCCGATCGAAATCACCGTGCGACACCACATTAAGGTGACCTGTAGGATACGACAAGGCGGTGTTCTCAGAGAGCACTTGACGGCGAACGCCAGAGGCACACAGACATGTGCTCTCTTCTTCCAGATGTGACACTCAACTTCAACATGGCCATTATCGTCCCCGTTTCCACAACCACCGTTGACTCCTACTACTACTACTACTACATCCACGTATTACTATCTAGTAGGTTAGGTAGTTAGTCGTTGGTTAGTGGCTGCTGCAGCTGCTGCTGCACTTCACAAGTTTAAAGTGATACGCGTATACGCATTAGCGGCAGCACACAACAGCGAGGTGTTGTCGGAACGCCTAGAACGCCATGCTGTTCTCCTGGTTCGTAGGCTACTCGGCGGACACGCTCGTCGAGGAGATCAGCCCCGCTGCCGCCCGACGCCCGACGGCTGGACGCCGCAAGCAAAACGTCCACCATCGTTGGCCCACAAAGCATGGCGTGGCCGTCAACAACGACAGCAACGACACGGTCGACGGTGAGGTCGACGGTGAAGTCCGGCGCGTGTCGAACTTCGACAATCACGATGAAGTCGGCGTCGATTGCCGTCGAAGCTTCGCGCGTCGACCGTCGAACAAAGCGCGCACGGGATCGTCGTCGTCGTCGGTGACCTATAAGCGGTCACGCCGAGCCACGCTTCCCGATCAAACGGCGCCCAACGGCGACGACACGTCATCGTTTGACAGTATACCGACAATTTGTGAGTAGTCGACGCATGCAGTTCCCGTCCGTGTGTTCTCATTAGCCGCCCGCTGCGCCTTCTGGTTCGATAGAGCTCAGCATGTCTCAGCATCGCTACTCGTACCCCCTGCATATTTGCTCGTTTGCGCAATGCACGAAAACGTGTACAGCTAGTGTGGTAGTAATTGTGAGACGTGACACCTGATCCTGATGCCAAGATGTTTTGCTTTGTTAGAACGAAACAATTCTGGATTTGTTGAATTATGAACAACTTGGTTGCTATCCTCAGACACGTAGAGCGTTATTTCTGTCAGCAGCTTGGGCGACGTTTATTGGTATATATATATATATAACTTTAGACCTAGTACAACTCGGCGAACAAATAATTTTTTACAATGGAACAAGGGGGCAAAATGTCTTATAAAAATTGGCAATTGCGCGTGAAAGCTAAAGTATAAGAATTGCCAAGAATTTTATTTCTTAAGAGTTCTCATCAATACAACACTTGTCCTCCTTTGAGCTAAATGCAATTTGACAGATGTATTCAGCAGTATTCTATTTTACAACATCTATTTTCCTCCAAACACGCAGGTATGATTGTTTTGTCGATAGAATTATTAGGGCTTTTGCGGTCGCAGACTCAGTGAAGGTATCTCGTGATAAAAAGCCTGATGCAACCAATTTTAGTAATTACGCTCTCAGTACAAAAAAAAGACATTTCCACTTTCTTGTTTCATTAGAGAAAACATATTTTTCGACGAGTTGTACTAGACCCCAAGTGTGCTAGTCGAATTCTGGGGTATATATATATATATATATATATATATATATCGCGTCACCCTGATTCACTTGCATGCTTCTCCAGTATTTCATTTAGTGATGAAACAAAGTGTAAATGTAAATATATATATATATATATATACATGCATACATATTTATGTATATATATATATATATATATATATATATACAGTCACTGAAAAAATATAGGGCCACCCATGTTTGCCACATTTCACGCATTTATTATAACCGATTGTGTAAAGATCATAATGATACATGCTCACAGAGTAACAGCGTATACTTTTATCGACATTTGGAGTATCGGGTTACCTTAAAACACGAGATTTCGACATTTGGCACAGCTACACTGCGAACAAATTATAAAGTCACCACCAAGATGCATGTCTTAGCGAGTGAATTGAGTGGAATAACAACGTTTGGGCTCATTTCACGCCTCGACGGAAACGAAAGCAGACCTCCTACCAGAAATTTTTCTGTGCTGAAACGATGGGTTTGGGTCGGCGTCTCACGAGTGACGAAAAGACCCAAATCAAGGCTTATAAGGATGTCGGCCTCTCTAATCGGGAAATTTCCCGTCGATTGGGGCGTTCTCGCCAAGTAGTGAACAACTTCGTAAATTTGGATGAAAAATACGGCGTAAAAAAGAGTCCGGGGCGTCCAAATGCCATTTCGGAACGAAACAAGCGCGCAATTTTGAAGATAGCCTCGAACTTTGCGCTCTCGGCAAAGGCAATTGCGGCGGCGGCCGGTGTGCAAACGAACGTGCGAAATGTGCAAAACCTGCTCAGGAAGACACTTTGGCTCACGAGAAAAAAACTTAAGAGAAAACCACGATTGACCGCTGAGCATCAGAAAGCTCGTCTCGACTTTGCCCAGGTTACGATGTCATGGATCACTGAATGGCACCGAGTGCTCTTTTCGGATGAAAAAAAGTTCAATTGTGATGAACCGGATGGATTTAACTATTATTTCCACGATGTGCGCAAGAAAGAACGATTTTTGTCAAAACGGCACTCAGATGGCGGTTCGGTGATGATCTGGGCCGCTGTCGGGTATTATACAAGGTCGCCGATTGTGTTTTTAGACGGTTGTGTTAATTCGACGCGCTATAGGGATCTACTAGAAGAGCAATCCGCACATTTTGAGCTGATGGGAGGACCCGACTTTGTTTTTCAACACGATAATGCCCCGATTCACACTGCTAAGTTGATCGAAAGCTGGTTTGAACAACGCCACATTGAGGTCCTACGCTGGCCTGCAGTCTCACCTGATCTTAATATTATCGAGAATGTATGGGGCTAACTCGCCCGAAAGGTTGACACCGACGAAAAACTATTTTCAAACCAGGTAGAACTAAAAAAAGCAATTGTGAAGGCTTGGGACGAGCTTTCGCAGGACGTCATCCAAAATTTGTTCAACACTATACCAAACCGCATTTTTGAAGTTATCCGACGTAATGGGAAGTTCACTAAATATTAAGTATAGTTGTTAGGTGCCGTGAAATGAGCCCAAACATTGTTATTCCACTCAATTCACTCGCTAAGGCATGCATCTTGGTGGTGACTTTATAATTTTTTCGCAGAGTAGCTGTGCCAAATGTCAAAATCTCGTGTTTTAAGATAACCCGATACTCCAAATGTCGATAAAAGTATCCGTTGTTACTCTGTGAGCATGTATCATTATGATCATTACACAATCGGTTATAATAAATGCGTGAAATGTGACAAACATGGGTGGCCCTATATTTTTTTCAGTGACTGTATATATATATATATTTAGATATTTATATATATATATATATATATATATATATATATATATATATATATATATATATATTGCGTCACCCTGATTCACTTGCATGCTCCTTCAGTATTTCAGTTAGTGATGAAACACAGCGTAAATATATATATAAGCAAAAATAAGGTCGACTTAGGTTGCTGGTAACATTTGAACGCACTTTGTTTGACGCTTTTTTTGTGTGCCTAATTTCGCTGGGCAAATGCTATTGCGGGGCAATTGGACGTGTTTGCTGGTTGCCAGCCGAGTCAGTCGTAGAGGTCCGGTCAAAGCGACGTTCAAAACAGCGCAAGGCGAGCGACGTTTCTCGATTGACGCTGCTGCCTAGTCTCGAGATCAACGACAACGTCGTTCGGAGGGCTGAACAGCAGCAGCAGCACCACCACCACCACCACCAGGAACACCTTTTATCTCAGCCCTCAATGGTGGACTCACTTGAAGGCAAGCGGCGCCAACACCGACAACCGCCGCGGAAGGGCAGGACACAACAGACATCGGGGATGCCGCAGGACCCGCGGTCGTGGAACTGGCACGAGGTCGAGCAAGATCGTGACGCCGATGTGGCGGTCGTCGACAAGTCCATGACGATGATGATGATGACGACGAATTCGTTTGAAGGCGAAGTGGCCGTTGCCAAGGTGAGCGGCTAGCCAGTAGCAATACCCCGCAGCAACCAGCTTGTGAGCCCAGCTAGGTATCTACGGTTAGTGTCCGTAGAAGTATGCAGATGCTGGCCGGCACCTGCACTGCTGTGCACGGCGCATTCATTACTCGGTCACCTCAACAAATCGACCGCCTCGACGCAAACAGCTGACACTACATAGAGATTATTTCGAAAGAGAGGGTTCTTCGTTCCCAGGAAGGGTTGAAGGGGAAGAAGAAGTGGGTCGCTTTGTATGAAATTGGGATCTGAGATCGCGTGAAGTTTTGGCTTTTCCTTTTGAGTGAGGTGGACATGGCAACAGCTGAAGGGCGCCAGCTGTTATTTTCCGATGCGCGCATTTGTGGGTCGGATAGGCTCGCAAACCTCGCAGTTTTGGCAAACTCGTTGTGAAGTTTGTTTCGACAGTTGCGAGCGAAGCACAGTGGCAAAACAATAGAGGCGGTAATAAGTGGCATATTTCTGTTTATACACATTTTGCTATGTTATTTACACACCCTTTACCAAGGGGACTTTATTTAAACAGATCAACTTGTGCGTAATTCGCGTTCCTTGTACTGCGCCAAGCAAACATTTTGTTAACGATTTCTTTCCGGGCAACAGTTTTAGCATGTATGTTGATCCCGACCCTTGTGTTCGTCAAAATAGAATCAACGAATTTGTTCGCTCGATCTGGGAATCTACAAATAGAGACGAATGTAGCCTTATCAATATCATCTAGAACAAAACCAATATCATCACATTTTATATCACAAGTCCTCACATTACTACGAAAAGCAACACGTTTCAAAAATTTCTTCTGCAATTTCTTTATCAAATTTCTATCACGTTTCAATCCTAGATTCCATACTGGAGAGGCATATACAATCACAGGTAGGACATATTGCTTATAGAGTTTGACATGCAGATTAGGGTCTTTCAAGACAAAGGATGGCATTATCCAGTGCATTCTCCGACTAGCTGACGCAGCTACCTCTAGAACATGTGGTGTGTAGCTCAGCGTATTACTTGTCAAAACTCCCAAGTCTTTTATCGATGGTTTTGCCGCTAGCTGTTCAGTACCTAATGTGTAGGTATGTGCAGGATGGTTGCTGCCGAAGTGCAGAACTGCGCACTTATTTACAGAGAGCTTTAGATCTAATTCTCTACATCATTCTATAAATTTATCAAGGTTTTCTTGAAGAGTAGTCACGTTCGTTTTATTTTCTACGGATACATACATTTTTACATTATCCGCGTAAATTTTCACTCGCACTCCTTCAGATATAATATACTTTAAAGAGTCAGTATATAATGTATACATAGGAGGCTCAAGAATTGTTCCCTGTGGACAACCGCACGTAACCTCAGCTGTTGACGACAGACAATCATTCACCCATACTCTAAAGGTCCTATGTTCAAGGAAACCTTTGATCCAGTTTGTTAGTTTCTGTCTAACACCGTACCGCGGGAGAATGTTCAGAAGCCTCGAGTGTGTAGTGGTTTCAAATGCAGACTTAAAGTCGTATACACAGTCAAAGGGCTTGCTATCATTAGTTAAAAGAGCCCAGTCATTTTGCGTTTCTAGAAGTTGTAGGACAGTAGAATGGCCTGATCGATATGCGAATTGCTCCCTTGAAATTAGACCTTGTGAATTCGCATTTCCATAGATCGCATCGGCCAACTCCTTTTCAAATAGCTTGCACGGCACAGAGGTGAGCGATACAGGCCTTTTGTTGTTTGGATCACTTTTGTCGACGCGTTTATGAACCGGACAGACAATGAAGCAGCGGAAGAGATCTGGGACCCATCCATCTTCGAGGGTTCGAAATATCAATGACAACGGAACACACGCATCATATCCACATTTCTTATATACAAGAGCTAGGATACCATCAAGCAGACTCTTCGCTTGGTGGCCAGAGAGCGAAGGTGGCGTTCAAGATTTTCAGGAGAGGAGTCATCGTCCTCAACCATGCGCAGATCCTCTGACACAGGCGGCGTTGGTAGAGCAGGTCGTGCGTCGCGTAGCTGGGCATCCGTGGGTGATGAAGATGTTGCAGCGAATACTCCGCGCAGAATGTCAGCTTTCTCCTGGTTTTGTGTAGCAACTTTCATTCGCCTTTGGATGTATCTATGAACCGCGGTGGGAACAGCCGATTGGGCTACGGAGCTTTCTTTGATGATTCGTTTTCTATGAAGCATCTTTTGCAGTTTCTTTTGCAGTCCACCTATTTCTTCTGGCATCGCTCTGTTCAATTGCTGGGTAATGCTTTCTATGCTAGGATCCAGAACACCATGCAGATTAGGAGACTTCCTGGGCACACAACAGTCCAGCAGGAAGTGCATGTAAGTGACAAATTTGTTGTACATGTAATTTACGTCAATACAGGGTTGGAAGAAGGTCGTCCAGTTCGTAGCACTCAGATTCATGGTTAGGCATTCATAGTCTCCCTTGTCAAAGTCCCAGAGTTGTGTCCGAGCCGTCGTCACACTGGGACAACTTGAGATCGTGAACGAGACCATCTGATGGTCTGTTGCAACTGGCGCCGGTGAAACGATGACGTTGTCAACAATATCATCTCTATGTCAAGAGCATTGGTACCTCTTGTGAGATGCTCAACGCATTGCAGTAGTCCCGCTTTGCAACAGTGCTGAAGAAACATTTCTTCCATGGACAGTGGTCCATCTTGGGCTCGTAACTCAGCTCGTCTGGATGAACAGTGCTAATCTGTCCAGTTTATGCCAGGTTGATTAAGATGTCCAGCAAGCACTACACTATGTTCATCCGATATAATTGTTTCGAGATCGGTAATGAGAGTAGTCATTTTAGTCGATAGCTCCGCTCGTGATCCTGTAGGGCTAAAGTACGTACAGATAAGTCGTACTGTGCCGTTCGGAAGAATCAAATCAGCAGCAATAAGTTCAGAGGTTGTATTGCCGGTGTCGACCTCAGAGCATACGAATTTCGAACTCACAAGAAGCCGTACACGGCGACCGTTTTGACCAACACGATCTCTGCGAAAGACTTCGAATTTGCCACCCGCTGGAAGTTCAGCCGAGGAGACGTTCTCGTTCAACCAACTTTCCGTGATGAACGCTACGCCGATATCTTCAGTGGTCATGAGGGCAAGCAGACAGTCGACGGCTCCAGGTTTGGCCAGTGATCGTGCATTGACAGATATGCGTTTTATCGTAGAATATTCATCATCCTTCGGTTTTCTTATTTTGTTCGTTTCAATGTTCGTTTCCGTAAGAGTTCGCCTACGCTTTCTTTTTTTTTGTCAGTGGAAAGGGTGTCTTTCGATGACATTCCTTGAGACGACCATTGAATTTTTTTTTGTCGTTTACCATGAATGGCAAACCATATATTTATTGTCATAAGCATACAATTATGAGGAATAAAAACAGTTTCTACGGGATCCTCGAAAGCCCTGCGGCTGACGGAAGAGATCCTTCCACGGCCGCGGCGTTGCCGCGCTGAACCTCGATCGATATGCGCGGCAACAGGTATTCTCTAGCTCGGGGGTCCTGAGTTGCAGCGATGACTTTCCGGCCCAGTTCCTCAATAAACTATATAGACTCCGGTCCGACCGGTCCAAAGGTCTCTATGGCGATCGGCTGAACTATAAATTGCGACGCTAGTTCCTGGTATTTCGTCACTTTTCGGTTCTCTGCGAGCCGGGCGCCTGCGCCCACTTCACGGCTCGTGTTTTGAACGTAGCTTTTGGCCAGCGTACATGACACTGTAAGATCCCACACGAGAAGACGACCACGAGCCCAGGGGGTAAGAGTTTTTCCGTCTGGCCTCAGCTGACGATTCCGACTAAGACCGACACGCTCCTTCACTGCCGGAATGTGGGCCGAGTGAAGAGCACGGAAGATAACGTCGTTGATGGCGAAATGACGTGAGTGGCGCCCAGCGCTATAGCAACACGACAAGGCGTGTTTACCCGTGGCGCTTACCGGTGCTCACCGGTACCTAAGCTACCGAGAACCTGTTTTTTTTAGGTCGCGTTGGAGCCGAGATACCACGATTCGATCCAGAGATCCTTGTGTTATGTGCTCCGGCACTGAATCCCACTGGTCGCGAAAGTTATCGAGTGCTGCCCGCGTTGAGTCGGCAATCCAGCTTTCTGTCGAAGGAGCCCCGATGGCGACCATAAGCTTCTTAACTTCGGACAACGAGCCCAGGTAGCAGGATAGGAACGGGAAGTGCAGCTTGAGTCCAAGACCGATCCTTTCAATCAACGTTTGTACAGAGATTGTAAGGTCTCCCGGAGTATCTCATCAAAACAATGTTGTAGTTCGCGACTTCTGAACGCTGGCGAACATCGGAGTTGATACATTAAGCGAGGCGTTGAGAGAGACTGTGTCTCAATAGATACAATGCTGGGTGCGCGTCTAAGGCTTTAAGTCGGCGGCACAATCGGTTAGTGTCTGCGAGCTTTTTCCTGAGAGCACCCTCTACCGCCGCTTCCGTGAGTAGCGCACCCAGTAGTTCTAAACTGTCGTTGGTTACCTCTCTGAAGTTTGGAAGCTGCTCCCTTACGAACGTTGAAAACTTCGTGCGCGTATCTTGAGAAAGCCAGAATACCTCACACTTATCGTCGTTTAAGCGTAAGCCTGATTCAGCCTCAAGTGCTCTGACTCTATTGATATTCTCAATAACCGTCAACCTGTCGCCGGCTAAGGTGGCGTCGTCGAGATACCACGGCCGCAACTCCGACGCTAGTCTGGCCTGGAGATAGGAGATTCCAATGCAGAAAAGTGCTGGACCGCAAGGGTCCCCCTGCTGCACGCCACAACATGATTGTATGGTTTCTGCCTGCCAGAGGAGATTTGTGGGGAGTCGGTACATCTAATAAACGGCTGGAAAAAGCCCCGGTACTTTTGACTTCACAGCGTTCAACAGATGGTCGCGGCGCATTGAGTGAAATGTGTTATGAAAGTCAAGTTTAACTAAAACCCCCTCCTGGCCACAGCGGGTCTCGAGGAAGCCCCTTGTAGCGTGTAGCGCTGCTTCTGCTCCACCCTTAAACCCGCAGCCAAGCTGCATCGGAGCCACGAGCTTTAAAATACTTGGCAAGTATTTCTTAATCAGGATTTTTCCCACCAGCCGCCGTAATGTAAAGCCGACAGCGATCGGCCTTATTCCGCCGTCCTTCTTGCGCAGGGCAATAAGATTCGCACCGTGAAAAATCGGAAGTATAAATTCAAGCAAACGCAAATCGCACAAGGGCTTGCAGAAGAGGATTGCTGTCATCCTCGTGGGTATCAATGAGATCTTTCAAATGGCGAGCTCGTAGGCCGTCGGGGCCGCCGGAAGAGCTGTTAGGGAATCTCCTGACGACGTTACGGATCTCGGTCGGCGTAACGACGATTTCCGATACTGATGGCGTCGGTGCCGGCGGAAACGACTGGTTCGACGGGTGTTGGAGGTGTTTCTCCAGCAAACTACGGCGAGTTTGTGAATCAAGAGGGGCGATCGTATCTGTTGAAAGTAGCGTTCTTGCGGCTGACACGTCGCCTTGAGCGAGCTTTGCCTGTGCGCTTATTGCTCTACGACGGTTAGAGTCTGCAGGGGTAGATATAGACACACCCCTCTGAAAGCGAAGCAAGTTCTCGCGGACTACGGAAGTGAGTACGGCCTTTCTCCTTTTTTGCCGGGATACTGAACACCGTCGTCGAAAAGGTGAGTAGCCTTTCCCAACATTCCCGGGTCCCCGAATGACTGACACCGTCAATGGTCTTTGCCAGCTCAACAGAAACACTATTCCGGAAGCTCCGTGAGATGCAGGATAACACCTTGACACCCGCCTTTATCTGGGCCACCTTCAACACAAGACGGGCCAAGTCTGAACCGGTAGGCGCACGCTGCAGAGCGGATTGGCTTGCTAGATGCGGGTTGTTTGAAGTGGAGTGAGCGGCAGGCGCAGCCGACTAAGCCTGTGCCGGAGAGAATCAACGGCGGATATCGGCTTGGCTATTTAACATTTTGGATCCTGTGAAAAGGACGATTGCCTATTGCTAGGCAAGCCATCGTCGTTTTGTGTATTTTTCTCGGTGCCATGCTGTGACTGCACGGCCACCGAGGAAAGCGCTGCTCTTATCGCCTCCTCAATCCCGCAGCGAAGGTCTTTACCTACGAGCGAACTGTCAACTTGGGGAGTAACCCCCGAAACGTTTGCTCTAGTAGTGACTAAACCCGGGAGGAATGACGACAGAACAGATTCGACAACAGCACCATTTTTTCCACGATCGTTTCCACTAGACGAGGAATAATATTTTTTACACGATTGACTCTACTAGCATATCCACCTTATACACGGAGGGAGCAGCCGAAGCGCAAGGCGCAGCCTTGGTGCCGAGAACCGTTCCTGAAGCTACATTGACCGCTTGCGTCTTAACCTTGAAACCATTTTGTACAACGGCAGCAAAACTGCGCTTGCTGAGGGTTGCGGCGGTTTGAATATCTGCAACGGGGACGCACAACTTAACGGGCGCGGCTTCAGCCTGCGACCGGATAGTTCTCTTTGCAGATCGTTTAGGAAGCTCTATGCGATTCAGCCGATGTGGACAAGAACTGTAGCCGGCTTCATGATAACCCTTGCAGAGGCAGCAGCGTGCAGGATTAGTGCAGTCCTTCCGGATATGTTTAGTGGACTCACAGCGACGGCAGCGCGGAGATGGAAGTGGGCAATCGGGTCTGATATGATCGAAGCTGTAGTACTGGTAGCATTGTTGCGGGTCACGATACAAGAGAACTCCGTGGGTTTTTAGGCCTAGGCGCACCTCCACTGGGAAATTGCAGCCCGAAAAGGTCAAAATTACGTTGTCAGTTGGCATGACAATGCCCGTTCTAATATTCTTAGACCGTACTCTGACGGCATCCGTCACCCCGTAGGGCCTTAAGGCGTTGGAGATTGTCGCGTCGTTCAGCGACGGATGAACTCCAGTAATTTTCCCTTTTACTGACGAAGGAGAGCCGCTTAACCTTGATGAGACCGGCACTCAAGCGAGGGACTGCAAACTAAGCAGCACAGCCTTGTCCTTCTCGTCCTCCGCCACGATAACGAGTTGGCCATTTCGAGTAAACCGTGGTTCCTCTACTTTCCCCTTTATGTAGCCGGCAAGCGCATTGCACACAGCGTTAAAGTTTATCTTCAGTAATTTTTTCTCCGCCGAACAAATGATCCGGTCTGTCCTTAGCAGTGGCCTTCGGCACAACCACTTCTGCGGGACTACTACATGGAGCGACAATAGTTTTACCGCCAGCTCCCACCGTACTCCATCCAACGTCATCCCCCTCCTCAATGGGTGTTCCCTGCACCAAGACTTGATTCTTCCCCATTGAAATTGTGTCTTCCTGGTCTACTGATGGCATCGGTTTGTCGGCCGAAGCCTCAACTGTAGCGTTTGCTGCGCCATTGCTCTGCTCATTTGTTTCGCTGGCATCCTCCGTGCTTGCTGGGGAGCATTCAGCTTGCGATACACGCATACCTTTGCTGCGGGCGTCTTCCACCGGGCTTGACGCGGCCCGCTTTTCACAACTCGTTTTTTAATGACACGCTGCACCGCCCGCATCACTGATTAATCCAACAATGCGTTCATCCGCTGCCACTACACGATCTACGTGCAGCGACGTGCGTGCTTCAAGTGGCTCTTTTTCTTGCCGTTTCGTCGGCGTCCGTTGCATGACCAGCTGCTGCGCCGCGCCTGTTTACAAACAAGGTATTGCTTGTTTACAGGCGTACGCGAGCCGGACTGCAAATAGCGTTCGATAATATAATATTGATTATCGTAACGGGGTTGGAGGTCGCGGCGACGCCAATGATAAAGTTAGTGATGGAGGTTGGTGGTGGTGACTGTGGGTGATCGTTAACTGAGGTGAATGATGAAGAAGATGATGCTAAAGGTGTTCCCATGATGATGATAGAGATGATGCTGAAGGTGTTTCGATGATGATGGAGATGATGCTGAAGGTGTTTCGATGATGATGGCGAAGCTGTTCCAATGATGATGCTGAAGGCAGTAACTAATGAAAAAGGCTAAGCACAGCGATGATAATGATGACTAGGATGTTGAAGGTGAGGATGAAGATGAAACTGACGATGATGGTGAAGATGGAGATGAAACTGACGATGATGGCGATGAAGGTGATGATGCTGACTGTGGAGTGCTGATGATAACAAAGGGTCGTAATAGCGACAGAGTGCTGGCAAGTGATTATGGAGTTGAGAGGTGGATGATGATGGTGACAATGGCTGTTCAGGTATACACTGCACGTATAGTTAACGCGCACCGAAATTAGCAGCAAAGTTTCACGCTAGTCGACTCCTCTGGTCTCAAAGGTTGCTAAGCTCGCGAATGTCTATGGATTTCTACACTAAATTCTAAATTTAGAGATACTTTCCAAGAACCACACACGAACACGTCCGCACCGGTGAGATCGTAAACAAACTCTGAATTGAATTATTTTATAATGGAACCATCCAAGCATTTCCTATGTTCGCAGTCTTGCTTTTGTCTTTTTGTAGAAACCTGTCCTGTGCGCGCTTCGTAGAAGTCATGCCATTGTACAGCTGATTCTCCTCAATGTTTATTTGTCCTTGCGTATCACACCGTCAGGGATGCACCACCGACGAGCACAGTACATCCACAAAGTATCAAAACAAAGCAGACGGGCAGCTTGCAGAACGAGTTCTCGAAAAAATCGTGAATACCAAGTGGGACCCACGTCAAGCGGTGCACGGAGTCGAGACGAGGCAAACGACCGGGAAGCATAACCACACAGTTCGAACGCTGCTAGCAGACTGATGTTATGTTATTAATGTATGCCTAGACACATGCTCTTGTAGGAGTACATATATATGAGTAAATTTACATATAAATAATGCCTTAAAATATTGTTGAATCTACTCTTATTCTTCTATGAAAATAAAAAAATTACTTTTAGAAACTTTATTCTCACTCCTAAACAAGACGTTTTTGCCCCCTCGTTCCATTGGGAAAAATAAGTTCTTGCCGAGCTCTACCAAACTTTAAAATACGTACATACAATTATGGAAGACCCTGTAGATGGGCAGACATATGTACATCAGTCGTAACTGTCTTTCACTATTATTTCTGTTATTAGGTAGGTGAGTTAGAGAAGGCCTCTTCGACTCTTCGCAAAATCGAAAGCATTCAACGGCGCCGTGAGGAACGACGACAACGGCTAAAGGAAGAAATGGAAAACCTCCGGAGCCAGCGGACTAAGGGAGAGTTTGGAGACAACCAACAGCTTCACAATATGATCGAGTGAGTTGTAATCTAACATAATGCCATCTACACAGTCATCCTGACAACTTCACGGCTACGCATTAACATGCTTAGCTGCTTTCCAGAAATATTTAATTAGTTTTAACGCCGTTACAACACGATATGATTATATATATATATATATATATATATATATATATATATATATATATATATATATATATATATATATATATATATATATATATATATAATAATAGAAGATAGCGAAGAGGAAAGTGGGAAGAATTATATAAATTACTAATTAGCTTACTTTGTACTTCCCTTTGTATAAATTAGTAATTTATATAATTCTTCCCACTTTCCTCTTCGCTATCTTCTATATATATATATATATATATATATATATAGAAGATAGCGAAGAGGAAAGTGGGAAGAATTATATAAATTACCAATTTATACAAAGGGAAGTACAAAGTAAGCTAAGATTTAGTGTTAGGATTAAAAGTGTCACAACTAAAAGATGGGTTAAACAGATGCAGCTGGTAAAGACGGTACTAAAGATGAAAACGAAGTGGGATCGCAGAGTAGAATTTGCAGCTAGGGAGATTGGGTACAATAGTCAGCAATGGGCCAGAGCGGGAATATCGGAGAAGATGGTGAAATTGAGGGTGAACAACTCATATACAGGCAAATGGAAATTGGCGATGGGTTCCAGATCGAGTTTGGCAACTATATATGGAAAGGAAAAGACGGAAAGGGGCGGGGTAGAATGGGTATACGACAATTCAAGAGCGAGCGGGCTATTGGCAGATGCCAGGGCAGGGATGTTGGATACAAGGATACAAAGAGCTAAATATATGGATGGACAAAGTACAGAATTTCGAGCATGTGGGCTAGGGAATGAGTCAATTGAGCATATTGTTAAAGAATGTACAGCCCTAGGGGGAAGCAGAGATATAGAGCTGTCGGATGCCCTAGCTCTAGGACCAAACGTTAGAAAGGACCTGGTCGATATTACAAAGAAGAGGCTGTCCCAATGGAAAGCAAATACTCAGTAGGTATGGAAGTGTACATTGATTATTCAGATGCATAGGTAACATATATGCTGCCGCTCTAAGCGCCCCTGATAAAAAAGGGTGACATGTGTATTTAGGTATGCATGCCAAGCGAATAATAAATAAATCAATCAATCATAATCCATAACAAAATGTCTCTTAGGCAATAGCTGATATGGGAAAGCCCTCCCAAAAATGTTTGTTCAGACCTCACAGCTCTAACATTGTTTAACATGCAATAAGGAGTATTTATTTATTCTTTCAAAATGTCTTTGTTCTCTTCAAAATAATTCCCGCTCGCTGCAATGCCCGCGCGCCGCCTTCTTAACTTCTGGAAACCATTTGAAACGCGTAATTTAGAATCGACTTTAGTTGCTCCCGGGATTTTTTTCTATACCTCCTTTATTATTTAATTAAATGGTTTCAGAAAAATGTAATAAACAGAGTATATATATATAATAAAAAACCTTTTTTTTTAGTCCCGAAGCGTTGTCCCTTAATTTTGTTTCATAGATTCCGGAAAATTTTGTACGAAACCAAGTCCGGCGAACAGAGAGGTTGCGGAAATATAGAAATCAAATTGTTCATTAAGTAATTCGAAATAAATAACGATGTGTGCGCCGGAGCGTTGTCGTGATTGCCGTGATTTTTAGTCTCAATATCGTAACCATATACTCATGACTCGCCTCTTGTAACAACTTTCAGAAGCACTCCATGGTCTTCTGTTACCGCCTGAAGGTTCGATTCGGGCATTTCCCTGTAGGCGCTCATTTGCTGGAAATTTAGTATTTTTGCACTAGGGTCGCGCACAGCATATGGTGAAAACCGTGCACGGCGAACCTAGTCACCACATGGCGGTGAGACGGACTCGGCCCTTTCCATACCTGGTTTTGCATTGCTCCGGTGCTGAAGAAGTTGACATCGATTTCGGCAAACTTGCACTCCCACATTTTGAGGACATTGACGTAATTGGGAGATGCCGGCAGGTCAAAGCGTCGCCTTAGCTCCTCGACGAGTAAAGGGGTGTTGGTGAGGAGATATACAAGTCGGTTTCGGGCTGAGTGATGGAGGCCAAGGATTCGCTTGAGATAAGCTGCTTTCAGGTTATTTAGGTGCTGGAGGGTGAGATCATTTCAGATGATTTCGATACCGTAGGCGGCTATTGGAGCAATCTTTAAATCGAACAGCCCTAATGCCGTTGGAATGGACAACAAGTGCGGTTTTCTAAGTGTGGTCATCGCGACCAGCGCTTTTATGCATCTTTCCTTGATATGTTGCAGGAAACAGGTGCCGTTCGGCGTTAGAAGCAGTCCCAAGTAAGGGAACTTACTAACGTAAGGAAGGTGGGAACCGGCTAAACGGAGCGCATCATTAGCAGCTAAGCGCCCATCTTTCCTAAACTTCATGGCTACTGTTTTCGTCAGGTTAACGGTTAGCCGAAGCTCAGACGTGGCCGCGTGAAGTCTGGCTAAGGCCTGTTGAACCTGAAAGCGACTCTTCCCGTAGATGACGAGATCATCTGCGTACAATATCACGTCTACCAGATTTCTCGGGCCCCGGATTTTCGCGGGTAGGTCCTTAATAAGGACTGAGAAAAGCAACGGGCTCAAGTTGTCACCCTGCGCAACACCGGAAGAAAAGGGGGAAGTTCGGACACACCGTCATCTATTCTTAATTTGTTGCTTTGGAGGACGGCCACCAATAGGTTGAGGACGGCAGGAGGGACACCAACTTCAGCTAGAGTTCGCAAAATAATGTCTCTGGGCGCTGAGTCGAAGGCGGCTTTAAAATCGACGAATACAGCATACAGAGGTTGGGACTTTGCTAGAGCCTCCCTGATGGCATACAGCAGACTAGCGCATGCCGTAATCGTAGAACGATTTTGTCGGAAGCCGTGCTGTTCAGTTGGGATAACGTCAGTAATCTATAAGAACCGACTTAGTCGTCTGGTAAGCAGGTTTTTGCTATACCGCGCCAGGACATCACCTGGGTTACTCACCTTTGCCTTTAGGGATGACGAGCAGTGTAGCTTCAAGCCACTAAGATGGGATGCCGTCCAGCATAAAGCCAAAATAGGTGCTCTCTTTAGATGCTCATTCTTCACTAGATCGGGGCCCGCTGCTTTGTTGTTCTTCAAACCCTGAAGAGCGAGGATCACGTCTTCTACCGTGAAGGCCGTCTCGAGACGCTGTCTCTCACTGAGAGTGACCTCATCCCAGGCCGCATAGATCAATCAGGGTTCCTTAGGTATGGAATCGCTGGCCCCAAATATTTCTGCGAAGTAATTGATTAATTGCGTTGAGTTAAGCGGGCTGGGGGTGAGGCCACTACGAGCGAGCCACCTATGAGGTAGGCGCTCAGCCCCTCGGAGAAGCGATATTTCAGATTTCTCGAGGTACCTTAATCGCTGAATGGCGTAGGTTTTCCTACATACGGTCTTGAGGTAGGCAGCCAAGGGCGTCATAGCAGAGTAAGCCGTCGCTAGGCGCATCGCGGCGTTTTGAGCCCTTTTTGCTATATGTCCACATATGTTTGCTGTAGACATATGTTGACTACAACTGGTCGAAGCATGTGTTTGCTGCTGCTGTTTATGTTGTGATTCTGAGTCACCCTCACACTTCATTCTGTTTAGCATATGCCGAGGTTGGCAATTGCAACGATTCCTAATTGGCGGAACGGAGCGTAATAGACGGAGGGAACACAGATAAATTACAGAGAAATCGTGCGTGAGTGCAACCGCGCCGATTTATCGTGAACTTAACTTGGTCTGCCTGACTGTGATGTGTCGCGAAATAACGAGTGGCAGTGGCACCAAACTAAGCACGAGGACGGAATCAACCGATTGACACACGACGCGTTACGGACTGTGGAGGTTGGCCGGTGTCAAATGATGAAAAACACGGAGCACTCACGAAACACGACCGCACTGTTCGAACGTAAACAACAAACTATATATATATATATATATATATATATATATATATATATATTGGAAGTAGGTAATCGCTAAAAAAAGTCCGTCACGCGCTCCGCTTACATTGTATTTTAGTCAAGTGCATCTAAAAACGAGTTTTAGTACAGGTTGAATAACTAACTTTGCGAAACGTAAACAAATGTTGTTCCTTTCTTTTTTTAAACGCATAACTGTCTCCGTCCTGCTTTTAAATATAATCTTGTCCACACTTAGCAACATTTTTGGCTAATTAGTGATAAGATTCTTTAAGGATCTACAGTGCCAGAGGTACGGTTTTAGGCCGTATATCGTAAACTTGTCTCGCTGTAGCTCCGTTGCATTGCATGACTGCCGCTTGACTACTCAATGGGCGCCTAAGAGTCGCAGTGAAAGCGATTTACGGATATACTATTTTTTCCAACGGCAAACACCTTTTAGGACTAATCCTGTGATTACTTCCGGGTCGTATCCTAATGGCTACCTTTTCCTCTAGACAGAACGTCATTCGCTAGCTAAGATAAACGTTATTTTACCCTTGTTCGCAATAGCACTTATAATGTGTTTTCGCCGTCCCTATCGGCAACTTCTGGGGTGCCTGGCTGCTTTGATTTACTGCCCTCTTTTAAGGGACAAGATGTTCTTTCATATCTTAGAACATGCATTGTCCACTCGAGTCCAGGGAGTTCCCTTTTGTATGCTTGTCCTTGTAGTTTCAACGAGGCGCAAATACACGACCGAGATTGCTGTTAGACCATGCAGGCTATTAGACCAAAATTGGTGTAAGACTAGACAGCGCCCTACGCTCATAGTTGCCGTGGGGCTTCTTGTCCTCACGCAGACTGTCCGAAGAGTCATTCGCGATGTTTTATGGTGCCGGCGATTACATATACTCAATGGCCATTACCCCTCAGTGTCCTATACAGAAGCCACCTGTCGGCATTTTGCACATCAGAACGTGGACAGTCCTGCAGGACAGTCCTGCATTGCTAGCTAACGCATCGTCTATTTAGTCCTCGCCTCGACTACAACACGTTTCACCATATCATATACGACAGTACACTCTGTCGCACATACGAGTACATGACGCCCGCCATAACACACAGAATGGCACCGATTCAGCTGGCTGTTCAGGCTAACACTGCTACCACTGGAACTGTGGCTGTACTATTCAAACTGTGGCACGTCTCATCAACGCTTCAAAAAGCTACCATAGACGCGCTAATAGCTAAACTTTAATACCAATATGGGTTTTATTTGATATTGCTGCACATTTTCCGTAAAGCCCGACTTCTTCTTTTCTTAGCCTAACTAAGGCCAGACTGTTTTCTTAACCTAACGTTATTTCATTCACCTAACCAGACTATAGAAATCCTTTTGCTCATTGGCCAGTGGTCAGTGGGAAATGGGTCGATTTTTTTTAGCGGGGTCGCATCGCAGTATGTAATTACTAAATCAATATGTATAGGTGCAGGTTTTGCTTGCTAAATCAATACGTATAGGTGAAAGTTTAGCATGAATCGCATATGTATTTATAAGGCATTTAGGTATGCAACACTAGGTCTCTGGATATCTCACTAAACCTCTGCGCAGCACGCAGGTCAAGTGGCATGCTCGGAGGCTGATAATTGCTTTCTAAACCAAGTATAAATTTTAAATTCTCTCGTCTTGATGACCGTCAATAATAATTTCTGTTACCGATCGCGGAAAAGATGATGGCTTGCCTTTCAAAGTCCGCAGCAAACTACTCTGCAATAATTTGTATGCAATGTCACAATAGTGAGCACATGCTACCTACTTAGACACTAACACTTGCCCGTGTTCTAGTCAGAAAGTTTTTCAGGACTGCAGCTCGCAGAAATAGCACCAATTTACACATACACAATATGTGGCTTGGCACGCTGATACGCTGAGAGTGACAATTTAATATTGTGACAATTTTATAAACATTATAATGACATTTTTTATTTCGTAGATGGCCGTAAAGACCTCTAACGGGGTGCCTTACAACAAAGTGTGTTAGTAAAGACTTGGGCAATGGTCCATCTGCTGGAGAAAGTCTATTGAAATCCTGCGTGACGTCTCTGATATGTGATATATTGAATCAATAGCCAACGGTTTCATGTCAAGGGAAGCCACATAGGGGCGCACAAGCTAAGATGCTTCAGTTTTAGGTTGTGGGCAATTAATACACTGAATGTAAACCGCACTTTCCACGCGCATGTGCTAGTAACTCCAGAGATAACAAAACAAAGTCAGCAATAAACAAGTCACTTTTCTCTAGCCATACCATAACCATTTTTCGTATTCTTAGGAATCGTATGTTTTGCAATCAATAGAGCCTAAATACTTTGTTGGATTCTTCGTATCGTGGCATGGCGGCATTACGCGACCGTATTCGCCTAGCTTTCTTGTCGCAAACTGTGCATTTTTTCCTTATGAGACAGCTCTTCTGGGCAAAAGGACCGGCCAGCTCTCGTCTTATGCTCGCCTTCTATATTTATGACCCTGACTCCTGTACAACGAGGCAAGGTGGTATTTCACAATTGAGGGCTTTCCGCTGGCTCACAGAGAATGGAACCTGTTGAATTGAACAAGAAAAATGGCTGCCGTCGGCCCCGTTCTGCTCAGGCGACGTTTCAGCTTGCAAGGGTACGTTCCGGTACGTTACCGCTCATCACATTATCTTCCGTCTCCGCGGCTTCAAGGCCACCGCTCAACCCCCCAATCAACCACAGCAGCAGCCCCTTGTCGCAGTGGGAGCGGAATTCGCCAAAGCGAATCCATCTTGTCGTCGTTGAAGTTCGAAAGAGCTCGTCTAAAAGCAACCGCCTCTATCCATCACAGTTCAGTCTGGCCAAATCTACCGTGCTGCACTTCCTTCTTCTTCTTCTTCTCCTTTGCTGTACGCTCACCTGCTCTAGTGTACCGCCTACCCCCCGGGGGTCTACTCCGAGCACGACACGAAATGCCGCGGTGGAGCTTCCGTCGCTGTCGACGGTTCCTTTGTAGAAGAAGTTATATCACGAAAATCGAATTTGATATGGAAAAATAAATTCACCTGAGGGTGGGTATTTGGTAGACAACAGAAAAAAGTATACGAAACTCTAGCGTCGACGGGTAATCAATGATATTGAATCATTCGTTGGGCGGAGTATCTGGCTGGCACATTTTGTGTGAAGTGTTACGGAAGTAGCTCTGAGTGAACTAGAATATTTGTGGCGCGCGAACTAGGTCGTTCTCTTAGCATTATTCACTATATATATATATATATATATATATATATATATATATATATAAATGTCACGATAAATAATACTCTATCATAGCGCTTTATTTTGTTTACCCTAATTTTTCTACGTGCTTGTAAGTTACTTCCCTGGATACGGCAAATACAGCGAGTGCCGAACGGGAGCTAAATTGAAGAGTACAGTGTATAACTACTCCTGCGTAGCTGCCTGCACATATTTATGAAAGGGGAACCATGCGTTTTTTGACCGCCTCACCTATGTATGCGCCTTTTGATGAATCACTGTCAACGGTTCTGCTTTCGAGGTTTGCCAAACCCAATGGGCGGACTCCATAGGCCACAAGTACTTATTCTATGCACAGCCCTGCTAATGCACGACTAAATACCTTCAATAATGACCCGCTTTAGGAAGCGCCCCTGCGTGCATACCAAAATAAGCACTGCTTTTTCCTTCATTCTTCTCTACCCGACTTGCATACGTCGTGAAAGGTGTATGCCAGATGTGAGTAAGTTGAGCACAGAGACGAGTAAACTCTTGTCAACGCGTATGATTTTAATGGCGGCTCCGCATCGCTGAGCTA
This sequence comes from Dermanyssus gallinae, assembly GCA_003439945.1. Classification (NCBI taxonomy): domain Eukaryota; kingdom Metazoa; phylum Arthropoda; class Arachnida; order Mesostigmata; family Dermanyssidae; genus Dermanyssus; species Dermanyssus gallinae. The sequence continues at coordinate 176,160 of QVRM01006416.1, forward strand.
GCGACCTGTGTGCTGTGTTGTCAGCGCTGATATGATCGCGACTCTTGGCGGATGTTCTAAGCAATCTGTTGTACTACGTTGTCAAAAGTTTTGTCACACAATACACGTCAAACAGGAGCGTTAGAGTCGTTGACTGCAAACCCTTTGTCTTTCTAAAGGAATCGTTAGACCGAGCAAGATGGCTTAGTGGCAAACCCTTGCCTTGCATTCGGGATGACTGAGTTCGAGACCCAGACCGGCCACTATTAAATTGGTTTGCATGGTTTCCAATTTAGATAAGGTAAATGCCGGAGTGGATTAAAAATTAGCCATGACATGAAAAAAACGGTACACGGGCATTATTAACCTTACGGAAAAAAAGATGAAATTTTAAGTATCAATAGGATACTAAAAACAATGCTAAATCTGACTGCGTGATATGTTTTGTTTTTCTTATTCATTGTCGTATCGCTTCCAGAGAGTTTAAGTCAACGCTTCCGCCTCATCCGGCGGCCGGCTGCTTCCAAGTACCAGACAGCGCCATTTGCGTGGCTGTTCGCAAGCGTCCGTTGAACAATCGGGAGATTGTTATGCGGGTCGTCGACATCGTCACTGCTCAAGTGGATACGGTCATCGTACACGAACCCAGGGTTAAGGTGGACCTCAGTCGGTCTATCGAAAATGTTAAATTCCGATTTGATCTCGTCTTCGACGAGAATTGCGACAACGTGACCGTGTACAGGTAGGTATCATATCAGTGCACGCCTGCTCTGAACAGAGAGCAGTGATCCGTGTGACCAGTGATTTGTTTGTATTATACTGCTATAATAACCAACTCATTAGCCCCTTCGATGGTCGGTGCAGGTGCGGACCAGGCAGGTCTTGCGTCTAGGTTAGCAGAGGCTAACAAGTGTAAAAAATACTCTGGCGTTGGTTATCCGCACCAATTTTGTCCGTCGGCTTTTGAAACAATGGGAGGACCAGGCCCGCTTACATTGAAATTGATTCAGCGCGTGGGTAGAAGCCGTAACCTCTCCACGGGAGACTCGAGAGCATCGGCATTTTTGCGTCAGAGGCTGTCGCTCGACATCTAACGAGGAAACGCAGTATCTTCGGGGCACATTGTCAAACTGGGCTAATCCCGGGTTAGAGAACCCGTAACCACACGTTCACGCGGAGACAATTGTTCACTCTAAAGTGCTAACATAAGTCATTTAATAAATGTCAACTATGGGAAACTCGCTATATAAAAAAATATACAGCTTAGAGCCGCCGCAAAATTAGAGTAGGGTAATTAATAATATATATTTATTCATTGTAATTAATGACCAACGGTGGGAACATGACAATTGGATCCCTGCGAACGTGTGCACCTTTACGAAGGGTCCAATGTAGGTACCAACCATCTCTGGAGGGTTTCTCCCCGGACCGAGGCTGCGTTGCTGCGTTCCACATCCAGCGACAGGCGCTGTCTAAGAAAATCACCTGCTCGCCTGTCACCGTTAATGATTAAAAATCATTAGTAAACGACGACGTTGACGTACAGAAAACAGTCCACAAAACAAAGAAGAAGGGCATTATAGAGTTGGGTTGGATCCCTGACCTCTTGAAGAGCTCCTAAATCAGCGTGAGTTAGGCGAATATAATAGCATGAAACTTGCAAAAACAGTCAAGAGCGTTTCAGTCCAGAGTCGATCTTCCAAGCTGCTGTGGTCTATTTACAACCAGGCGTCGTGTTGAACCCAATGACTTCCTGCAAGGTTGCAGCTATAAAAATAAAAGACTTCAATAAGCGAACTCTTTTCTTGGAGTGCATACGGAGATGCAGCCCGGATCAGAATTAAATGGACTTTTTAGAACGAGCCCTTAGGAAGCGCAATACTATCATCGGCCACAATGGACACCTGGCTCCTTGGACTCAATTGTTAAACCAGATCTGATGGCATGACTGCTTACGTAATCGTCTAACAGCGCTGAGTTGATCCACAAGAGAAAAGAAAGAACTTAACATCGCTACCACTAAATCTTGCAGGTACACGACGCTTCCTTTAATAAAGGCGGTTTTTGGTGGATCGATGACGACATGCTTTGCATACGGTCAGACAGGCTCGGGCAAAACGTATACGATGGGCGGTCAATCTCAGTTAAAGGGTCTGTACGGATTGGCGGCTGCGGACATCTTTTCGATGCTCAGAACGTGCGCGAGCGAGGCCAACAAGCCGCCATATGAGATTCGGCTGAGTTTCTTCGAAATCTACGGCTCAAAGGTAAGCCATTACGGCGCCTTCAACTTATTTAAAATACAAAATCTAGGTTGTGACTTTCTCTGACTGAGCATGCAATAGTAAACGTGCGCAGCTACACGGCTTTCAGCCAAGCTAATCTCTCCTTCCTCAGGTTCCGGCTTCGTGCAAGAAACGTGCTAGTCTCATCTCTTCGACGCCCCGACCCGCCCCCCCCCCCTCCAATATATATGTTTAGATTTGCACTCGATTTGCTGTCGTCTGTTCATTAATGCAGTAGCCTACACCATTGCTAGGCAATCTTCAGGTGTTGATACGGCCGCCTTCAGCGAATGCATGTGGCAAACAATGCAATGAATGGTACATCTTTGGTCTATGAACTTTGTGTAGGGTCCCTGGTCATGAATCTTTGTTCTACGCTATGTTACGTATATGTGTATATGTAGTATGTATATGGAGCCGTCTTCTCCGGACGGCAATTGTATTTAAATTTAAGAATTCGTCATTGAGGTTAAAATTTCCATCATTAACAAATATTCAGCAATTGTAACAAGTGAGGGCGTTTGGCTATCGCCTATCGTTTGTGTATGTATTTATATATAACCTTAAGTCGTATACTATATCATTTAGTTAGCCGTTAATCCGTTAGGTCCTTTCATCTAGCACGGGAGAAGGCCTCGTTTGTAGGTTGCCTTGAACGGAGGTGATCTGCTACAGAAGTTACACCAGCTGGTAACGTCTCCGCTTTTCTTAAGATGGGACTTCATGGGAATCCGATATCGGATGCAGGGAAAACGACTTACGGTAATCGTGGTATGAGTCAAACGACCGACAATTCAGAAACAAAATGATCGCAAATAAATACGTCTTTGTTTTATGGGCTCAATGGCAATTTTTTAATATATCGAACAAGAAAGGTCAAACGTGAGTTATCACATGATCTTGATTTTGCAATCTTGATTTTTGATTTGCTAGACTCTTCAGATATTCATTGGTAATAAAATAAAACCTTTTCTTAAAACAAAACAGAATTGTATTTTATACATACGTGTGTAAATAATTTTTTTACCCTTCTTCTAATTTCGTTTTTATGTGAGAAAATGACATTCTTCCAGAAGTGCGCGTTTTTAGATGCAGGAAGTGATCAATGTGACTTTTCGTATCCCCAAAAGTTCCAAAGTTTTCCTTCTCTTAGAGAATCTAAAGGGGGGGGGGGGTGGAACAGATTATGCTCTGAAGAGGCAGGCAACATCTGGACCACAAAGTAAAATATTCCCATTCAAACTTCAGTCATTTGCCGCTGGTCGTTACAGCTGTATGCGCTTTTTGACAAAAAGGGCTCAGGTACCTAGGCGGTTCGCCTTCGGTGAGCCTTGCGGCTTGCTAGGTACGAATGAACGGAGACATGCGACGCCTGTGTGTGCGACCGCTCGTCGAGTGTCGACTGTGTATTACAATCTACGAGAGCAGGCCGGGCGAATGCCCGGCCTTATTCCTGTCACATCAAAAGCTCCCCCACGAAAGCAATCAACCACCGCTTCAATGTGGCACGATGTCTTACCACTTGAGGCCCATAGACAACACAAATCTTTGCCCCCGAGGAAGTCGCATTCATCAGCCCTTTAAAGATAGTTGGAAAGCCTAATCCGACGTATATGTATATATATATATATATATACCGTTGTAGGCGCCCGGTTGCACGTTTACTTACAAAACAGCACAGCGCTGCTGTAGTATCAAGACATCAGTAAGAACTGACTGACTCGCCGTTCTTCCGTACGTCATTTGCTTTCCCGGCTTAACTTAAGCATGCTATGCGTAAAAACGTGCACCGTTACCCCCGCCACCCCCCCCCCCCCGCCGCCGAGTCGTACAAGACTACGTGACGGACGGCCTGACGGTCCTCACTATCTTTCTTCGGCGCAAGTCGATGGAGAAGGGAGGGAATTTAATTTCACAAATTACGGCGACACCGGTTGCAATTTCAATCGACGCGTGTGTGAGGCGGGGCGGAGCGGGGAGGTGCATGTAAACTAGTGAAACTTTACCGTTTAAAAGGCCGTACATTTTAATAGTGTTGCCACTAGTGTTGGCGGTCGTGTGCGTTCGGCCGACGAAGTCGTTTTACCCTCTGGCTGCTTGCACGTGCGGGTCGAAGTTAAGCAATTGTGCCCGCAAGCACACCCGAGCACAAGCGGCTTCGCCGAAGTTAAGTGGCTTTGTGGGCCTCTCGGCCTCAAGTGGGCGGGCCCACTACTACTCGACTGGGGACCTTCCGGTAAAGGCTTAGTAGTGAAAATGAATTCTCTATTACAGACATGACAGCAACTGTCTTCCCTTTGCCGTCTGTTCCGCACGCTCTCTCTCTCTGTGTGTTCTGCCTTTCGTTCTCTTCTGTTCTGCTGTCACGATAATGGTTCCAGTGACCTTCAAGCTGACTGCAGAAAAGGGCTAGTCGTTCCAATGGCCCGCTGTGTCATTTTGTCTTAGTTTGAAACCGAAGTGCCGAAAGTTCTGCATTCTTGTGATTGATTGAACATCTCCATGGTAGTTACTTGAGTAGAAATACAAATAATGTATAATACGAATAGAAACACTGGTTGCTATTTTATTGTAGTCACAACTAGTTCGCAGGCGTAGGGCTCAAAACTAAAGTGAGTTATTAATTGTAATGGCCCTTAATTTTTTCCTACGGTCTAGATGTGCAACGTCTCCTCAACACACTGCTAAAGTCTATTGTTGTCTTGAGTAGTGCTGTTTTTTGCGCTAGTTTTCTGCTAGTTCCCAAGTAATCTCCGTTATTCTACTGCTTATAGGCCAGATCAATGTTTTTCGCATAGAACCATATAAGCCAGAGGTATATATTTATATATATATATATATGTGCATATATTTATATATGTATATATTTATATATATATATATATATATATATATATATATATATATATATATATATATATATATATATATATAAATATAATAATATTGCAAGCGTTAATAATGGTGCAAAATTTGGCCTTTGTCATATGTATTTGTCCCGATAGGTGCTGGATCTTTTCAATGACAAATCGCCGTTGAAAGTTATGGAGGACAGTCGACAGCGGGTTGTGATCGTTGGTTTGACTGAGATCAATGTCGAAGATGAGCAGACCATGCTGGATCTCATCACGAAAGGCTTGACTGCCCGAACTTCAGCCAATACAAAAGGCAACGAAAACTCATCGAGGTCACACGCAGTTCTGCAAATATCTCTATTTTGCAAGTGAGTCGTTACTTCAAGCTATTTGAAGAGGTAGACGATGAAGGGAGTCATCGAAGACTACGGGTTGGCTTTGCCTGTGTTGCAAACTCAAACCAATTTGAAGCTTCTAAAGTAACCATCTTAGGCTTTACGGTGCTTGTCCTGTTTTAGTTGACCAATTTTGGGGAACATAGACAATGACTTGCCATGACGTAATGTAAATAACTATGTGCTAAATGCACTCTCAAGCTGTCTGCTTGCTTATAAAGTGCTTATATTCAATGCTTTATTCTCCATAAACAACTGCCCACTCAGATTCAAAAGCACTCGATCGTACACTATATACATATATATATATATATATATATATATATATATATATATATATATATATATATTCCCCGTTCCCCGTAAAATACGGGGCCAGAAGGCCCTCTCGACGGTGGTCTGCGTTCGTGTGGCCACTTCTCGCTCATTTTGCCTATTAAGCCAAGGCAGCAGGCGTCCCGGACGGTACCACCGAGTGTCACTCGGGGCATTAACCGTCCAGCCCGGGGGACTTCTATGCAGCACGAGTCCCCCGTATTGGCAGTAGCCTTAACAGCCCTCGAATGGGCCACGACAGGATGACAATATAAATTCGTTGACACCCAAATCTATCGTATGCCTTGCCCCCCGGTTAGTTCTTAAAACACGGGAGTGTCGGTTTCGGGAGTTTGTACCGTCTGACTAACTTACAAGTGGGCCAGTGAAGGTCCCCGCAGCGCGTGGCAGTCACGCACCAGCGGACCAAGGCCGGTAAGAGAGTCATAGTTACTCCCGCGAGCCGGGATTGGGTAATTTGCGCGCCTGCTGCCTTCCTTAGATGTGGTAGCCGTTTCTCAGGCTCCCTCTCCGGAATCGAACCCTAATTCCCCAAATTGCGGGAGTAACTATGACTCTCTTACCGGCCTTGGTCCGCTGGTGCGTGACTGCCACGCGCTGCGGGGACCTTCACTGGCCCACTTGTAAGTTAGTCAGACGGTACAAACTCCCGAAACCGACACTCCCGTGTTTTAAGAACTAACCGGGGGGCAAGGCATACGATAGATTTGGGTGTCAACGAATTTATATTGTCATCCTGTCGTGGCCCATTCGAGGGCTGTTAAGGCTACTGCCAATACGGGGGACTCGTGCTGCATAGAAGTCCCCCGGGCTGGACGGTTAATGTTATATATATATATATATATATATATATATATATATATATACACTGTTTAAACACAGTCTGGGCATATCTAAAGAGAGCGTATTTTTTGCTAAAAAACAGCTTTTCCAAAACAGAAAGGGAGTTGTAAAAACATCTTGCTTAATGTAACAGTGAAATTTATAATGTTTGCTGTACGAATGTTACTGATAAACAAAACTTTACTAAGTGTGCGGTTGCTAGAGAACTCGTTCGATGAAGACACTGAACATATCAATGAGGCTAACGAATGAAGATCAGTCTTCATATCGAAAACAGTGTGGCGGCCGCCATACATATTGTACTTCAGCCGCTAACGTCCCCGTCTGTATTAACATGATACTTTATGTAAGTCCGACATTGGGGGCGAATGGGAGAGAATGGCAAACGGTAATCACATATCACATATCAAACCACCCTCGCCTTGGTACCAGAATTATCCCCATTAAATGCGCACCTTTGGAGGTGCTCATTTTATTAGCGTACTGGCAAAATGTTAATGTATTGAACGTAAAAGATAAAGAAATGAGGCGTCACAAAGTCTAAGTTTTTCAAACTGTTGTCAATACGATCAATCTTGTTTCGCTAGCCACGTTGCCTTGTGACCAGTTTCTTCATTATATTTCATCATTAATTAAAACTGAATTCTACCACCGAAAAAAAAAATCTAAGCAATGTTAATGTGTAAGGATAGTTTCTTTTTTGAACAACCCGTTCTCAAGCAAACACACATTTTCTAAAGTATTGTCGCGCCAGGCGCATTGACATTTTAACTTCGCTGCAAAACAAAACATTTTTGCTTCATTCAATTGAACAAAAAGCTTACTCTAACTAAATATATGACGCCTCCTAGGTCCGGCCAAATTTATTTTACCACGCCGTATATGTATATGCAGCTTGTGTGGGGGGTGTGCATTTATATTAATTTTTGTTTTTTTATGTAACAGCACACGTTTGGCACGAGTGTATGGACTTGACAACCTTAACCGCCTGCAGCACGCGTCAGACAGACAAACCTGACAGCTGTAATGGAAATCCTCATATAATTCCTAGCCAGACGCCGCACAGAAGTGCGCTAAGGAAGATGAACTGTCTGAAACATCGGCGAAGTGAAACCCCTAGAGAATAAGAAAGAGATATATATATATATATACGTAAGGACAGCTGGCTAACAGCTTCCCGGTGAAACAGTAAACGCTTGTGTTGGCTTGAAAAAGATTCTATTAAGTCCAGGCGCTCTACGTCGGCTGCACGTCGGAGTTCTGATCCGAGAGCTTCGACAGTGTAGCGTCGTGGTTAGCGTTCACTTGACTGAGACTAGACTAGTAATCGTAATTAATGATAAGGTAAGTTGTGCGAATCGCAGCCGCGTCGCGTATACGCGATACGTCAACGGCGTAATCAATCGAGTGTTTCTGCAACGGAAAAATGCCTACAGTTGCAGACAGTTAGTTATTGTTGCCAGTCTACGCATGTATGTATGTACATATATTTATATATATATATATATATATACATGTGTATGAAACCGTATGCGTGGGTGTTTCCGTAGGAACCGGTCATAATTAGAAATTGTGCCGCTTGGCTACCGCTCGAGAGTGGGCCGTCAAAAGTTCCTTCTCGACGAGGCGAAACTCTAGCTCACGCCGCAAGAAGGTTGGTCGGTTGGTTGGTGGTTGGTTGGAACAAAGTCATTCTCAGGACGAGGAAGTCATTCTATGAACTTTTCGGTGGTCGCTTGCCGCCACTGTCGTTGTGAGCTTACAGCAATCTGCACGCATGAATGACTGGAACCGACGAAGAACTCACCGAACCAATGCTTACCACACCCGGCAGCAGGAGTAGCGGAGCGCAAGTTTGAAGCGCAAGTCAAGTCGCGATTAACTATATATATATATATATATATATACATACATACATACACATAAACATACTGCGGACTAACTCTGCAGATAATACGACTCAGACTGTACAAATATGCATGAACAGAACAGCGCAAGCCGATTCGGACAGGCTGAAATAGTTCCAAAAAGACTCACAGGCTAGCGAAGGAAGTGAAGACTCTGAATATACTTCAATTATGACTGCTGCTGTTGCTGTTGTCAAATTCAGCAGATAGCCGCTGGTAGATGCGTTGGTAGTGCGCTGCTACTATCACCCTGTTTAAAGTGACAGGAAATTTCATTAACACGACGCTCAGTGCGTTTGCACACACACACATATTTATATACATATATATATATATATATATATATATATATATATATATATATATATATATATGCATGCATGCATTGCTGAGAAATAGTAGCGTTAAACAAATACTTTACCAACTGCCTGTTCAGAGGCACAGCTCTATGGCGGTAGCCAGGTTTTCTCGAAATTACGACAGACAATCGATAAGTCAAAAAGTGTTGTGATTGGATTGTTCTCGTACGAATGGCGGGGAACGGGACATACACCCTACCTATGAGAATACGTACGAGGTGTTCAAAATCGAAGATCCTGGCTTGAACCTAGAAACTGCGGGGCCAGATCGCAACGTCAGCTGTTGCTGCTGCTCTTCTAACCATCATATGTTTGTTTGTGGTTGGTGATTTCTCTGTCGGTTGCGGCGCTGGTCGATGGGTGATGGGGGGTGTGGGGGGGTGCTGGTTGTGGGGTGCAGGTCGGCACTGTATGGACGACTCTCGTTGGTCGATCTCGCCGGGAACGAGAGAGGTTCAGACACGATTACCGCCGATCGCCAGACGCAGCTTGAAGGCGCCGAGATCAACAAAAGCCTGCTGGCTCTTAAGGAGTGCATCCGGGCGCTCGGCAAGCCCGGCGCACATCTGCCCTTCCGCGCGTCAAAGCTCACGCAGGTGCTCAAGGAATCGTTCGTCGGCGAGCGAAGCCGCATATGTATGGTGAGTTCGTTAGCTACAGAACGTAGAGCTATAGAAGTTCGCTCAAAGTCGTATGTGTGTATGCGCTCGAATGCTTGCTCCAAACTGTATGCATGTCTGCCTCTCGCTGGTCAGCGCTCCTTTCCTAAGGCGAAAACAAGGCGAGGCTTACTGAGAACCAATCCGCTCAGTTTTGCGTTGCATCTAGCATGGCGGCGAGGCCTACGGGGAAGGGCTGCCAGTGTGCCAATCGTGACTGTCATCTACCAACATGTCGCCCGCTTCCATTCCGCTTGTTGATCGATTGATGATTTTATTTGAGCGATATTCATTAAGAATAGAGGATAGACCATACCGCTGAGAGGTAGCGGCAACCATACTGCCACAAAGGATTTTGAGGAAATCCTAGATATCATAACATATGCGGCAGCATAATGACACAGTCCTTATGCTGCCGCTCCAAGCGCCTCTTATATAAAGGGTTATTTAGACATACGTATCAAGCGAGTCATAAGTCCATCCATCATCCGTAGTCGTTCGTATCTATACTATAGGCAGGTTGCAATTTGCAGTTTTCCAAAAGTTTGCACGCTGTCATAGGAACTAACTTGCTGTATACATTCAAATTTATTTATTCAATGTCGGAACGTTTACGGTCGGAACATATGTATCAGCTGTATACATATATTTATATAACATAACGATATGCGTTGCGCAAATATTACTGTTGGCCACCTTGTATATATAGTACGTCAACTACTACCGTGATTGATGCCGACAATTTCAAGCAACATTTTGTAACCACTTACAGTTTTTCCTCAAGGAAACTGCGAAATAGTGTTAACAGAATAGATCGCTCAAGATTAACGCAGCAAAGTCAAATTTCTTACGCTTCACTAGAGTAGAGAACGAGTGGTTAGGAGGCATTGTCAAGCCGTATACAGAGATCCAGTCAAATAAGATGGTCGCATTACGTATCCAGGTATCACATTATCCCTAAGCTTTGTGCTAGCAAACATATTGAGGAAAAATAGCAAGATCTACCTCTACAACGCTGCAATGCTTTTATTATACATGATGTGGATGTAAAGGCAGTTATAAAATCAAAACACTCCATGCGTCTCCCTGCAATTGCACCACACCTCACCCTGATCGATTTAAAACATCTAGACAATCTGAAAGCCTGCTACGTTAAGCGTATATTAGGCCGTCTAAAGAGCGCGTTGGCAACGCTTGCCTTAGATACCTGCGAAGAGAGAATACTTATTAACGACCTAACAAATTATTTTGTTTCAATTGAAGATAAAGCTCCACAAACAAACAGAAGACAACTCGACTCGATCTGGCGCTCCACCTTGCAGATAGTTTTCTCTTGTGAAAGGGAGCCACATACGAGTATGTCTTAGACACACCCCGCAAGTGATTTGGTAGTGTGGCACCCCAGCTTAAAGCTGTCTGCCCACCGATTTCCGTACCGTCACCCCATGACGGAAGGAAGCATGGTGTTGTTCGCTACGAAATTCCTTCAGCCTTCACTTATTGCTAGAACATGGTGCCCGGGGGCAGCTTGTCGATAGTCTGTTGAGCTCTGTACTCAAGATCAATAGTAGTGGTTTATATATCAACAGGCTGGTGAAAAAACGCTGAAGCATTCGCTGCCACGTCTACATGGCGTGGTGCAGCGCCTAATAATAATGATATAAACATTTTTGAAAAACTCAATTTAACTTTAGAATATCCATCTACTGGTCCTTGCAGCAGTATCGAGCTAATGCTTAGCGTTGATATTCGTCAAAGGTCGCCAACTAAGATTGTTTGATTATTTCAACGCATAATAATTTGTAGAAACTCGTTTTTGTTTGCTTATATTTGGTTGCTACTTGTACAGTCTGCAATCTCCGTTGTGCCGCGTTCGAAGAAACCTTTTCTTTAACAAACATGCCAGACCCTAAGCGTCGTGAGTGGTCCTAATTTAATTTTCTCAAAAGCTACTTCTTGAAAGTTTGAAAAGAAGTTTGAGAGGTCGGGCGATCTTGTGAATTGTATAAGCTTCGTAACTCTATTTAATTCGGAGACGATTTGCCCTGTTCCTTCCGCTCAGAAAGAGCTTCACGGCGCCTGTCGTGTATGCTTTATACGTTGCCGTGTTTGCTTTGTCTCCTTCCTGTTCTATTCTCAGTGGGCAAAGAGCGCCCGACTAAGACACAGGCCTGGTGCACGGGGCAATTCCTGCTACCTACCGTCTGTTTAAAAGCGTTGGTCGTTTCTTTGGCTTTCAGTTGTTCCCACTCCGCACAGCAAAACCAAGATGAAGTTACTTTAATGCTTTAAGCGCTGTGTGGCGCGTGTTATAGAGGAGTGCTTTAACAAATAAGAAAGGCGTTTTAACCTGTTAACATGTATTATGGATTTGGATATGCACTAAAGTTGGCAATTCTGACCTTCAGCAACGCGAGACAAAGGCACGCTGGATACAGATCAAATTAAACGGTTAAAATATAAACATATATATGAACGAATGTATTTAATTTCGATATCACTATATACTTAACAGGATATCGTATCTCAGGTTATTGACTTAACACCCGGAAGACAAAAAGAAATCAATTTTCCATTATTTTCTTTCAAAACTGTCTGGATAAAATTCAAGATCTTGTTTTCACTTAATTCTAGCCGTTGAGCACTTGATGGACGTAGTTGTGCGAAGTTATTATTTATACTAAATTTAAAATACTTAACTTTATTACAAACGCATTATGTAAAGTACAATGCGCGCTGGTTTGAATGTGTTCATTAATTTTTGTTTCGCTTATTTGACCAGGGTCCTTCTTAAAAAACTGCAGCCATCTGCCACAGCTGTATTTGTTCGCGATTCTCGTGTCGAGGAAATGCGCAATTATGTTTTGAGATGTAACCTTAGGGGACACATAGCTACTTCCCGTGCACATGTCTTCTCATTTACTTAGCTAGTGTTTATTTTTGGACTTCAAAATGAAAAAAATCGTGTATTAAGCAGCATCGTTTTATTTTTATGAAGAGTACATGCGTTTAGGCGGCACACTTGAGAAATAGGAGTTAGTGTAATGCTGCAGTAACTACTGAGAATATTTCGTGGATGCCTTGAGAGGAGAGAAAGAACCGATGGGTTCAAGTTGCTACTGCAGAGGGGTTCAAGTTGTTGCCTTTCCTTAATTATCAAACTGCTTTTTGTGCATCGTTGTATTAAAGAGACTGCTCTCTGGGTGCTATATTTTTAAATATACGTAAGAAATGGTGCTCTGGTTTTTGGCCATACGCAGTTAGACTCAAAAATAGATACGACTCATTCCGAAACGTACCTAGCCTGACGAGGAAAGTCCCTGCAATATTCTCGAAGAGTTAGAGAAGTTTCTGCATTTATCCAAAGGTACGACAAGATAATTCGCCGCATGTCTTTGTCAATGGAATATCGTGTTATTAAACGGGGTCTTTCTAATGTCATATTCATCTGTTTTTAGCGAATCAGTCTACTTAAGGGATCTCAATTCAATAGTACTGCGCCTAATCTGTGGTAAAAGAAGAATGACATCCATAATAGTATATTTGTTCTAAAAAATGCTTTGTTATTAGCACGGCAATACTTATCTTGCCTACGTGCCGGACACGTTTTGCGATTGTTGATAAATGTTACTGACGGTAATAACACTGTTGTTGTTGTTGTTGTTGTTGTTGTGGTTGTGGTTGTTGTTGTTGTTGTTGTTGTTGTTGTTGTTGTTGTTGTGTTGTTGTTGTTGTTGTTGTTGTTGTTGTTGTTGTTTGTTGTTGTTGTTGTTGTTGTGGTTGTTGTTGTTGTTGTTGTTGTTGTTGTTGTTGTTGTTGTTGTGTTGTGTGTTGTTGTTGTGTGTTGTTGTTGTTGTTGTTGTTGTTGTTGTTGTTGTTGTTGTTGTTGTTGTTGTTGTTGTTGTTGTTGTTGTTGTTGTTGTTGTTGTTGTTGTGTTGTTGTTGTTGTTGTTGTGTTGTTGTTGTTGTTGTTGTTGTGTTGTTGTTGTTGTTGTTGTTGTTGTTGTTGTTGTTGTTGTTGTTGTTGTTGTTGTTGTTGTTGTTGTTGTTGTTGTTGTTGTTGTGTTGTTGTTGTTGTTGTTGTTGTTGTTGTTGTTGTTGTTGTTGTTGTTGTTGTTGTTGTTGTTGTTGTTGTTGTTGCTGTTGTTATTGACGGTAAGACGCGCCATTTGTATGTTGTTGTTGTTGTTGATGACGGTAAGACACACCATTTGTATTCTTGCTGTAGCGCCAACCTATAGCAACGTTTCAATTGTCGATTTGTCCTGACCTGTCAGTGTGAATCGAATAGACCAGCCAGTCAGTCGACACAATCTGCATGCAGCGTTTGTCGGCCGCGGCAGCGTGTCACAATCGCTTGGCCAGTTGCCCCGGTCGTTCGACAGTGTCGTCGGCCAATTCGCGCGGAATAGCAATGGCCACGCTGTCTAGATGACCAGGTGTCCTTTGCTTGTCTGGATGTCTCGTGGATTGGGGGAGATGGGGGAGGGGAGCTGTCTCGGTGCGCTGTTCGGGTATTTGGTCGACGGGAACAGGCCATTGTGTCTCCATGACAGGTGGCACAGGAAACCGGCCGGCCGGCAGACGGACGACCTCTCTACCGCGTAGTACGGACCTATCTAGCAATCGGCTGGTCCTTTAGCATCCGCGCGGGGGGGGGGGGGCAACGTTCGCTTGGCGTAAATCGGATAAACGACAGGCTGCCCTATCGCGTCGCAGCGGTGGTGGCCGTTATCGTAGTCCCACGCGCGTCGCTGTTCTCACGTCCTCTATTCCCGTCGGCGTCCTTCTCTATTGCGCGGCCAACTCCGAGGGCAGGAGCCTAGTAATGGTGTATGGGTCATGGGCCATGGGTGCAGTCGTGGTGCACTCAACGACGGGATCCGACGAAGCGGCGCGGGCGAGGAGCAGAACTTAGCAGCGTGAATGGCGGCTTCCACCCTGTCTCGCTAGCACATACACCCCCTCTACCACACATATATGTATGCATTTACCCGCATATATATATATATATATATATATATATATATATATATACATGCGAGCACTCCTCGCAAGCAAGCAACCAGCAGCGATTTCGGCGACCTGCCACCTTCTCCGACCGATCAGGTATGCCGCCTTGAGGTGGACCTAGCCGGACCTCCTCTCAGGCTCGCTCCAACGTCGTCGTCGTCGTCGCCGCCGCCGCCGCTCCCCTCTATATCATCTGGCCAATGTTAGACGCAAACGTCTGCGGAAGCGACAACGAAGGACTCGGTTGCCGCTTGACGACTGTTGTAATTAGACCAGGTTGTTGTCTGGCCCACGTCGACTACACTCTTCCTCTTCCTCTTCTTCTTCTTCTTTTCCTTCTTCTCCTTCTGTATAATCAGTCAAACACTCGGACACAGACACGAGGCTAAACAATGCATTGCGCCAGTATTACGTTGATTAAAACAGCGACAATTCTGCCAGCGCCTTCCGGCTCCCGTTCAAGCGGTATTCCCTGAAACTTTCTGAGCCTGTGCAAAGCTATGTGCAGTCTGCTGTAGTCGACCACGGTAATATATTATATATATATAAATATATATATATATATATATATATATATAAATATATATATATAAATATATATATATATATATATATATATATATATAATATATATAATATATATATATATATATATATATATATATATATATATATATATATTTAACTCAAATGGAGTGTAATGTACACCTCACGTAAAAAGTTGTTTTCATAATTCCTTGTCTTCTACAGCCTTATGGCGAGAGAAGTAGTGCAACGACTCCAGTGCCGCGCATTCCGCTGCATGGTACTTGAGACACCACTGCAGAGAGACCCAGCAGGTGTACAACTCGTATACATCGTAAAAGGCGGTGTTTGAACAAACCAGGTAGTGCAATAAGCATGCAATATGTACCTGGTGTATACGTGGTGACTGTTACGTGCAGGACTAGACTTAAGCTGCAAGGCATTAAAAACGTCCAAATCACCGACCTCCCGTCTGGCCTGTTCAACTTTAGCTTTCAACTCCGAAACAAATATTTAGTAAAGCATTGTAGGCAACATCTTTGAGCCTTGTCTGATTGTAGTAGTAGTCAGTAGCCGTACGTGAGATACACAGTGCGGCTCCTTCCAGAGAATTTGCTCATATATAATGCAAACTCATGCCGCTCAGCCTGGTTGAAATTTGCCAGCATGTGGTAGTTCCGTATCCGGCCAAAACCATACATCAACCCCGGAACAATCTGCAGAATCACTGCTGGGAAGACGGACAGTCTTCGGACATACCCCGCCTACTTAGCCGTAAAAAGAGACGCCCGTTTTAGATTTTTTTATTATTTACGCTGCAAACGCCTTTTCCCTGTAATGAGCCCGAAGGTCAAAATCCTTCGAAACAACGAGCGCCATAGAGGAATGCGCTTGAAGGCACTCAGGTCACGGTGTGCGGCTGCGATGTCGTCTGCATACAGCCACCACAACGGCTTTGTGCTACTCCTGTTGGACGTACAAACGAGTTCAGTGAAGAGAAGAGTAGACGAGATGCAGTTTAGCGAAGCATGGCGTCCCCTTGCGGAATCCCCACATTTTACTTAGTTTCCAATACACCACGCTCACTTGCTATTTACACCTAGGAGAGGGCCACTCACGCCTGCTCGTTGGAATGATCCAACAACCAGCAGGTGATGAGGGGCCTTGTCAAAAGTCTTACAATATTGAAAGTAATCATAATTGGATAAAAGTAAGCGGGAAGACGAGAAAGTCGGGGTGGATAATTATACAAAATAAATGTTTCGATAAACACAAATAGGCACAAAAAGTACAATGCATAAAATGGCTCTTAGTGGCAAGTGGGTAAATGCTGGTAGACGAGATGCATACGAATATTAAAGTTGCATAGAACTATTCATGTAAAATAGAGAAGGGAGTTCAACAGGGAGAGGAACGAGGGAAGTGGAGCGAATAAATAAATAAATGCGGCTATATTGGAGCGCAAAGGATAATAAGGAGCATAGAAAGATAGTGAGAAGAGACGCAAATACGGCAGACGAATAGCTGGCCAATTACAAGGAAACCAAGAATTGAGCTCAAATGTTTAAAGAAAATGCAACTAAAGTGCAAGCAAGAAGAAATTTACCAGGATTTAAGGCTCCCAAGCGCTATCAATCAAAATAGCTTAGGAACTATGTGAGACAGGAAAAACAAGTATGACAATCAAGTAATAGGATAGAACAGACGCAATAGAGGAAATAGATACCGAGTTTTTAGCACTACTTTTCACGACTGGCGTAAACATTGTAGAAAGAGCAAAAACTAGCCCGGAGATTACAACTAGATCAGATTAGATCAAGGGCGTGGTAGAGAAAATGAATGGAAAAACGGCGTGTGGTCTTAACGGAACTTTAGTAGGAGTAATCTAGGCATTGGGAAAGCAAGACGTGTATTATCTAACGAAGCAATTTAATAATATATTTAGAGGAAGCAGACTTCCGAAAGGTTGGCGCAAGGGAAAAGTCTCTCTTCTTCCCAAAGAGGGAATAAACAATTACATTTTATAAAATTGGCAAGCAATCATAATTGTACCTATAACGTATTAAATATTCATTTAGGCATTTAACAGTAGAGTACAGATAATTATAGAGACAAATCGGAAAACAGGAGAATGGCAGTGCGGATTTAAGAAAATGTGTAGGCAAGTCAGGTTGTGGCAGCATCGATATTGCAGGGACAAGGGTATGTAGCTGATTTTTTTTTATCGTTGAAATGCATATGATGACGGACCGAACAAAATTGTATCAAATGATGGTAAATTGGGGTTTTATAGAAGTGGGATGGAGTTACTAGAAGACGTGTAAGGAATAACACGGTTCGAATAATAATAGCAACCGGACAATCCAGGACACAAAGATACAACGAGCTAAATATAGAGAGGAGAAGTATAGAATGTCGAGCTTGTGAGTTAGGGAATGAGTCAATTGAACATATTGTAAAAGAATGTACAGCCCTTTTGAGGGAGAGGGGAGATATATATCTGTCGGAGTCCTCAGCTTTAGGATCAAATGTTAGAATGCACCCGTTTTTTTAATTAGGCTTTCATGTGAAGCAAACATATATATATATATAAGTCCGCGGCAGTCTTGGACACCATTCAGGGCTGTCCTAGGGCGGGCTATAACTTTAATACGCAGGAAGTGCATGCTCTTCACAGGAGACAGCTGACCTTCTCCCAAATGACGATTAATACATAAGTGTATATTTCAGCAACTATCAATGACGATTGGTAACAGAAGAGGTAGCTGTGCATTCCAATGCTGCTGAGGGTAGACGTTATAGTATTTTTTACTGCGTCGCTGTGTTCCTTGCTGGTCAGATCGTTTGATGATACCGTTATTGAGAAGCCATTGTGTTCAATTTTGTGTGTTACCGGATATATCGTTTGATCTACTTCCACACCTGTCAGTCATGTCCTAGGAACGATCGAAACATATTGGCTCGCTGTCGTTTTCTCTGACAGCTGCTCTGGCTACAGAAAAACGAGGACATTTTTGCAGTTTTTAAACTTGCCCGCATGTAGGACAGTACGACCACTATATAGGACTGGGACTCAAACGGAGGCTAGCAAAAATGTCACGAAGTTCCTAATGAATGAATCTCTGTTGGTCACTTTTCGAATTCGTTTTTATCGTCATGGAGTGTCGAGTCAGTACTTTTCGACCAAAGACTGCAAAGTATAGGCATCCGTTCAAGAGTTAAATCATTAAATTGTTTAAACTTCATTTGCTGTGATCTAACCGTGCCGTGTGATTTATATAGCTTGCGAGTCCTTTTAGACTTCTAACCACAATTGAACGGCCTCACAGAGAACCACCTCCGCAGACATGCTTGCAGTGGACTAAAGTAACCTATCGAGCAACGAAATTGATGATGGTTACCTTACGTTGGCATGTGTCAGTGTGTTATTAGTTGAAACGTAACCGACTCGTAAGCACGAAGATAATTTCTCAACCATCAATTCAGCTAAAGTGACAACAGGCCATGGCAGGTGCAGCGAACATGTGTGCATTGCGTAACCCTGGTGATATTCTGCAGTATAGTCAAATGGATCTCGGAGGCACAGTGTGAATATCTTTGAAAAGATGTGGCCTAATAATCTAAGCCATGGTTAGTGCTAAAATGGGTTTTTTTTAAAAGATTTTCCGTAAGACCCGTGTACGGTTTTTTCATGTCACGGCTAATTTTTAATCCACTCCGGCATTTACCCTGTCTAAACTGGAAACCATGCAAACCAATTTAAAAGTGGGTCCCGGTCTGGGTCTCGAACCCAGTCCTCCCCAATGCAAGGCAAAGGCTTTGCCACTAAGCCATCTTGCTCGGCCTTATCTAATGACGTTGCACACAAAGACACGCCATTTAGATTTCATCGGGGGCCGTCTCGAGGTATATGCTTGTATTGGCCGTCATTTTTGAAATCCTGCTCAGCTTTTTCACTAACTCCTAAGTCCAAGCTATTGGCGTAATTTACACGTACGCGCTGATGTTATCTTAAGGCGGTTTGGTGGCACCAAGGCTAAACGCGCAAGTAGTTGCTAAACCAGTCGACCACACTGTACTACTGCCTTAGATTGTTATGCCATTGGTTGATATACACTTGCAGTTAGTTAACCCAGCGTTTAAACATGTTTCAGATTGCTATGATCTCTCCGGGACAGAATTTCTGCGAAAACACGCTGAACACGCTACGCTACGCCGATCGCGTCAAAGAACTCAAGCAGTCATCTGGAGATGTCAGCAGCAATGTTGCGGCAAATAACAGCAGCGGTTACGCAAACGGTTCTGTTAGTCCGAGTATTACCAGCAGACTACTGTCGAGCTCGCCGAGTCCCTCGCCACATAAGGTATATGAGAAACTTTGGTCGACTAGGCACCACTTGCCTTTATCTTCGATTGGTCGCGGTGACATACAATGTGCATACATACATATACATAGAAATATATATATATATATATATATATATATATATATATATAGATATATATATATATATATATATATATATATATATATATATATATATATATATATATATATATACATATATATATACATATATATATATACATATATATATATATATATATGTATACATATATATATCGGGGGCACCGGGTCCATAAGAGCGGAGGCTACCATCAAGTAAGGACACGGACAGCTGATTCTTAACCTCACGTGACACCTTTTTACCATCATTTTTATTAAGGCGAGCACTGCCGAGTGTGCAAACGTATTGTAAATGATTAATAAATCATTACAATATTTTCTATATATATATATATATATATGCAAAAAATGGGTGAGTTAGACCCTTAGATGCACTCAACCAATATAGATAAAATGTTCCCATCAAATTTACGCTGCACACTACTATCTTTGAAAGCATTAGGGGTTAGCAAGCCAACATTCGTTGCATGTACACCAGATACGTCACTCGAGATCAGACATAGCTTCTCGTGTTTCCAACGGGACGACAGTTGACACGGCATCCTTTCAAGGAAGGCGATGCGTATCAATACAGATACGACGAATTGGTAATATAGTGTGCTGCGTATATCGAATTGCAGCAGGACCAGCAGCCTCTGAACAATGTTTGCCGTGGTTATTTTACGTACGAGAAATACATATACTGTACGGCGGGGTGGCCTATGCCGCGGTTGTTGGTGCTGCTTATGTTGTTGTTGTTGTTGTTGTTGTTGTTGGTGCTGCTTATGTTGTTGTTGTTGTGGTTGTTGTTGCTGTCGTTTTTATTATTGCTATTTGTGTACTTATCATGTTTCCCTTATCGAAGCCGAACATCGAGTTTGTTGTCACAGGGTTCGCCTACTGTAGAAAAGTGTAGAGGTTTTTTTCCCGTTGTCGTCTGCAATTCGGCCGCAATGAAAACGCACACAAGCAAGTACGTGCACACGTGCAAAGCGACTTGTTTGGCTTGTTGTGCCGACAGCTCACCGTGCAAAGCCATTCGCCTATTTGCATAGGACATGGCGCAGCGACAGTGCAGCCGGTCACAATAACGGGAACCACACTTGTGTGTAGCGGTGTGTAGCGCCATATGCCCATGTCATACGGTCTTTTTAGCGCGGTACAGGACGATGGCCGGCAGGACGTTAGACGTCGTGCGCTGCAGTCGTGTACGCTTTGTAAGTCGCGGATCGAGTTGTTGTGACCGTCTTCCTGAATTGCCTCTGTCGATCTTGCCGTGCTTGATGATTTGTAGGACGGATGGGCATTTTGCTGTAGCAGTAACAACAACAACAACAAAAACATCAGCAACAGCAGCAGCAGTGGCAGCGATTCTGCATAACTTTTTCACTTTTTTCTTGCTGCTTTTATGTATACGCGTACACTAATTAGTCCATTCGTATGTATATAGTACTAAGATTTTACTGATGGCCATTGGCACTAATGTACTGACATTGCGTTCAACCAGAGATCGCCAAGCCCGTCATCGGTGGAAGGAGACGGTACACCGCTTTTAGTGTCGTTTCGACGACGCTTTGCGCCGGTCACCGAAGCACTCCAGCAAATCGAAGCTCTTTATTCTAAAATAAACCCGTCCGCCGAGGAAGTGCGGAAGGCGATCAATCGGCTCATTAAAGCCAATCAGGTGGCACTTGGCTCGGTAGCTGGTAAGACTCTCGCAGAACCCGAGTAGGTATGCACACGATAGAGGATATTAGAGACCAACAACAATATCAGCAGCAACAAAAAACAGGTATTCTAACGACAAGTACGTAGAACAGCAACGAAACCTAAATTTAAGCTGTTCTATTCTAAGATATTCTTAATAAAACACACTATATAAATTGGTAATTATGTTATCTTATCTTTCTTACAGATGAACTGGAAACTACACAGGCGTCGTGAACATATATGTATATATATATATATATATATATATATATATATATATATATATATATATATATATATATATATATATATGTATATGTGGCTCCTCGACCGAATAATCGAGTCGAAAATGTACAAATTGAGTATAGTCACAATGCCTCTCAATAAAGCTATACATACGTTTGCACATGCGATAAATGAATTGCTTCTCAATGCAGCTATAGGCATATGGCAAACGCGGTCGTCGCAAAAAATAGAAGCTTTTGTTCTATTGATATTACCGTTCGTCATAAACTATATAATAAAATACATTTGAAGATGTTGTTTGGGGTGCAGAGCGCGGCCACGCAATGCTTAAAGACCTAGCTAGCACAGAGAGCGGTGGCGTGGACCTGAATGACTGGTGGTAGTATCTGGAGCACATCAATGCACAGAAGATGCCCACGTATCTGGGGTCGGGCTCATTGAACTTATTTCGCAGGCATGATTTATAATGAATCCCGTTCACAGGCATTATTTATGATGAACCCGTTCACAGAATAGCAATTTACAATATGCAGATTTTCTTGAGAAGGGAGCGTCCAGCTTAGATTTAGGACTATAGGCGTCATATAGAAGTCCCGAAAAATGTGCCTTATTTTCCAACTGTATAACTAGCTATAATGTCACACACAGCTGGTATCTGGGAAAACTTAAATCTACTGATAAGATCCTCGATAAATAATGTCAATGGGTCGAGACAGTAGGTAAGACGATCTTAGACAGTTCAAGAAACCCTAAGGGCCCGTTTGAGAAAATTTGTTTTTACTTTAATACTGCTTTTACTGCTGACAGATAATCCCATGAGAGGGTGATGCCATGTGGGGCTGCGGGTGTGACATCACGTTAAGGAGAATTAGGGTTGTCTTTACAGAGAGCTTCTGAGGACATCCGGTCTATGCCATAGCGGTTGTGTTATTGCCGACAAAGCCGGAAGATTCGTCCGACAAAGAAGGTGCCGCTAGGCATGAATGTTACGCCCAGGAAGACAAATTCGAAAACAAATTCTGCGGGAGATTCATTTAAGAAAAAATGCCCGATCACGACCAGAACCGGCCCCCGAGAGGAACATTGGAGGCATGGTTTTCGTCTTGCTAACGTTGATAGTAAGAGTGTTCTGTGTGCTGGCGTCACAAATGACTGCATACCTCTTTTTAGATGAACGTAAACACGGTTAGATCATCTCTGTAAGGCACAGTGTGCGCGCAATGGAATAGGTTCTAGATGAGGGTTAGTAGATCACTTAAGAGGAGCGTGACAGCGGCCTTGAAGTGTCTACCTGTGGTCAACCAGTGACCTGCTGGAGGAAGTGGGGCCCGCTTACTCCATCAGCGAGCGTGCTTGGGTTCACCCGAAATATCGACTAGCGCCGGTGAGGAATCCGTTGCACCACTTGAGCAGCGGCAAGCTTCTTGATCACGATTTGACGCGAGCTGTGTCAAAGGCCGATTTGTTGATAACGAATACAGCATATAGTTGATGGTGCACAGCACAGATTGAGGTTTTCTTTTCGTGAAGCACTTTGGAGTATCCCGTCATTGTTGAATTGCCACAATAAAATCCATGCTGCTGTTACGGTGTTACGCCTTATCTCAATAAAGAAGAAGACTTTTTTGCAACTTCTTGCCAGGACGATAAGTTTATCGGATCGGCTTTTGTTTTGGAAATCACCTTCAGTATGCAC
The DNA here is from genome assembly GCA_003439945.1 of Dermanyssus gallinae. NCBI lineage: Eukaryota > Metazoa > Arthropoda > Arachnida > Mesostigmata > Dermanyssidae > Dermanyssus > Dermanyssus gallinae. Next base: position 199,415 of record QVRM01006416.1, read on the forward strand.
TTTGGATTATATCACTTTGAAGTTTTCGAGAGATTGGTACGACATCTGGGAGTATTGTCGCATGACTTAAAGTCTTCTTCAAAGTGTTCGCGACTGGAACCTGCAGAAATTAGAAAGGACTCGATCGACATTGGCTTTCTCCTCAGCGTGTGATGCGGCATCGTTTTTGCCTTCCGCATCAGCCAATTCTCCTCCCTTATTTTGACCCGATTTTTTTTAATTGAACATTGGCAATGGGAACCCCAATCTGCGCCGGTGCTGGGGGGAAGGGGGTGCTCAGTGCCCAGACGATAATTAAGGTCGCCTGCCAGAAGTATTAAAACCTCTCGAGGCGTTAACGACGGCACTCTGCCCAGCCTCTGCAGCAGACCCTCCGCTGTATCACCGCTCCCACTGCTGTACATCCCTATTTATGTCAGGGTCAAGATAAGGACCGAGCAGGAGGGAGACACCTTCGTCGGCCGTTCGAAGGGCCTCATTGGGCCTCAGTCTTCCGGAAGACCTCAGCCTTTCGAAGGATCTCAGCCTTCAAGCTGGACGTGTCACAACTAACAGTTTTTTTTCCAGCGCTTTACGACGTAGTAGAGTTTGTACTACTATATTTAGTCTATACTAGTATAGTCGCAAGCCTATACTACTATCTTTTGAAAGTATCATAGATCACAGTCTATCGGTTGACATACTTAAACTTTCACTGCCACCACAAGGAGAGACCCAGCTTGCGCTGTACGATTTAGTACCGCCATCTAAAACAATTACGATCTACCAGTGGTACGGCGTAAAATCTCTGGGGATGTTAAAGGTAGTAAAAGCTATGCAACTAACCCACAGAGCTCTCAAAAGTGTACTCTATCCGTGACGGTACAAAGTCACTTTTAAAACGCCGCATAATCGCTAACAAGGTAATACACGAGTATTACCGGAGTGCAATAAAACACATCTAACAGCAGCTGGCAAGACACTGAATTATCCTTAAAAGGGGGTACGAACCCACATATGTTCGCGTACGTTTATGACGGTGAGAAAGCACAAGCCAATAATTCATTGAGACACAGCTTTGCCGATTTTTATTACGTTTATGGCTATTAAAAACGTACGTGCAATTTACCTCTTAGCCTCTGCTGCAGCCGCTTCGCTCTGTCGGTTGTACAACACACGATAAAGTGGGCAAGTAGAAGGAATACGGCTTCATCGCAGATTCTTCGAAACGATTTATTAAAACGGGCTCTCTCTCTCTCTCTCTTTTTCTGTCGGTCTTTGCTGTGCGTCTTAACTGTTGAAGTGTTTCCCTGACTCGCCTGCGAAATGATCAGACATCGACGAGGCGGCCTAACGTAGGACCTGGGACTATCAAGGAAATAACCTTTGCCGGATAAGACCACGTACACCAGCTTATTGGTTTATTTATCCAGTTATTTTCGCTCACACCAGAATGGCCTTGTCGTCAGCCGGCGCACTCGTAGTACTCACAAATGCAAATAAATACCTCCCTGTGCCATAAGGGTAACGCCTTTATATCTACACGTCTTATGCGTGGCTTGTATCGATCCATACCTGTCTAAGGCCGCGACAGCTATTATGCACACACTAACCTGATTGGCTCACACTATCTCTCGATCGTCGCTTAATCACATCAAAGTCAGTACGGACGTATTTATTGGTCGGAATTTCGTGCGACTAAAAATCGTCTACATTAACAGACGTACGGATGGCGCAACGAATGGGAGGGATAATAGCTTAATACAAACATCGATCACAAATTGATACTATCGGCCGCGTAGCAAACTGGCAATGACTACTATATTATAGACGCTCAGCGCTTCTACGCGCTTACATTTTAGTGTCGAGCCGGAGCGGAAGATTGCAGCGGCAGTGCCAGTAAATCCGTGGGCTTCAACATTTTACTTTAACGGTCAATTGGCCTGCAAACATTTTCATATTTGACACGGTTCTGTTGTTTGATAGCATCTTTGGAGATTGTATACCCCCCCCCCCTGAATCTTACGCCTCTGCGTGAGACGAAAAAGGTTGGATTCTCCATGTTTCCGTCGGTTGGCTGCTTTACTACACTATATGCGGTCAGTTTTGTGTTAAACTTCTTAGCCATGCCGTCCCCATAGAAGTAGCTATAACGTGTTTTTACTAGCCTAAAAAAACAGTGTCTGGTCAGTGTAACATGTTCTGTACCTTTTGGTAGTTACCGTGATAGCCTTCTAGATTTTTACATAAGTAGGGTAATCGGTATGCGAAGCATAGGTTTCAACTCAATTGAGCATGTTTTAACTAACAAAGTTTTTTTTTAACTACTTACTGTCTCGAGTCATGACAGACACATAAACCCATTCTTCTATTCTCTGTCACGCTGAACATAAATAAACACAAATCGCTTGCGAAAGGAACCCCTGACCTGCGTCTTTAGCTGTGGCAACAACTTTTGAACCGATATCTTTTGGAATAGTAATCAGTACTTTCACACCAAAACCTAGCTCGTCTTGAACGAGATGCTGTCCCTCGTCGTCTCTGAGCAATCGTGAATGCATGCGGGCGCATGCAACATCCTCGAAGCCTAGTACCCGCGCGAAGATTTCGCTGATGACAGTATGCTTGCAGGCACGAACCGCGTTTCGAGTCCACAATAGGTCAAGGCAATCATATTAGAGCACTGAAACTAAATGTACGTGGCTTCCCAACGCAGAGCTTTCAACCCCAAGGCTTACTCTGCGTTGGCTTGCATAATCGAGTCGAAATAGGCCAGGTGCACTAACCAACCATAAAGACGTCGGCATTTCGCGGATTTTTTCACAAGCAATTCTTAATTGTGAATACGTATTTGAAGTAGATGGTCGAAGAGCTGACCTAACAAGTACTGTTTATTTACGACACGCAAACTCTGCACTAAGCTGATAAATATATGCGAATGAATTTACTCCAAAGGGTCTCGAATAATACTATGCCTTACTCATTTGACGCTAATTAAATAAAGCGCATAAGTTACGAATTACTTAAAACAATTTAGTCATAAGGTTATTATAATTAGTATTTCTACTACTAATAATTCTCTGGTTGCTGCTTTGACACTTTCTTATTGAGATAAATGTATGCGTATGATAAATATCGTGCCACAGGCAACTTAGCCCATTACGAGCGTCTAAAAATGTGGTTGTCAGAGCGTTAAAAAATGTCTTTGTCGTCAATACTGTTTGCCAAAATTGTTTACTCGACGCACACGACGATTCAATGTGTGATCGTGTATCACTGTGGCTAATATAAATCGAACCGGCCCCACCAACATTTACCAACAGTTCTGCCAAATGCTTACCAGCTAATGCGCTAGGCTTCCCTTGCGTCTATCTGCCTCTGATTGACCTGTCTGGCTGGTATAGCGCGTAACTTGTTAATAGTTCGCATCTGCGGTCGTATAGTTGTCATAGGAATGACAGCAGTCGTTGTGACAGTAGTAGTAAATGCTATTGTTGTGTTTGTTGTTGTTGCTGTTGTTGTTGTTTTTGTTGTTGTTGTAGTGTCATGGTCCTGCAGGGCAGTCGACAAAGTCACCTAACGTGCGTGGCCTAATTGGTTGGAATCGGAGAGCTCGGTATCCAGACAGAAACTTGTTGGAACAAGGGGGCTTGCTGGCCAAAAGCCAAAGAGAGAACAAGAAAGAGAGAGAGTGAAAACGAGAAATTATAGTGTGCTTCGTAGTCGATAGGGTGCCGGTGAAAATTCGATGAGGATTCAGTGACGCTGCAAATCGCGTTTATCAAGTACATCCAATTTCAGCTAACAACGTTTTAGACGCTGTCCTAGTTTAATGCGGCCGTCGTTGCTGCTCGGCGATGTCGACCGAAGGGGCGAAGGGGGGAGTGGGAAAGATGTGACAAATTATTCCGAGACTTTGTAAGCACACTTAATCTATAACTTTACAAACGTCTCTGTACCCTGTGTTTGACTTCCCTTTGGTTTCTAGTCTTACTCTGCTTGTTTGAAAAGCTAATCCAATCCAGTGCCAGACGAATATTTCCGTGAAGCAGTGAGTGTATTGGATGGTGACGGGATAAAAGCGGAAAAGTGTATCCAGGCGAGCGAAGGCAAAGATTTTGACGCGGTTACTCGCGGAATGAGGCGTGAGGAAAAATACGTGATCATGATACGCCTCCGGATCTGGTTCGTCACGGCCCAAATACGTTAATACGTTCTGGAGTCAAGGTTGCTTCTAAGCGAGACAAACATCCGGTTTTAGACGATGTTTTACCGTAGTGCGTACTGCACGGCTTGCTGTCTCAAAAATACACTATGCTTTACATGCTAGTATTTTGCTTAAGCTGGGGTGTTTGGGTATCTTTTTTGGCTACATCATTTGCTTTTCTGCCTCTGTGTAAAGCTCATCCGTAGAAGGATGGATACTACAATAGTAGCCATTTGTAGTGTTATACAATTCGCAAAGCCAAAAAAGCGAATGCAGCTTCCAATATACAGTGTACTCGAGCCTCAACACATAACGTACGGTACGATTCATATACGCCGAGACTTAACGTAGCAACCTCGGTGCTTAGGCTGATCCGGTCTAGTTTTCTTACCTGCCAGCTTGATTTTAGCTCAGAGTGCGCGAATTATTAGAATTATCTAAAAACTACAACGCAATTAAAGCAAGTCAAGCGATCAAACGTTCAAGTAAAAAAAAATAAGCAAATAAATAAGCAGACAAGTAAGCCTAATTTGCTTTGCGTTAGCGAGTGTTCCCGAACTTTTCAGGATTAGGCGCAACAGGTCTGAGAGACAAAAACTGAAATGCGTAAGAACCATTTATAGCAGGCAGCAAATGTTTCAGGTGGGCCCGCTTAGTATCCGGTATCCAATCGTTGTCAATTTACTGTTTAATGACCTCGGCCGACCGGGCCGTTGTCGATGTGGAACAAACACTAATTACTCTCACCAATTAAGCCTATGGTAGTGTTTAGTGGGTTCTAACATCCCTATAGCTGTATCCGCGCAATTTGGTCTAGTCGGGCTTTATTTGTCCTAGGTAAATGCGAGGATTAGGGGCTTTATCTGTTCTGTTGTCACCTTTATATATATATATATATATATATATATATATATCGATATACATAGATACAGATATATAGATCTGTCTTTGCAAGTTATTTCTGTATATTCTGGCTGTAAGTATACTTGATTTCTTTATTATTGTTTGATCTCTTGAGAAACTTTTTGCAAGACCTCTGCGCTGGAGTTAGAAATCAATTCTTTCAAGCTGGTTCGGCGTCAACTTATACAGGGCCAGTGCGAGCAAACGTTATCTGCTCGTCGTTGTACAATGAAGCAAACGATTTTGCTTCTACCGCATGGCCACGCATGATTTAGACGGTTCCTCTGCGTGGAGGTGTGGGGCCCTTCTTTAACAAAGAGTGGTTCATAGAGATCAGGAGAGCTTTGGCATGTCTGCTTTGTATGCCAAGAAACAGATGTTTTATGAAATATTTATGAAGTTTTATGAATACTGCAAACAAATTTACATTTTTTTTTAAATATCGTTTGCGATTATTTCGCTAAGAAAATATATACTTCGTTTGCTTTAAATTTGAGTGGTAACACTTGGAATTAGTTCGTCAACGTGGGTTTCTCGCTTAATTGCTTTGCCACCATGCTTGATATAAGGGGTAATCGTTCTGACCTCAAAACTGGACAGAAGGTAGTTTCATGTTCAATATGTTTTTCAAATTGTAGAAAAAAATATTTGGTTAATAGTAAAAAAGTTACTGCATCATACCGTTTTTTACACGATAGTGTATCTGAGTTGTGGATTTGACGCAAAAGAGTAGGGACCTGTGTTTACGGAACTCCGAGGGGTCACGCTTGCCCCTGGCACAATTTAAAAAGTTGATAGCACATGACCGTACCAGACAGTCTATATATATATATATATATATATATAGAGAGAGAGAGAGAGAGCCGCGTATGTGTCTGCAGCGGTATAGCGGTATAAATATAATATAGTATATAAAGCAGCATCATACCACACAGTATATATATATATGTAGTGCATTATATACAGCAGTATTGTACCGAACAGAATATATATCAGTGAAGTCATACCACATATCCCGTGTATGTGTAGGTTTTGGGAACATCATGTTTTTAGTGGGTTTGAGAGTCCCACATTACATGTTTGTTGTAACATCAACATAAGTATATGCAATACACAAGTGGAAAACAGTCATTGCTTCTGCCTATCAGACAGCTTAAACCCGGATAAACGACTAGAGAGAAAAAGAGCTTAATCACCTGACTACGGACGAAAATTCCATCATGGCCTGTACGAGCAAACGAAACCCCTCTCAAGAGAGGACCCTAACAAAAGCCCCGTAAGCCAGCCAAATGGGAACTGAGACAAAAGAGGATAAGGCCAATTGGAGACCGGCTCGGAAAGGAAACAGCTTATAGGCTATACTCTGCGTAAAAAAGATCGTGATTTTAAAGGTGGTCAAGGAAACTGCCAGGAGAGTTCGTTTTAACCGTAGCCCCCGATGCAGTCGAAAGGGAGCGAAGGGGGGTGAAAGGGAAAGAAGAAGAAATAGGCAGCCGGGATGGCCGGGGGGAGCACGCGATGACTACAGGCGTGCCACGAGGCTCCGTGCTGGGTCCTACGCCGTGGAACCTAGCGAGCGACAGCGTGCTAAAGATGAGTAGGCCTTGCGAGATTAGGTTCGTTGCCTATGCTAACGATCTGGCAATTTTTGTTCCCGCAAGGGACACGGCGCTGTCGGAGGGCCGGGCCAACGATGTCTCGGATCAATCAGTTGTTCCCGCCACCCAATGTTACCACCGGAATTGAGCGGGACATTCTGGCTCATTGGAGGAAAGCACTGTCTAAAACTATAGAGCCGTGTGGACGGCCACATAATCCAGATAAACAAGCGGGCCAAACACCTGGGTCTAGTGCTTAACAGGAACTTGAGCTGTACAGCCTACATTAGATATGTAACGGCCATGGCAACCAAGCTGATCAGGCGAACGCCAAGAGCAAAGGGGCTCTCGAAGGGAAAGCGCTTGATAGATAGAAAGATACTTTTTTAGCCTCAGTATCTAACTCAATTCTGCACTACGGGCCATCAGTGTAGGGACATGTGTGTCACAGATTACTACTGACGAATGAACACACGTCAAGCGATACGTATACTAAAACTGTATTTATTTTACAAAACAGTTTCAGAGTGGGTCTCACACGTGTAACACGCTTTTTACAGCTCGTTCGAACATCTACTACGTCGTTTTCTTCTTTTGCCGCGTGGCCTCCCTCTCGTGGGCCAGATACGGTCTTAAAGTTGGGCGGCTCTAAATGTTTGATTTGCTACCAGACCGCTCCAACAAACTAGGTTCTAAGCAACTTATTGCGTATCAGACCGCTCCAACAAGCGGCCGGACCAATTAATAGGGAGACATTCACAACACTAAGTATGCATAGAAGATTCTGACCATAAAAGAAACCAGAGTGTACAGAATGATATTCACATACTCTGTGCTGGCGATTTCCCGCATGATACCTTGACCTAAACGTGTATAAGATAATATCTCATGTCATCCCAGGCACTTAAAACGATGATGCAAGAAAGAGAACTCCAAAAAGTTGGGAGGCTGAGTGGACTGGAGCGGAACGAAAGGCACTAGAGTCGTGGACGAGACCAATAATCCTAGATCTCATGAAATGACACTGATGTAATGACGCGTAAACAACCTATCACATACATATTGTTTATTTCGCAATAACTTTGCATTTCAAGATAGTACATAATAGCAATACAGTCGTCATTATATATTTTTTTAACACTTCAGCGACCGTCCTACCGGGAGAGAAAGTGCAAACACTGCCGATGTGTCTGGCAGCTCGCTGCGTGGTATTTAGCGCATATCTGCGAGCAGAACCGGCAACGACATTGATCGCCAACTGGTGAAATCCTTGTTGGCGATCATTCAGGAAACAACTTATGGGACAGCCTATGAAACATTAAGGAAACAACTTATTACCTAACCCAAGTTCTCACCGATCATGGCAGCTTCCAGGCCTATATAGTGAATAATGAGAAGACTGAGATAGACATATGCGTCTTGTGCGCCGCCGGCGAGACCGATGACTAAATCACACGTTTTCGCATGCTGAGCTCTCGCACGATTTAAACGTCCCGATCACGACTGGACGTGCAGAGCATACGACAAGAAATCTACTCTTAGAGATGCTCGAAAAAAACTGGGGCTTGACTTTGTGGAGGTTGTTTTGAGAATGAGAACAAAGATGATGAAAGAGGCGGCAACACATGTTCCCTACCAGCAGACGGCCCCGTTTCCATTGTGTTGAGGTTTTTCGGTTTGGGCGTAGAAGGCCGTTCGCGAACATATGGAGGGATACATTCACTGAATAAAGAATCTGGGCTCTTTGCAGAGCATGGTTTACGACAGAATTGGTAGCGAAGTATCTTGTGCGACAACTAAACTAGGGGGATAGCGCGTGTTTCGTTGTGGCGATAACTTTGTAGCCACTGCCCGCTCATTAGGTCGAAACAGGTATAAGGCAAGCTGTTACTTTTAAATCAAGGATTTGTCTTTTAAATGTGCCATACGGTCTAAAAAGACTTCTTAAAAGATTTCGCGAACCATTTTTTAACAGCGAGGCGCCAAAATGTGATGTTGCAAATTAAGGAAACTGTTTTATAGCTATATAATTGTTGCGCTTGACTCCTAGAGTTCACTCTTAATCTGATGCCTAACGCTTAAATGATAAAATTAGCGTTATCGATAATCCCATTCAAGCTTAGGGACGAAGTGTCTGCCACGTAAGGTTACTCCGTTGCAAATTTTGCTGTATAATTTGCTATACTTTGATCACAAGTCACCACCACGTCTCGTAAATGCAACGGCAGCCGCGGCGCCATTCACTGTTACAATGATCCCGGGTGAGATATCGTTGTCTGTAACAATCTGCGACACCCCACTCTTTACATTGCATTCATTACTTTCGTTCTTGTTGTCGGTCCCACTTCGTTGTTGCTATTGTTGACCTTATTACCATGTTGTCTCCATAACCGATCCATTTGAATAGCCAAGAAATTTACGCGATTTGATGGCACGTAGTACACACCGAAAAAACATAATTTATCGAGGTCATCAATCAAGATCGTAGCGTGTTTATTAAACAAAGCAGACAACAACAATTTCAACAACAATATTAAAACTAGAACAATGCTAAATTTAATTTTGTACCGTGTTATGCGGCACGAATATGTTCTACAACAACAACAGCAACAACAAAGTGACAATGCCCGTCTCTTTTGCAAAGCTGCATTTATGGTTTTACTTCAGCAAGCCAGCTGAACCGCCCAGTCAAGGCGGTGATTACTGCAAAAGCAGTCTAGTGTAGGCGCGTGCCGATTTCCAAACGTGTATCGTCGACCTTCATAGATATGTTTGGCCCCGGTTCAGGCGGGCTCAGTGGAAGCAGCCATGGAGCCGAGCAAAGCAAATTCCTCTCGCACTAAAGAGACCGTGTCGTCGATTAGCCCTAAGACTGAGTCCTCTATCACTGCGGAGTCGGTCCAAGAACACGGCTTCGGCGTTAAGAAGACCGCGTCGTATAAAAGTCCTATGACGAAGGTAGGCATGACTTCAGAATTCAGTCGGTCCGTGCGGCGGAAGCCAGCAGGCAAAAGGCCGTTCATTCGGATGACAACGTCCAGTCTCGGATGCGTAATTGCGTTTGTTCTGTGTGCACTCTTTGTTACCGCGGCGCACATCTATCACTTTACGTCACGTAGGCCTTAAGCGGCAAGGCTGAGCTAGGCGATGTCCTAGCTCTCTCAGAAAGTTTGGACCGCCTGTTAAGTAGTCCGACGTCCGAAAAACGTTTTTTTTATTATTTTGAGGCAGTGTCCCTGAACTGAGCACGTGCACAGTACCGGAACGTATGGTATACCTGAAATTCACAGAGCACCATCGTAACCTAGCGAGCGGCGCTGCAAAAGCGATACACGCGCTGTACCTGGCCGCAAGTGCGGTAGTATGTGAGTTGTAAAAAGTTGCCCTACATGATCCAATTTGTGGAGCGTTGAGATCAGGCTTGGTAAACAACCACAGAAAAGAAGGAAGTACTAGTATAATGTTTTTGCGTCGTGAATTTGCTCGCGTAATGTTAAGTGTCTGAGATAGCATAGATGACCGATATATGACCGAGATGAACAGCGATTAGCCAGGCAAAGTCAATTTGTTCTCTTGTATTAAGACATTTGGCGAATATGCAGTCATTACCGGCGTCGCTACATTCTGTGCCGCCTTCTTACTATAATAAATCGTTTTTATTATTAACCTACTTTGTTATTCGTATATCGTTTTTATTATTAACCGACTTTGTTATTCGCATTTAGGCGTTCGTTGGGATGTTAGCGTGCAAATATGCAGTCATTGTCGGCGTTGCTACTTTCTGTGCTGCCGTCTTCATACTATAATAAATCGTTTTTATTATTAACCGACTTTGTTATTCGTATTTAAGCGTTCGTCGGGATGTTAGCGTGCATGATATGGGAACATGCAATGTGGCAGTAGATTTTGGTCGCTCTGCCACACGTGCACACAATGAATTCGCACGACACGAAGGTACATTTCGCCGGGGATCGTAAGTTGGCCAATGGCAGTGTGCATGGACGTTCCCGTACGCAAACTGTACGCCGCAGCAATTACGGAGACCCACTTATGATAATTGGTTAGTTCTCGTCGACAGGCTAGCGCGCCAACTACGCTTCTCAGTGATAGAAGCTTAAACTCTACTACTTGCAGTAGAAGTACCAGCAGTAATAATGCGCCCATCGCCTAATGCTTAATAATTGGCCTCGACCGATTAGTCTAATTAAGCTAGTAGTGATTAGAGTCTGCTAGTCTCTGGACGTACTGGGTGTACCCGGACAAGAAACGACAACGTGGCAGCGTCAATGCCCCGAAAGTGGCGTACGCATATCAGAATAACCTGAGTAATGAGCAAGTGCAATAGTACAAAATACAGCCGCAGCAATATGAATATACAGTCGGAAATATACGACAGTAAAGTTTGTTTTTTCTAATGCCAAATCAAGTTTGCTAGTAACAAAACCTTGGTCAGCGGCAATAAAATGCAAAAAATACGAAACGTTGCCATTCGATAGGGTTTTAGATGCTTGTTAAACTACAAGTTTCATATTGTTTGAAGTTTTACATTTATGTTAAAATATTCCGAATCTGAGCCTACTCTGACCCAAATCTCACTAAACGTGACTTGGCAATCCAGTGCCGTTAAATTTTATTAAACTAGTCGCTTTGCTTTCTAGATGCATTTTTTATGAGATCAGTAGTTAGTAGTAGAGGAATATTATGTATTAAAAGTATACATTAGTGCCCATTAGTGCCCAAATACGTATATTGTAATTTTTATAGACCGACATTTGGTCTCGCCCCGACCCTAGCAGAAGACAACAAGACGAACAAATACGTCGAACTAACAAGAGCCTATAACTTCAGCCCTTAGTACGGCATGGCCCAAGGTATTTGAGACCTTGGGGCCACGTCGTACTAAATAAACCCTGACTAAGGCTGTTTACTAAGTTGTGCGAACATTTGAACATAACTACGCGGTACAAAAAACCGCAAAAGCCTTACGGCAGAGACTCTCCATTGGATTCCAGCGAAGCAACGTGATCTCAATTCTGAAATCGCATACCGAAAGGTGCAAACCAGGGTTATTCACAGTTGACGGTGATTACGTTTACTTAGACAAAATTGTACTATGAATTAATATATATATATATATATATATATATATTGTTCGCTTGGCATGTACACTTAAATACACATGTCACCCTTTTATATCAGGGGCGCTTAGAGCGGCAGCATATATATTACCTTCGCATCTATATAATCCAAGTCTACTTCAATACCTACTAAGTATTTGCTTTACAATGGGACAATCCTTTCTAATATTTTGTCTTAGAGCTATAGCCTCCGACAGCTCTATATCTTTGCTCCCCCCTAAGGCTATACATTCTTTAATAATATGCTCGATTGACTCATTCTCTAGCCCACATGCTCGACATTCTGTACTTTGCCCCCCTTCTTCTTATATTTAGCTTTATGTATCATTGTATCCAAAATTCCTGCCCTGGCACCTGCCAATAGCCCACTCGCTCTTGAATTATCGTATAATCATTCTACCCCGCCCCTTTCCTGTTTTTCCTTTCCATATATAGTTGCCAAACTTGATCTGGAACCCATCGCCAATTTCCATTTGTCTGTATATGACTTGTTTACCTTCAATTTCACTATTTTCTCTGATACCCTCGCTTTTTCCATTGCTGACAATCGTACTGAATCTCCCTAGCTGCAAACTCTACTCTGCAATCCCTTTTCGTTTTAATCCTAAGTGCCGTCTTTACCAGCTGCATCTGTTTAATCCATTTTTTATTTGTGACATATTTAATCATACTACTTAATCTTAGCTTACGTTGTACTTCCCCTTTATGACATCCCCCCTTCCCCGAAGAAATTCCCTGGCGCAATTAAAACGGCAACCCAATGCAAAACATATCACCTCTCTTTGTATTGTTTCTAATTTATTTCTCAACCCCGCGCTGTGGACCAAAGGCATCAGCAAAGGTCAATCCTGGCACATACATGGCCTTTCATATATTCCATGTTACTATATATTTATTAAACCCCCAGAGGCCCTACACCTTACTGCATTTCTTCCTCTTTCAGCCTTCTTCCTTACCTCTTCTTCCTCTAAATAATCATCCTCTGTAGCCATTGTCACCCCAAGATACTTGTACTGACTTTTAGAATCCAATTATTTTTCTTTTACTGCAAGTTTCCTTGCCCCCCTAGTCCAATTAAATACTAAAACTGCGCTCTTTTTTTCATTAAATGCCATGCTTAGTTCCTCCGCTGCTTCCCCACATGCATTCGACATTTGTTAAATTGCGCTAGTGCCCCGCTCTAACACTACCATATCGTCAGCAAACAACAGCACGGGTGTCTTGATATATACACCCTTTCCCCTTAACATGTTTTATGAATTCTTCGCACTATTCTCTCTATTTACATAAAAAATCACTGATGACAACGGACAAGCCTTACCTGACCCCCTTAGCGATTATAAACTATATAGAATGTTCGGCTGCTACTTTTACTCTTACCGTGGTATTCCTGTAAATTAATTTTAGTAACTCCACCCAGCTTCTCTCCAAACCCTCCTCTAACATAATTTGATACAACTTTGATCTGTCCACCATATCATATGCTTTTTAGGATCTAAAAATCCTGCCAAACACCCTTGTTCCTGCAATCTCGATGTTTCCACAAGCTGACTTAATAAAAAAAGATGAACGTCTAGCCTATACCTTTTCCTAAATCCGCACTGCCATTCTCCTATTCTCTTATTTGTCTCCAGAATACTCTGCACTCTACTCTTAAACACCTGCATAATTACTCGATACGTTATAGGTGTAATTGTGATCGGTCGACTATTAAAGTGTCATGAAATATTCCCTCCTTGGCAAGAAGAGAAGCTCTTCTCTTGCGCCAACCCTCCGGGATTCTGCCCTCTCTAAATAAATTATTAATTTGCTTCGTTAGGTAATACACGTACTCCTTTCCCAACTCATGGATAACTCCTACCGAAATCCCGTCAAGACCATACGCCGTTTTTGGATTAATTTTCTTTACCACGCCTTCGATCTCATCTGTTGTGGTTGTAATCTCTGTGCTAGTTCTTGTCAATTGTCATATGCGTCTTTAGTATTCCTACGCATTTCGTCTACTAGCCTTTCCCCATTTGCCACTAAGAGCTGTTTTATGTATTCTACTGTCCGCGCCTATTTGTGTTTAGCCAGCGATTTTTCTTGTACAACTACGCGCCCAGGCTTCTTCTTCCTTCCACCACTTCTACCCAAGCATGATAACATCCAACATTGTATGTTTTCTCTTTATCTATCCTGATTTCCTCTACCCATTTAGCTATTTTACCATTCGTCAGAGCATAATCTACAAATGACCTTTTATCCCCCTGTGTGTATGTATATCTCCCTTCTCCCCGCGGGCCCAAATTTAAAATTTGGGCCTCACTCGACTCTGCCACTTGTATCAGTCTTCTGCCTGCTCTGTCTTCCCGTCCATCCAGCTGTTCGATATGCGCTATCCAATCTCCCAGACATAATACCCCTTCCTTATCCTGATAGTCCTCAATTATTTTATGTACTCTTTTTAAATAGCTGTGTATCCTCTTATTCCGTGTTGCTTGGCGCTCTGTCCCCATAACAGCCCATATTGTCCTTTCCAGGTGTACCTCTATAGCCACCAGATCCTTCAATTTAGCATTCTCAACTTCCTTACACGAAATAGCATCTCTGGTTATTATCCCAACTCCCCCAAACCTGTTTTACCCATTGTCCGTATCACGATTTATACCATACCAATTGTATCCCTTTAAACCCGGCGGCACTTCGATTTCACACAAATGCGTTCCCGTTACTATCATGATGTATATATATATATATATATATATATATATATATAAATAAAATGCGTTATGTGTGCTTCATCAAAAAAAAAAAATATATATATATATATATATATATATATATATATAAATATATATATATATATATATATATATATATATTAGGTGGAATAATTACTAAATATTAATAGTAAAAAAATAGCAAATAAGCCCTCCTTGACTGTCCTGAGCCTTAAAATGGCGCCAAACAGGTTCGTCGCTTGCCTTCATGCCACCTTCGGCGTCATTATGTAGCTGATCATCTCTCTGATGGGGTGGCCTTTTATAGCCGTAATCACTGTACCTTGCTTCCTAACTAATGCAGGACCGTGTTTTACGCCGTCCGCCTCTTCGGAATCGCTTAGGACACAGAAGTCAAAGGTGACCTTTCTTACCTTTACCACGTAGCCTAGAATCCGAGTTGTACAGTAGGTCCCCCTGGTCACCCCAGACGTGACCTGCACCAAATCCTCTTGCCAATAACAATTCTGGTCCTGGCAAGATCCAGATTTTTCTCCAGGAATGTCTCGCTTTTTCTCATGAAGCCAGTAGGTTCTGTGACAGCATCTTAAATAGGACTTCGCCCCGTCCGCAGTGCTATCTCGGCCCAGACAGGAGCTAGCGCTGCGTAGTGAGCCAATATTTGGGCAACAAGCTAGAAACATTCGGTGTCCTCTTTTTAACACTATTGCAATCCTTGGTATAATCCGTGTCAAGCATATATTGTCAGAAACTCAAAGCCTACGAGTCTGCCGTCGACCTCTTGTCGTTGTGAAATGCGAAAATGTGTTTCTTGCCGTTTTAATTTGTTCAGAGAGTGGTGTGTAAGGAACGTTCTTTGAAACGACCGCCTAGTCCTTTCCTCCTACTACCTAAATTATTTTCGAGTATACATGCTCCATACACAATCGACAATGCTATTTTACGTATGCTTTTAACTTTGGAAACCAGTGCCGTGAACTTCAATGTCTTTTTGACATCAAAGTGCCCAACTTCATCATGCAGATATACTTTTGCATCTCTACGAAGGGTTTTCATCCAGCCATCATTGATTAAGATAAATTAAGTTATCTTTGCAAACTCGAAAGCCATCAGTATATGGATGTATCCGTAGGCCAAATCTGTAGCGTCGAGTACAACTTTACCATTGACCACGCCAAAATCGTTTTAAATGCATGGCATTGGCCAGTGCATGCGCACCGTTAATTGGTTCAATTTTTGATAATTGATTACTACTATAATACTACGAAAACACTGGACTTACGTATGGAGACTGAGAAAGCTTGATCATTCTAGCATCCTGCATTTGTTTTGCGATATCTCGCAGAGCTTTTCTCTCTACTATCGACACTCTGTACAGTCTGTATCTTACTGGTTTGCCCTTTTCCTTTTCTTCAATTTTAAACTCAGCCAGTAGTGTTTGACCAAGCTCATTCATCGAAATAGTTATCATAGAACGGTAGTCGTTTAACAGTGCGTACCTAACAATGGGTTGCACTGTATTATAACGCCAACAACGCGATATAACGCATTGCCACCCACATCTATAGCACTGACATCCTGCCCGCATTTTAGCTGCAACAACCTGTGCGCTAATATAATCACGTTAGTATGGTTCGTGGCTTCAAAAATGTCAGTCGCCATGAACTCTCCAGACGACGACGTTTCACAATTACTTCTCGTGGCAAAACAACTTATTTTTGACAGCAATTAGCCGGTAGCATTACTGTCCCTTCTTCGCAAATCTGACAACATACCACTTGACGTTATCATTAACTATCGTCACTGGTTTGATGATCGGATCAGCTGGTTGAACGCAAACAAAGTTCACACGTGGAGGAGGTATTTTTTCATCATCTTGGAATACCAGTTACTTTTTAGGTTTGTCTTCGGATACGAGCTGCCACAACTGAAAAATGCGTGGCGCCGAAAATCAGCGCGCCTTACCTTTATCATAGACTATGTGGCTGATTCGTCACGATCCAGCCAGTCCTTGCTTAACAGAATTGTTGTGTTTGACCAATGCAAATGCAGTCGAAGAGCCCGGTTAAGATAGCTCACTTATGTCGGAATCTATTGCTCTACATTGTCCTGTTGCTCTACATCGTCCCATCGACATACTGGTCTCGCCTATTCCACAAACCCTGTTCAACTGTGTCACAACTAGTTTGAAGTTCATTCTATCTGCCGCGTTCTGGCAGTAATTCATGTGTCAACTGTTAGAAACCACTCTATTTCATCAACAAGGATAGTGTTAATTCCTAAACTGTAATTGTTCGGTTAAATAAAACGCTCTCTCTCTTACTAAAATCTTACTCGTCCTTGCATCTACTTTTTGTCGACAGCTAAGCATCAATGAATGTCCACATGTTGAAATATCAGGCGCTGTGGCGACCGCTTAGGCCGCTTATTGACCTGTATGTGCTGCTTCCACCAAACACAGGTTAATCCTTATCGACAAGCGGGGCCCCCTTGTTGCGGTTGGAAAACTATCAGAGCGGTTTATGGCGTCCGCTGTCGTCCCAGATCCGCCCCGGCTTGGCTAATTGGTGACGCGTCTGGCTTGTCTGGTTGTTGTTGTTGTTGCTGATTTTGTTGTCGCTGCTGCCGGAATATACAAGCCCCGTAGTAACAAAGCTGGCACTGAGCAATTTTTAATATAAATATCATTACAAGGTTGTTGATATTGATCATACTATTGTGTATTTTACCCAATCTGGTGTGTAGATAAATCATGTGTACAAGCCCCGTAGTTTATCTAAGCGCATTGATTGCATATGGCAAAAATTCGTTGCAACAGAAACACTGCTCTTGTTGTCGACCGTATGTCTCGTTGTCAACACTAACACCTTTTGTTCTGAAGCGACACACGCGCTTCTACTGCCGGCCAACTACGCAACCGTTTAGCCGATTTTTATTTTTTTAGAAAAACGTGCTTTACTAACTCGTATTGTTGCTTTATCGCCAGACGGACTGTTCCAGAATAACTAGATCAGCAACCGAGCAAGATGGCTTAGTGGCAAAGCCTTTGCCATGCATTCGGGAGGACTGGGTTCGAGACCCAGACCGGCCACTCTTAAATTGGTTTGCATGGTTTCCCATTTAGACAAGGTAAATGCCGGAGTGAATTAAAATTAGCCATGACATGAAAAACCGTACACGGGCAATAGCCTTACGGAAAATCCTTTAAAAACAAATTGTTTGCTAATTGCTCGGTCAAAGCACGGACCGTTTGGCGAGAGCTTACCTCAACGCGTGGTTTAGACACAAAGATTAAGCTTCAACTTCAGAGCTTGCGGCGCGTAACGTAGGCGGTTGTGTGTTGCATGCGTCGACGCAAATGCGTCGAACGACCAAACCAGAATGAAGCGCACGGTTTTCTCCAACTCCAGCCCCTCCATCAACCGTTGAACGCCTACCTGACTGAGAGCTGAAGTCGGCTCGGGAGGTGGTTTGCTGATCTGTCTAAATCCGTCGTCGACGTCATCTTCATTTGTGCGCGTCCCCACATGCCCGCGGGGGACAGACGATGTTCTATTTCTTTTTCTTAAGCTGCCGCTGCTGCTGTTGTTATATCTACCGTTGTTGCTGCTGTTGCTGTTGTTGCTATTGCTGCTGCTGCTGTTGTTGTTGTTGTTGTTGCTGCTGCTGGTGAATTCGTACCGTATCGCAGCGTTGAATGTTCGAAAGCGAAAAAAACATACTCGTGCCATTAGAATCATTATCATTGCGGATCCTTCATTGCTTATCGCGTCATCTCTCAGCTTGCGCGAATGAAATGAATCATGACGGTGCTGGCGCAGATGAAACCGGGCTGCCATCGCTCACACCTAGTTATTATGTAGGCGTGGATTGAACGTGATCATAACGACGAATATCTCGTCGTCGTCGTCGTCATAATCGCCTACCTATCCGGTTGGGTGAAGCCTGGCTGCACCGCCCACTCATCTCGGAGCAGAAATTCGCTGTGGACTGAAAAACCACCGAACGGAATTAAACACGAACTCATCTACCCGTTTTCCCTCGTCTCATTATTATTATTATCGTGATGTGTGAACTTGTACGTCTTGATTGAAGCGCTCTTTTATTCATCATAAAAGGCGGTCTTCTCCTAGCTCCTAATTATTATTTCATGGAACCGACAATACAACCGGCGTTTCCTCGGCGCACTGCAAGCGACAGCAGTAGCCGTAAAAATTTGCCTTCACATTGCCTGTGTGATCTGTAATCCGTCTGCCCAGCTCACTGACGAATATCTTGGGTTCCTTGCTTACCGAACCCATTGTTTTCATTGATATGGCACTACGATGTAGCCCGTTTCCAGTTCTTGTAACTTGCGTTGTTCCTATTTTCTGTGCCTTCCAACTGCGCGGCAACCCATCCCGCCGCGCGTGAACTGTGACGTGTATAGAACCGAGCCACTGTGCAGAACACTGCAGCATCTCATACTAAGCATTTGCCGTTAGCCCTTAGCGGAATTGCTACATCGTCAGGTCTTTTGTTGTCATCAAGTTCGAATCTGGGCTCGAGCATGCTTGATATGCCAGTCTGCGTGAGGCTCTTCTTATTGTTGGCGTTGATTTCAGCGCGTCTAGAAGCTCGACCATGACTTTTCGTGCAGCTAAGAGGGTAAAGTCTATCCTCAGTTACTGTGGTACCACATGTGTTGCAGCTGCAAGGGTTGCAAATCGGGGCACCTATTCGAAGAGCTATTGCCATGCGGAATGAGGTGTTGTCCAGCATGGTACTCAGTTGCGGGAAAGAGAGACAATTTAGAAAGCCTCCACTAAATGTGTCTCGTGCTGCCAGAAAAACAGCCTTTTTCACTGGGATTGGAGACCGTCTCACAGCTCTCTAGCTACAGTGCGGCATCTGTAGGAGTCCAATGTATGCTGCGTGGGACGTTTGTGCCAAGGGCCAGATCTAATCATTTGTCTAGCTATTAGCTCTGCGGCGTATTTGGCCCTTGTGATTCTTTGACGGACGCCTGGTTTGACCAGCGCCTTTGCGGGTCGACCGAATTCTAACAGAGACGCAGCATAGCATATGAAAGGCAACTCCGTCGTTGATCTAATACCAAATTCTCTTTCTGCAATTAGAAGGGTTGTTCTTTTCCAAGTGTTATCATGCAGGTCGACGTTTAATACCTCACCTAAAATGCTTCTTCCGGTATCGTCGTAAGGTTGTAGATGTTCGTGCTATAAGTCTAGTAGAGCCACATGCTATAAGTCTAGGGCCGTCTTTTTTTTAGCACTGTTAAAAAATAGGCCCCGTAGAAAATAGGAATGCAGAAAAGTGGCAAGTTACCACCCAGAGCTGAACCAACAGGCATACGGAGTTATTTAACCAGTCGCCCAGATGGTACTGTGCTATTGAGCATATCGAGCAGATGCCGAGAACGTATGTCGTCTTGCACTGGCACTAGTGCTTGAAAATGGTTTAAGCGCTCTCTGACAGAATCCGTAGAAAGAGGATGCTTGTTTCTCAGTCCATGCTCATCATTATTATTATTGGCGCCTGCTCCCTCATTACTAACACATCTTCATCTTTATCGTTGTTATCATCGTCGTCGTTGTTGTTACGAGTCATAATTTTTGTTTCACGTAAAGATGAACGCGAACACATGATCCCTCGCCTGTTCGCCAGTTACTGAGCTGTACGGAAAACTTCTGCGCATTTTGTATCTGCTATGCTGCCAACCGCCGACCTCGGACGAACGTGAATTAAATACCATTCCTACTTATACATGATTACTTGCTCGGTTACAACGCTACACGATTACTTTACGTTTAGTACTAACACTACTACTATTATTATTGTTGTTATCAATTGTTGTAGCGTCCTTTGTTTTCTTGCTGGCCAACTTTTGCTCACATGTGTAGCCTCTGGCACTGGCTAGACATTGGTTGCGTTGATGTTTGGCCACTAATAGTAATACTATTAATAATGGTAGCATTTTTTTTTATTAGAGTTTAATTCTTACTATTGTGTAGAACGTTGAACGTTTTTACTGCTAGCAGGTATTTTCCTATTAGCCTACGGCGTATGCATTATAGAATCCGCAGTTTCGCCGTAATAATACTAAGAGCAATAGTAATAATAAGTGAGCGTGTTTATGCCGTTGATGGTCAAACTTTTTCTATAATAGCGCGCAACCTTCTTCTATAGATGTATCTGTAGAAGCCGAAGAACCGAGCAAGATGGTTTAGTGGCAAAGCCTTTGCCTTGCATTCGGGAGGACTGTGTTCGAGACCCAGACCGGCCACTCTTAAATTGGTTTGCATGGTTTCCAATTTAGACAAGGTAAATGCCGGAGTGGATTAAAATTAGCCATGACATGAAACACCGTACACGGGCAATTGCCTTACGGAAAATCTTTAAAAAAACATATCTATTTATCATTTCTATCTATTTCTCTATCTGTCTGTCTGTGTATCTATCTGTCTGGCTCTCTATTTCGCTCTGACTCGGTTGTGCGCTCTCCCTTCTTTTGTTTATTTTCCTTTGCTTTTTTTCCTTTTTCCTTCCGCAGCAAAATGAAGCGATACGATACTCGACCCGTCAGACAAAGCAGCGTCAATGAGCGTCAGACGGAGCGCTCAAATATGTTCTGTCTGCGCCACTCGGCGTCTACGAAGCGTTTAGCCGGTAGCGATATTGTAGTAGTAGTAGCAGAAGCAGTACCAGTAGTCGTCGTCATAGTAAGCCGTGGTCCTACCTGGAGCGAGGGCCCTAGACCCTCCAGGTAGGGCCCGCGCGTCCAGCCGCCCGGACGACGGGCGATTGCTTCTGTTTGTTGACGCCCGAGGCGTTAGCCCTCTCTTTCACCTCGTGTCAAGTTCCTCCGCTCTCTGCTCGTGATGATCACTGTTCATCCGTTGAAGGCGTAGGCAAAGAGCCGCGCCGGAGCTCATTTCGTTTTACAGCTCCAATTCAACCACCCAACCAACCGGCAATACGACGCGTCGTCTTTCGTTCCGTTCCGTTTCGATTTGTTGTTCTAGCTGCTGTTATTATTGTTGTTTTTTGTTGATGCTGCTGCTATTGTTGGCACCAACGACAGAAACGAAGTAAATGGAAGAATAAGACTTAGACAGAAAACAGATATCCCTCTCTCTCTCTCTCTCTCGATATATATATATATATATATATATATATATATATATATATATATATATATATATATAGATATATATATATAGGGAGAGAGAGAGAAAGAGATAAAGCTAGAGAGAGGGGATACTTTTTTTCCGCCAGCAAGTCATCTTTTGCACGACCACAGTGGCCTCATTTTACCTACATGCAATTAGAGTAATAAAATAAATCTTGAAAAACAAAAGAACACGACCGACAACAACGGTAGCGGATACAACGTTTAGCGAGACAAACAATCAGAAATGCGGTACATTATGCTACTTTTTCTTCCGTATCTGTTGTTTGTCCGTGCAACAAAACAACAACAAAAGCAGCAGTTTAGACTGAATAGTTCCCCTTTTGTTGTATATATATATATATATATATATATATATAAACGCATACATATAGGGATACACAGGCGTGCTTTTAACAAATCAAAGATAATTTGATTATAATCGTTCAATAATTCATAATAAACATTCTTTATTTTGATCTACTTCACTGCTCAAAAACAAGTATTTAGCACCTACCCATTAGGCGTTGTTTTTGGTCCAAACGCACGAATCGTATCATCAAAATTGCAATCAGCATCTCCGTTACATCTCCCTGCCTTATCGAAACAAAATGACCGCCAAGGTATTAAAAAAATTGCATTTTTTAACCGTTTAGTATATATACATTCATCTTAATGTCTTCGTTATACGGCCGTAAGGTCCCTGGGTAGCTTGATAAAAGTTCCCTTGGGTCTAACACCCGCTCCACGCTGTGTTGAGAGTCTCGGTTCAAAACACGATTTTTTTATTTGGATTATAATTTTAACAACACAATTGAGCGGACTGAAAATTGCCTACAACAAACTCATCCTTCTCGCCAATTTGACATAACTCTGTTTAGTCATACACAACATTTACAGTACCAAGTCCGCATTATAAAAGCAGAAGAACTCAGTTTACACTTCATAGAAACACTTTGGTAAACGTTTCTGTCGTTAGCACTTAGATAGCGTGTCTGACAGTTGAATAAAAAGTGAAATTTTAAATTCAGTAGTCGCACTATATCTACATGTCTGTGTGGATATGTATGTATATATATATATATGACCTTCTTAAAGATTTATAAATTGTTTGTAGCAAACTTTCGATTAGTCGGTGACGGCCGCATAATTTTGCGAACATCTTTCGGCAATTTTCTGAAACGTTTTGTGCGGAACAAACGCCGTTCGACCACTGGCATTTGATGGGAGTGTGCTGTCAAAGTGTGCGGCGTCATCTCCTTCAAATGCATTGAGGGCACGTTTGGTTCAGCTGTTCTGAGCGATGCTAAACCAGTTAAATCCATAAATAATGCAACAAACACATCAACGGTGACAACAGCAACAACTTCAGAATTGATATCAGCCAAAAAATAAATCACAGTTGCGATTTACGTCTGTGCGTCTTCTCCGCCCACTTGTCGTTCCATTTACGTCAAACATCGTTGTTTTGTTGTTCAAAGAACAGGACACCAAATTAATGATGACGCGGTTAAGCTGTGTCAACACGGGACGTCTTCTGCATTCCTCATGTAGGCTCTCTCACGATTGACATCTGTTCAACGTTTATTAAGAACTGCACGACAACATCAGGAATAACCTAAAAATAACCTTAATTAATGACAACAATAACTTGAAAACATAGTATTACGGACAACGTACACAGAACAGCCACAATATTGTACAACTTAGGAGATCATTTTAGTATGAAACAATGCAAGAGCAATTGCGTAGACGCTAAATGTTGGCTGAAAGTCGTTCATAAAAAATAAAAAAATAAAAAAAGGATTGTATTTTTTATTTGTCTTTATTCTAATTGTCATCACTGTTATTATTATTATTATTATTATTATTATTATTATTATTATTATCGTAAGCCGTTTTTTTCTGCCTCCAGTGCCCAGACATTAGCGGTTTATGTACGGTCTGTGTCTGGCGGTCTCTAAGGTGCATCTTCTGTTAACGCGGGATCCTATGGAACTCCAACATGGGAGAGCGAAGGAAAGCGGCTTACCGTAGTCATATTACAAATAAAACCACAATTTGGTATGATACAAGAATTATTCCTGCAAATGATCCCTTTTAAGTATACCCGATTATGGTTGTTCTGTGGCTGCCCATTATATAAGTGGTATCTCAGGATTAAAAGTTTTGCAAGTTTTTTAAATGTGACCATTTGTCCAACCTCTCAAGATTGTTCCAGGGCTGATTTATAGACAGCTCACTTGGACAAACTTTGGTTTGCTTAAAAAATCTTTCACAATATACATGAAGCGAGTACTTTTCCGGTCAATGCGAGTAAGGAGCCGCTTCGCGCGCCTAATGTTGCGCTGTGCATCGTCGAAAACATTGTCTTGGAATAGAAAACTAACGTTAAACAAGTCTGACGAAAAGTTGGGTACCTGGATATTTTCTGTGCCTCGAACCTCTAGTCTGGACGTGCATGCGACAATCGCCATGTCTACATAAGATACATAATTCATGGCTATCATCACCTGGTCTGTTCGAATATGGACTTCCACGACGAGTACACAGATTGCTTGTGCTTCGGCTCTTAGAAAGAGATCACTTCACTGTCTTTCTCACATTACATGCCAAGTGCAGCAGACAACAGTGTAAATATCAATGATATATACTCGATATGAGTAAAATAAGTTAAACAGAACACGAATGTGTGTTAACCATAGCAGGCATGCGGCAGATCATGCGTTTTCTTCGGGCCATCGCCCAAATTGCCGATTACACGATTCCACAAGAAGCAGAAATAGGTAGGTACACAGTAAAGAAAAATATTTGAGACAGAGTGTACACAACAAGGACTCAAGTATTACTCGACACATTCCATATGTATAGATATAGTATTTTGGGATTGAGCACATTCATAATGTATTATATTATGAGAAAGAATGTTTCATATATACAGATCACTGGGAGTAGAAGGTACTGAGGGCGCGCCCGACCCGCCATCCCGGAAGATAATGGCTCCCTTGGCCGATCTAGCGACAGCCTTGGCCTTCACTATTGCACCTGAACGAATATTCGCTTCGTGAATGTTGAATAGCTCCTCGAAGCGGTCCGGGAGTTTCTGCAGGTCTTGATCACGAACAGACGTCAGGGTGACAGTTGACCCTGTCCGAAGTCGGATTCTCCAGATATAGCGTTCCTTGGCATTCTGTAGATGCTTTATTCCCTGTCGAGCCCGGTGGCGTGGTGGATTGAGTCTCCGCCTCGCAACCGGAGGAGACACATAGGTGCGCGGGTTCGAACCCCACCGTTGCACATTTGTATTTGTGGGGGTCCGTCTGTGAGGCAATGTGAAAAACAGTTCCGTGGACGTTAAATCTTGGCTGAGGGTCAGCCCGAAAACTTTATTATTTTAGATACTCTATTCCCTATATGTATATATGTGTATATATATATATATATATATATATATATATATATATATATATGTATATATAGATGTTGCCAGTGCAAAGTTATCGCTGCAGAACGTTTCGGCGTCGTTATAGATTTGCTCTAAGAGAACATTTGTTTACCTTATGGTTATTGTTCTCAGAAACTCGCAAATGCATAGACAAACGTTATATCTCTTAGAGACTCTTTCATGTAAACGAGGTGGCCCTCGTTCAAAAATGTGGAAAGATGAACTGCGTGATAGATAGCTCAAGGCGAGTTTCTGTAGGTTACTGTCTGTTTTTTTATGTGCAATGTGTGTTACATTAATGGCAACATCGATGGCGGATAACGTTGAAACAGCCTTTGCATTAGGCGCTACGAGCTACACTGTCTTCATCCAGTTATCTTGTCAATCAATATCCATCAGTTGCCCGCAAAGCTTGAACTTTGTTTCTTCATAAACTGCCACAATTCAGTTTAATTTTGTACGCAACAAAAATATGTGCAGCTTATTTACCGTCGGACCTGTCGTGGAGTCATCACAGCTCGACCGTACAAACTGTAATGTTTGCCAAACGTTAAGAAACGCTTCTGTTGCGCGTGTGCACTATGTCCCCTTCGTATTCGCTTTGCATAAGAGATGTGTGTGCGTTTTTTTTTCTATATACTTGGGTCCGCGATCAGCACGACCGATGACGAGGACTCGTTGAGAGCGACTGATAGTAGTGCTGAGTAGGCATCCATCAAGGTGGCCGTCCATTGACCCTTTATCCCGCTGAAACGGCATTGTCGCTTCTGTTGTTGTTGTTGTTGTTGTTGTTGTTGTTGTTGTTGTTGTTGTTGTTGTTGTTGTTGTTGTTGTTGTTGTTGTTGTTGTTGTTGTTGTTGTTGTTGTTGTTGTTGTTGTTGTTATTGTTGTTATTGTTGTTGTTGTTGTTGTTGTTGTTGTTGTTGATGATGATGGTGATGTTCGTTAGTGTAGTGCTTATGTTATATTAGGCGCTGCTGGTACCGAAGCAGTAGCGGCAGGTCCAACATTCATGCAAAGATGCGAACACCCATTCTGGCTCAGTGGTCGCCTGACGACAGAGCCGTGCGTCCGCTTTATCCTGCACGGACTTCCAGCTGACTGGTGTCAAACTATGACTACGTGGTGATGAGGATGACAGCAATAACAGCAACAGCGGCAACAACAGCTAAAGCGAGAGCAGTCAGAACTGCGATTACAACAACTGCAATAGCAAAAAAAAACAACATAACAACAACCAATGCAACGCCAACGTCAACAACAGCAACAGCAGCAGCAACAACAACAACAACAGCAGCAGCAACAACACCAACAACAACCAATGAAACAACAACAGCTACAACAACAACAACATGCGGCAAGAATGGCTATTCATTCATTGTTGATACGTTGTCTAATTAGTCGATCAATCCGTTAGCTGGTGGGTTTGATTGATCAATAAGGCGTTGTTCGGCTGCACACCTTCTTCTTCCTCGCTAGGAAAGTGGGGCAAAGAAGGATCGGACTGACAAACGGGTCAGTCAGGTCGAGTGTGTGCGACTTCGTCTTGTGCGATGGCGTGACTGATGGCAAGACCGAAAGCAAAGTAGAAAACGAGAACCGAGAGAGAGAGACACAACTGTGACGACAACTGTGACGGCGATAAGCAGGTGCTAGGCTAACGGCAGTAAATCTGCTGTCAAAAGCAGTGAAGATGACACCACTTGTTGAAGTGTTCCTTCCCCCGAAACACAGCGGGGCGCAGAAGAGCGGAGAAGGGAGACGTGAGAGAAACAAGTGTCATCGGACAGCAGGCAGACGTCGACGAAACGAAACACGTCGACAACATCGACTGTCGAACAGTTGCAGAGTTGTGCGCGCTCTGTTCATCGACTGAAGATGCCGATGCAAACGAAGAGGGCCGAAGTAGCCAAGTCGAGATGTGTCGGTATGCCAATGCTGAGCTAACATCAGCATCACAAAACAACAGCAGAAGCAGCAACAGCAGGAACAGCAGTAGGAGCAGCATTGGGAGAGAAGGAACATTAATAGCTTCAGCAGATCGACGAGGTGTCGTGATTCTCATTGCCCTTGTCGTCGATATATGGCTGGCGAGGGGGGTGGTGGTAGTGGGGGTGGTGGTAGTGGAAGTGGTGGTAGTGGGGGTCGTCGTCGTTGCAGCTGCCGCCGCCGCCGCTGCTTCTGCCACCACCACCACCACCGCTACTGAGGAAGCAACCCCACAAAGACATTGACGATGGATGGGTCCCCATGATCCCCACGGCGGGCGGCCTAGCGGACGGGTAGGCATATATATCCACTTCATCGTTACCATCACTATCGGCAGCAACAGTAGCAGCATAATAACGCAGCGGCAGCAGCAGCGGCAGAGTAAACAGAGCAGAGCGTTCCCAATCGTTAGCGATACCGTTGCGCGGCCAGTGAAACATGTAGTACAGAACGGGAACGCAGACGCGTCAACATATGACCAACAGCTACCGTGGTTCTGCGGCGGCACAGGAAGTCAAGCCGCGCGCGGAGGGGGAGAAAGAAAAACCGAAAAACAAAGAGTGAAAGGAAGCGAACAGGGAAAACAGAGAGAGAGAGAGATAGGAAAAAAACAACGACCGTCTAGTCAAGGATCTGCTATAGACAGTGCTGTAGAGTGGCGACAAAGCACACAATGACCTCTATGAATCGCAAGCCGTTGCGCTTGGGCCTATGGTCATTTTTTGGCTCCTCTTTATGATTTTGAAGAAAGAGAGATAGACAGATAGGAAATGAGAAATGAAGGCTAAGAGAAAGTGAGTTTGCCCCGCCGCTGAGAAGAGACTAGAGCTGTGACAACGCGACGGTTAGTGCCGCCGCGGCTCTATGCTGCTTCGGCTTGAGAAGACAGTGCCAGTCACATGCCCAGTGACTTAACTACCCTAAACGGTTACCTGTGCATCCAAGGAAGCAAGCGACTAACACTTAAGCATCCAAACCACTTATTTGCGCTTTGGGCAAATTTACTGCTTACCTACCTCACTTACTCACTCACACCACCCGCTCACTCAGTCACTAACTAGCTAAGTGACTCATTAACCAATCAAGCGGTCAGTTAACAAATGATGGCTGCCGCCTAATGGTCGTCTTGGAACGATGTATCAACACGCCGACGACGTGCAGCCATGCAGGACAATTGAGCAACAGCACTTCGAAGTGCGATACGATACGACGGGCGTTAAAGAAGAAGCTCGCAAATCAATGTGCCGTCATATGTTACATACGGATAGGTTCTCATTACCACCACCATGGCCGCTAGCCTGCGTGCATGTCTGTTTCTTCCTGCCGCTTTCCGCTCCTCCTCGGAATCTTCCCGACACTCTCACACGCAGTATCCGGACGACTTGCACGAGCGCCGCGCTCAATATGCGTCGTGATTTCTGTGGAGTTTCCAACGGATACGATTGCCACCTCATGCGTCAGCCCAGCTTTATGACACGTAGTACAGCACCGTTTATATATTTATATATATAGTATATATACAGATGAATATATATATATATATATATATATATATATATATATATATATATATATATATATATATACAGATGAAACCGTAGTTAACGAAACTGTATTACATCGCTTAAGTTCTTAAGAAAATAGAAGATGAAATAGCAAATAACAGTTTTATCACGACATTTTTCATTAAGTTTCCCTAAGTCTCAGAGCTATACTGTAAGGTGTTTTTACTCGCAGATATTAAAATGGTAAATAACAGGAGTGCGAGAGACTCTAAGCAGAGAATTCGATTTACTAGTTCGAATGTATGGCATATCGAATAAGGTGCCCGCTTTTTTGCAGCGGATCGTCACCGATGACGAGGGTTGGAGGACTGGCTCTTGCCAAAGTCGCAGGTATTCTGGGAACAAGGAATCCTTTGGCTCGTGAAACAGTGGGAAAGTTGTGCTCTGGCCCTTGGTGATAACTTTTGAATAGTATTGTTTCTTACCTCACATATCTGTAAAAAATAGTTTGGCAGGTTGAAATCAACCAGCACGACCCCCTTATATGTCATTCACCTTGATGCGGCCGTATAGACTAATTCTTTAAGGTTGATTCGAGAGACGGGGGAGGATTCTAGGCAGATTCGAATCCATTGCTTCAAAAAGTAAACTCGTACGAGACAACTTGACATTATATATAATCATTTTGTCTTAAATTTTTTTAGCCGCCTTTACTCACACTAGATTTTCTTTAGCAGATGGATATAACAGCAGGGTAATAGTCTATGATATAACCATCAAGGACAAATAAATAACGCTACCCGAACAGAGGAATTTCGATCCTACACTGTATTTCAGTACCTTACTTGTGTACTCGTGTTCTTTTAACTATTCCACATATGTATTAATTCTTCGTATAGTATGAGAGTGACCTCACCTCTGCGCTGCCAGGATTCCTCATTCCGGTCACACGATGCGACTTAATTCAATGGGGCGGGTCATCTCAGCGCATAATCTTGCACAAGTTATAAACCTTAGAGTTGGATAAAGAAATACACCTTATTACTAAATAGAGGGGTGTATGTGTTCTTGGATTTTATTATCCAATAATTCATTTAGATTGTAACATATTTGTTTTAAGAGAATTTATACTCAACAGTGAATGAAGTTGC
This sequence comes from Dermanyssus gallinae, assembly GCA_003439945.1. NCBI lineage: Eukaryota > Metazoa > Arthropoda > Arachnida > Mesostigmata > Dermanyssidae > Dermanyssus > Dermanyssus gallinae. Next base: position 229,221 of record QVRM01006416.1, read on the forward strand.
GATAGATTAGATTCGTGTATGCCTACTTAGAATGGTAATAATATCTGATCGAGCCATAGCTAAGCGAGTTACGGAACTTTGAGATCTCATGAGGACTTTTCTCGTTCAGCGACATCTCTTTGCTGATCGCTGTCTTTTAGCGATGTTCCGGCAACAGTATAAGAACACTATAGTATGCCTCAAAGGGACGGTTAAACCCTAGTACTTATAGAGAGCATTGGCCGGAACCGGCGCTGATTTATGGCTAAATGCAAGTGGCTTGCCGCTCAATTTTCACGCACTAAAAAAATCGGCGCAATCGTTTTTCCACGTCAGTGACGCTGATGGTTTACTTACCGTTCCTTCGCCAAAAACGGAACATACAACAGCGGCATACTGTCGATATATATATTAACAGGCTTAAAAAAGGAGTAAAGTATATGCAATAATACATATATATATATATATATATATATATATATATATATATATATATATATATATATATATATATATATATATATATATATATATATATATATATATATATATATATACGTTTTTAGTGCCGCCAAGCGGCCAGAAGATGCGTGTGCGAAGTTCCCAGAAATTGCGTTCACGACAGGCATGTAAGATGGAAGCTCAGAAGCCACAGTAGAAAAGTACCCAGTCGGTGGGGGACAGGTGACCCGCCAAAATCATCTTAACGGCTAGCTTCAGTAGCCTGTAGTATAGAATTTTGCATGCAGTGCAATATAATGCAATAGCATATATTACTAGGTATGTGCTTAATAACATGAATCATGCATTATATGTATAGTATCATAATTTACACAATATATGCTTAATAACATGAATCATGAATTATATGTATAATATCAAAATTTACACAATATATGCTTAATAACATAAATTACATAATTTATACTTGATACCATAAATTACATATTATGTGCTTAGTAACATAACTTACATATTATATGCTTGATTGCATACATTACACAGTACATACAATGTTTTTTTGTTGTTGTTTAGAATTTATTTAAGTCCTTTAGCTGTACATATAATTTTTGACGCCGACTTTATTTGGCTACAACCGAAAGGGGAGTACCTTGCCCGTAGGCCATGAACCACATATCGATGCGGCGTTTCCACGTTGAATTTCAACTGATATTCTTTGTAGCAAGAACTGCCATGCCCTTCTATCGCCGGTTGACGCAGCGACTCTGGATCCCAGCTCCGTTAGAAAGCTACTTGTGATTTTTGCCATTGGGCCTAATGTCTCGAAGGCGATTGGTTGAACGATGAAGTTTTGCTCCAGTTCACGATACCTTGCCAACTTGCTATCTTCAGCGAGGCGAGCGGCTGCTCCGACCTCCCGGCTGGTATGGCGAGCATACGAAGCGGCCAACGCCAAAAGACGGTGACGTCGTACACGAGGCAGCGACCTTCATTCCATGGAACTAGAGTCAGGCCGTCCGGACGCAATTGGCTGTTGGCTGACAGACCGACCGACTCTTTGACTGCAGGTATGTGGGCCGATTGCATTGCCCGGTGTATTACGTGGATCAACGCCGAATGTCTTGAGAACCTACCGGCGCTCCTCTTGCAAGCCAGAGCATGCTCACCCGTAGAAGACACCGGTAGGTCACATCTTGCGCAGTTATGTGCGAAGCAGCCTGATTCCCCCAAACGCAGGCCGGAGACGATGCGGAGTGTGGTATTGTCCAGCATCGTACCCAGCTCCGGTGAGGGAATGGCCTAAAGCCATTTTCCGCTCATCGGATCGATCACGGCTCTAAGCCGCGCCTGCTCTTTAACATTGTTCGCCTGGATCATTAACCGCTATTGGATTGACGTCAAGAGCGAGGGAGGAACTTAATAGGGAGGTACTTCAAGTACTTTCAGTACATACTGTAATAGCAAATATGCTTTAGTGTGCCTACGTCTATGTTACCGACATTATTACCAGCGCAGCTGCCGCTCTTAGAGAAAATCGAATGCACAGCTTCGTAATGAACACGCATACACATCTGCCTCTCGGGAGTCAATCGTCTAGAGAACCTCAGGACAGACTCACCAGGGCGCATGCTGACTTCGCTTTTAAAGTGCCGTACTCAGCTTGTAGTTTCTTACCTACGAGTTAAGGCTTGCGTCGACACGTTTCGGCAAAACACTGACCAGCTTTTTTAGGCCACCATTCCGAGGTAACCGCAGACATTCAGGAGGTGTCCATGCCTTTCTTTTTGACGAGATTCTAACAGCAATACAATACACCAAAAGAGAGAGATACTTACACTCCCGGCGCCAACGCGTAACATGCGCTAGTTTGTTCATATGATTTGTATTTCACCCAGGTCCGCTAGACATACGCTAGCGCAAGCTCTGACAAATTTTTAAATAGGTTCACACCGGGAGCGATCAAGATGCATGGCTCCCACTATCTTTCTTTGTCTCGTCGGGCTTCGGCTTCCAACAAAACCGAATCAGTGGTCACAATTTTGCCCAGATCATTAAAGAGAACAATTCAAAAATGGCCTTCACGTTATTTCAACTATCACCCTCACCAGCCACTTGAAAAGAAAAAGCAACCGAACTTCGAGGCCGATGTTACTCGAAGAGTTCAGACCAAGTTATCTGAGAGCGATGTTGCAGCTGCAGCAAAAACCCTGATTTCTACCGACGCGTTCTCTTCCGGAAATGACACAGCGAAGACGTTACGAGCGGCTCATCGGCCTGGCCTCCACTGGCTGAATTTCCCCGTCTGTTGACCCTGAGTCGACAAGAGAACGGAGACAAATACACCACAGTGAGATTCTTCCTAAGAAACGCCTTAGCAAACCTGTACTTTATCCCTTCCAGGTTACTATCAAATCTGCCCTCACTCAGCCTAGAAGGCGTAGCCGATATCCGGTAGCAATTTCCGTAGGCCGGATGGTCGACATTTTACGTTTCGGCCAGTCACCGCCCAATCTGTCGCCGATTATCCTCGGCGCTGAACTGTGCGCATTAAACGAATAATGGGTTAGTTCCACCCAATCGCATGTTCGTCTTTCCTTAGAAGAGTCTCGTCCAACGTGAGCATACGGCACAGCACGGGGCCGCAGACGCACAGTATTGATTTCCGAGGCTGGAGCTTCTCATTAAAAGCAGGCGTGTACGCTACTATACACACGGCGCAATCATTTCTCACCGCCCGGACTACCTTAACATTAGTCCTTAGGCTCGCTTTCTCAACGTTCGGAAGGACTATTTACTCAGGTAGGTCAAGAGCCGCACACCTGACATGTTTTACTATGTACAGTATCTATGCATGACTCCGTTTCACCTAGTCGAGCTAGACCTAATTTTGAACCCCGAAAGTGGCATTCAAAGGGTTTGCTGCTTACAGAAGATTCTCGATTCAAGGAGGTTAACTAACTAAATTTACTCTGAACCCATCGAAAGGCAAGCTTTCTACAGAAGATGCCGACTTTGACTCTATAGCCGAAATTGTGCGTCGCAACGACCGGCCCTGATTATCTGCTTGCTGATTTATGAGGTCGAGATCGACACCAGGGCCACCTAGACTAGAAGGACAACCCCTGCTAAAGGTGCAAGTGCTCGACTACAGGCGTTACTCTGCGTTTCACTGGGCAAAAGCTACTGAACGACTGGAGGTTTGCGAGTTGGAGCATCCCTCGTCCACTTCCACCTGTACCAATGCGACGAACCAGTAGGATAGAAGACCCACTATACACTTTCGCGCATTCTGAAAAAAGGGCGCGACCTTAGGCATGTGGCCATTGACGAGGCATTCGCGAGGGCATTAAGGACGGCGGGCAACCTCAGAACACTAGAGCTCCAACTGGCTTATGCTGGGGACCGGACGGAATGGCTCTTATACCTTTCGACCAGAGCAGGACTCTTTGCCTGAGATACAACTGTGACTGACGTATCTTCGCCCTCATTGGTGAGTTACGAAGCGGCCAGAAAAGATCATGCCGCCTAAGCGGCCGAAATAGATAAGATGAGCAAATATGCAGATGTTTTTGAATCGCGCAACTTTAGTCCAGTAGCAAAGCTGAACTCAAACATGCTTTATTTTGATTACGCGTGAATGTAACAGTAAATGCATAAAATCTAGTGTATAAAAAAAAATATATATATATAGATTGAGCGGGCACCCTTAATTGCTGTAAATGTGCTAATTTAGGAAATTGTAAGCTCAAAGCTGACTAAATCAGTTTAAATAAATTTGCCGTCTGGATGGAAAGGTCCCATATACATATGTATATATATATATATGTATATGGTGTCTAGCCATACAATTCCTTCCTTTAAAAAAATCTCTGGGCCTAAGAGTAAAATAACTATCTACCCATTCACCAACCTCCAGACGGAGGGCTATTATTCAGCAGAATAAATAACCCAAGGAAGTGGAATCACCAATAAGAAGCACTACACCTGCATTGGGCATTGGAAAAAATCGATACTTCCTGATCTCAAAAACAAGGTACAATCATAAACACGTGGACCTCCTCACCTAGCTACTTGCGCAACTGCTTACGAACCAAGGTGGCTGCTTTCAACGATATCTACACCGGATTGGTAAAGCCGACTCCATCTTTCGCCGTTTTTGCAACTCAGAAAAGGCTAATGGTGTAAGGCACTGTTGACTGTGACTGAACGTGTGCCTTTTTCAATACTGAGCGAGAGCGATTGTTTTGGAACCTAAAACTGGGAAGTTCCCTGTCATGCCTAGTCCTTTTGGAGGCATAACGCATCTACATATAAACAGCATTGTGAGTAGGTCGGTCGCTTGGCGGTCGCGCAGACGCACGGCCGTACCGTAAATTCCAGCTTAGCACGGCAAATTCCTCAAGTGGAAAGTTCTCCCGATCGCAAGCCGACCAGCCGGCGTGGTTGCACTCTTTCTCTCTCTCAGTATCTCTCTCTCTCTAACTCCTTCCCTCTCTGTTCTCCCGGTTTGATCCCTGCTGCGTTGATTCCCGCGTTGAATGTTCTGGCACACGCTGACGCACAAACACACGCATGCACGCATTCACGTAATTTCCGCGGAGAAGGAACAAATAGCTCAATTACGTATCTGAACTTGGCAAGGGACACGGCTTTTGGGGTGGTCCAAGCTAGCGGCTGTCCCGCTGAGCTGGCTCGAAGACGCCCTGCTGGCTGTACGAACGAACAGATGGACGCATCGACGACAACGGCGGTGACAGCCGAGCCCTGCCTACGGGTCGTTCCACTGACTGCTTTCTGTCTGACGACGACAACAACAACAGCAGCAGCAATGGCAAAAACAGCAGCTTCGACAACAACAACAACAACACAACAACAACAACAATAGCAAAAACAACAACAACCATAGCAATAGCAACAACAACAACAACACAACAACAATAGCAACACAACAACAACAACAACAACAACAACAACACAACAACACAGCAACTTCGACAACAACACAACAACACAGCAACTTCGACAACAACAACACAGCAACTTCGACAACAACAACACAACAACACAGCAACTTCGACAACAACAACACAACAACAACAATACAACAACAGCAACTTCGACAACAACACCAATAACAACAACAGCAACTTCGACAACAACACCAATAACAACAACAGCTTCGACAACAACAATTTCGACAACAACAACAGCAACTTCGACAACAACAACAGCTTCGACAACAACAGCAATAACAACAACAGCTTCGACAACAACAACAATAGCAATAACAACAACAGCAATAACAACAACAACAACAGCAATAACAACAACGGCGTGGTGACGGTGGAGACAACCATAAGCTTGCCAGCCCGCTAGTTTGATGGATGGGGGGGGGAGGACTTGGACACTAGGATGATCCTTCCCCTCGCACCTATTTAACAGAGAAAACGTATTTATAGAACATAAACTTGTGTAATAATAATGAGTAGTAAAATTGTAGTAATACTGGACGTTTTAGTAGTGAGTGGAGTTTATTAGTATTTCTATGTGGGTGAATAGAATTCGTATTGCAAGGCGATCTATCAGTAGGTGGTCTACATGTAGTCATTAGTGATTAATTAGCAGTAGTAGTGGTAGTAATTGGCTATCATTGCAGTAGTCGTTCGAATGTTGTAGTCCCAGAATCGTGGTACTAATTAGTAATCGAGTTGTAGTAGTGGTAATCAAAGTAAGTTGATGGTGGTGACATGGTGACAAGCGTGGCCCCGGCGATGATGACCAGTGATGCGTCGCATGGCCTCCTAACGCCACCCGCAGAGTGAAGCCAACGCAGGGGTTGTCAACAACAATAACAACAACGATAAAGATGACAGCAACAGCAGCAACATAATTAATGACAACGGCAGCCACAGCAACAATGGCACGGCGGAATTGTAATTGCGCTAGTTACGACACCACTGCAGATTGTCCGCTGTGTAGAGTAGCAAAAAAGTTCAACAAGTTGTGCCAATATTGCTGTGGCTGTTCCTGCTGAAGCCGTTGGTGTAGCTGCCAAAAGAACGTTGTCATCGGCCCTCCGTGTTGTTGTTGTTGTTGTTGTTGTTGTTGTTGTTGTTGTTGTTGTTGTTGTTGTTGTTGTTGTTGTTGTTGTTGTTGTTGTTGTTGTTGTTGTTGTTGTTGTTGTTGTTGTTATTATTGTTGTTGTTGTTGTTGTTGTTGTTGTTGTTGTTGTTGTTGTTGTTGTTGCTGTTGCTGTTGTTGTTGTTGTTGTTGTTGCTGCTGTTGCTGTTGCTATTGTTGCTGTTGTTGTTGGGGTTGTTGTTGATGATGATGCTGTTATTGCAGTTACTGTTGTTAGCATTGTTATTGTCGATGAATGATGGCGACGATGAGCGACGATACGCGAGGCGCTTCCATCATCGTCGTCGCTGCAAGTGTGCGAGAAAGAGATACATACGCGGAGAAACGCTGCTTGCTGAAAATGAGAAAATCCATCAGGGCGGCTGGTCGAGAGCGACTCACGATCGTTATCGCTCCGGTCGCCAGCCGACGCTTCGGTCTTCCGGGCTTTTTGGTCGGTGGACATATTTCTCGTTTTAGCCCACGCGATGTCCATCCGTGAGCAGCGTCAAAGGTAATATAACGCCGGCTAGGTGTAGCACAATAGTCGAATCCAGGCAAGTTCGCAAGCATCGAGATTCTGTGTTGTTGCCTACTTTCTTTAGCTTTTACGTTTAGTAACTCCAAAAACGCCTTTACGGCACTATAGTTAAACGAAGACGATAAAAAAAACTGTACTTGCACTATATAAGATGTTTTAATATTTTTTTTTAGGTGTGTTCACTTCAGCGATTGTAGAGTATGGTGTAATGGTATAAATATTCACTATTTCGAGTGTTTCAAGTTTCAAGCAGGAACTTGTACTACGATTTTTTTGCCACTGGCACAGGGGGGAATCAAAGAGAGACTGGGTTTTCAGTAACAACAACAATAAGGTGAATTAAATCTGATGATCCATCGGATCATCTTTTAGCTTTTTCTGCATCGATTATGCAAAACTGGCTTATTGCACAGCCGCCATCATCAGAACGACACCGCGGTGACGGTGACAACGTCAAATATGTACGAGCACTATTGTAGTGCGTTGGTAACGTTGCTCATAGTGCACTAATCGACGAAAAACTACATTCGCACCTGTTTCGGCAACTAAAGACGTTACGGCCTACTGATTGCCAGCAACGTGGAAAAGTGCTGCTAATGATGCCAGTTCTTGCAGAAGAAAGAAGGAAGCTTGCACGTATATTCTATATGGAAGGGAACACTCTACACGAAGCCTCACTTGCACGAGTGAGCATGATTAACGCAGCCATATTTTACTGATGAGCTATTATGGGCGCGCATATAACCTAGACGCTAGAATCGCGTCTCCATCCACAGTTGGACTGGCATAGTGGACACCTCCATTAGACGACCCATAGAGAAACATAGCACCCATTTGCAATTTGACTGAACGCCGGCGCCGCTGCAGTACGGGCTCACCTACACGACACCTTCAGGGGTATCGACAATGCGGCCAAGATTTGCGATCGCCCAACTTATCAAGTTTTGACTCCTTTCTTCGAAGCCACCTAAAAAAAAACTTTTTGGGGCTGACCCTCAGCCAACATTTAACGTCCACAGGTTTGCTTTCGCATTGCTTTTCAAGATGCTAATAAATACAAATGTGCAACGGTGGGGCTCGAACTCGTGCATCTATGTGTCTCCTTCGGTTGCGAGGCGCACGCGAATGCACCACGCCAAAGGGGTTCGACTCCTCGAAACCACCTGAAGGGTCTCATTTACCTTATCCTCGTTTTGTATCGATAATCTCGTCGCTATTGTCCCGTCAACGGCGAGTATCCAAATGTCCAAACTGTTCGGAACTTTTGTAACTTCCGTTACTTTGCTCAGCTGGAGAGATGTTTTACCACATATATGAACTGAACGGCGAAGAGTCGCCTCATATACTTGATTGTCGGCCGTGAACTAGCAGTGCTAACAATTCGAGTCGGCCAGAGGTTACCGATTACCAAATCATTTGAGCACTTTTTGCAGGATTGGCAGGGGAACGTAGCCGAAGCTTCGGCCGAGATTGAACACCCTGAACTCTATATTTCTTGGTCTTTTCGGAGGGATCCGCATGCTCCAGCCATTATGTATACACAAGATATATCGTGTACGGTTACCACCACCTCGTGCGCTCCACTACATGCTTTCATCAGCCATGTGTGACCATTGTCGATGCCGGTTCTGCTCGCAGACTTGCGCTAACTACCACGCAATGAACTGTCAGACGTCTCAATAGTGCCTCGATTACCTGTCAGCATGGAACGGACGCTAGCATTTGCACACAGCGTCCTACGTTCTGTGTGCTTATTGTGTCTTGGAAAATGCATTGTAGAAAAAACGAACCTCCGCAGATCACACTCTAAGGTTATTAGACTGCCTCTAGTTGCACGAAATACGGATATAATCGCATATAACGCTCAAACTGTGCAGTTTTATATATTTTCAAAAACTATAACGTTATTTGTTTCTCGCACAGAAATGAAGTTCCGGAACTTATTAAATTAATTATATATATATATATATATATATATATATATATATATATATATATATATATATATATATACACATATACATATATATACACTTGTTTAATTATATTTGCTTTAAGCATATTCTATTCAGCACGTTATCGTTTATAGAACTAGTGTCTACGTATGGGTCATGTTCTGATTATATATGGCCGTGTGTGGAATAGCCGTTTGGCCGTTCGCCGTTGTAACGACAGCCAGCCCACTGACACCCGGCCGGTCGGCTATTCGTAATACAGCAACAATGTACATACAACTACGCATGCCACGCTGAACGCAGTTCGCAGAACGGCATAGCCAGTCAGTCGGGGGGTTGTGACTCTTTCAGTCGATAGCGCGCACAGACACAATTAGCTATTGGAATGGAGAGCCACTGGCGGCCATTAAGAGTCGCTCTATCGGATATCGGAGCCGGAGTTAAGCTCTTCAGAGAGAGATAGAGAGAGCGAGAAAGGGAGAGAGAGAGGGAGAGAGAGAGCGACCAGTGCTTGTTATGGCCGTCCTTGTCCTACAGGATACATGAAATCCGATGTGCAAAGATCTATAGTTGCAGAGGAAGAATCGATGTACTTTGTACTTAATTCAAATATACTATCACCAATATATATATATATATATATATATATATATATTTATTTATATATATATATATATATATAATTTTTTTTTTCAACCTCAGTCTTTTTTATTTTATTTATATATATATATATAGATTACGACGAGCTTATTCAATTCAAGCAGCCATTTCTACTAGCAGCTGACTCTTCTAAGGGAATATAAATAATCTGCAGGTTTTCACGGGCGGCCAAATTCAGGCGCGCCTGTCTCTCTTTGTAGCTATCAACAAAACGTTGCTTCCGGCGTCGTTTGTGCAGTCATTGTGCACGCACGCTCGAGTGTCTCCTGTTCGCCGTGAGACAATATATATATATATACGACACATGTAATTAAAAAATACTTTTCGAGCTGACCCCCAGCCAAGATTTAACGTCCACGGGACTGCTTTTTGCATTGCTTCATAGACTGACCCTCATAAATGCAAATCGGTGCAACGGTGGAGCTCGAACCCGCGCACCTGCAATGTGTCTTCTCCGGTCGCGAGGCGCAGGCGAACACTGCACCACGCCTCTACCGGGCTCGACATATATACGACACATGTTAATGTTAGCCTGTTTCTACCCGTCTCTTTTTGCACACGCATCCCTCCATCAACGAGCAGCTGACGGATCATAGAGTTATTCAGACGAACTAATAGGTAATTACAAACGTAGGTGACCGACAAGACAGCAAAGTTAGAAAGCGGGTGACTGACAGACAGACAGCCAGGCAGCCACAAGGCTGAGCGACGATTTAGCGATTGGAGAAGCAGCATTAATAGCAACAATACCAGGACCAGCATGACAGAAGTCGGTAATGGAGAGAAGGTGGCGATTTTCGTACTCTTCCTTTGCCCGGGGACACAGGCAGCAGGTTGCTGTTGGCGTGTCTTTCTTCTTCTAGGCGTGATCTTGTGCGGGCATGTGTGTTTTCCCACTAGGCCACGTTTGTCCGTCTTTCGTTTCGGAGGGACCTCTGGAGGGCACAACTAGCTGACCTGTCTGTTTATGAGGAGGTGGCGAAGAAGATGAGGGAGACGAAAATGAGGCTTCACCGACTATTGAAATAATCAGCGCGATGCCTTTTGTAGACGCAAGCGTCTTAGCAAGCTAGCGCGTTCTAGCGCGTTAGCAAATAAAATGCAAGCGTTGCCTTTTGTAAACGTGGTTGTTGCTCTTGTGTTGTTTCACGTTTTTGTTTTGTTATCTTGTTCTGATTCGGGCCCCGATCTACCTGATCTACTCATGTTGTTGACTGGCATCGACCGTGTCCAACAGCGTATCTTCTTTAGCAGTTTACCTCTTCGGAGGCTCTGTAATGTTGGGTAGCGAAAACGAGAGACGGACGAAGCGAGACTAAGAGACAGCAAAATAAATAAATAGGCGACATATATCGCCAGTAGGCAGCATACACGAACCAGAAATCCATGACGTAAGTACTCGCGAGCGTGGCATAATGAGTAATGACGGCAACATTGCGAGGTATCGGACTAAGTCGTAACTAATAAGCAGCGCACGAATGCGCCAAACAGAGTGAAAGATATCGAACACATTTGAACGTGTACCGTCGTCATCGTTTTCGTCGTTGTTGTTGCTGGAACTTACGATGAAATTTCGTTGTTTGCTTAGACAGGAAAAAAAGCCTAAAACCACGACGTGAACAAAGCAATTGAATGAACGTGACTGGAAATCGGGGGCGTACAAGTAGCAGACCGGCAGACAATAGCGGGAGAAAGAAGATTACTGTCGATCGATTGACTCGATAAGTGCACGTTGTGGGGTGACGATGGTTCACTTGCCTTCCACTGAAAATTATAGCTATCGGCATAATACCAAAATTGGTGGTTAGTATACTAAATATATATTATTATATAATATATAACACATGCTGATATTACACGTGTGTGGATCAACCTATTCATGGTGTGTGCTACGGTATATATATATATATATATATATATGTATATCAGTGTGACTTAATGCCAAAACTGCTACTTTATATCCAGGAAAGTATATTGGCCAAATATTGGACAATCCTCTTCTTAATTGGCTTTCTTGTCCGAAATAAAGAAAAGGTAATGCAATTTAATAAAATAAACTGTGCGTTATATATATATATATATATATATATATATATATATATATATATATATATATATATATATATATATATACATATATATATATATATATATATATATATACATGTTTGTCCACTCCAAAGTGCTAACATAGTGAAATTATATAAATAAAAGTATATATATATATGTACAGGTAGTTCCACAAGTTTTTAAAATGAAAACCAAGAATTTTCTAAATCTTGGTTTTAATTTTTCTTATTTGATATACTTCTCGAGAAGCTCAATACACTTTTCCCACCGAGATTTCAGAGCATTTATACCTCTTGAGTAAAATTCTGCGTCTTTAGACTGAAAATAGGCATTGACAGCAGTTGTAACCTCTTCATTGCTGGAAAAACGCTTTCCACCGAGACGATTCTTCAAATGTCTGAAGAGGAAATAATCAGAGGGGGCCAGGTCTGGAGAATAGGAAGGTTGTTCAATAAGTTCGAACCTCAGTTGGGCCAGTTTTGCCGTTGCTTGCCGCGACTTGTGTGCGGGAGCATTGTCCTGGTGAAACAGGACAACCTTCTTCTGCAAAGCGGGCCGTTTCACGATGAGTTCTTGCTTCAGGCAGACCAACAGTCTTGCATAATATTCTCCCGTGATCGTTTTACCGCTCTCAAGGTAGTCGACCAGAATTATTCCACGTTGGTCCCAAAAAACCGTAGCCATCATCTTTCCGGCCGATGCCGTTGTCCGCACCCTCTTCGGAGGTCCTTCACCAGGTGCACACGATTGGCGAGATGCTTCTTGGGTTTCGGAAGTGTAGTGACGGACCCAGCTTTCATCGACGGTCACGAATCTGCGCCAAAAATCCGACGGATTTTTCGACATCTTGGCCAAATTTCGCTGTGAAGCAGAAACACGCGCGTCTGCTTGGCCTTGGTTGAGCAAATGCGGCACTCATTTTGCTCTGAGTTTTTCATCTTTAAGTTCTCGTGCAGGATGAAATGCACACTACCCAAACGGATCCCCAAGGCCTCCGATATCTCCTTAATGTTCACTCGCTTATCTGCGGCAACGATTTTCCGCACTTTTTCCACGTTTTCCTCATCAGTTGCCGTTTTTGGGCGTCCTGAACGTAGTTCATCCTCGGTGCTCCTGCGACCTCTTTTTAACTCATTAATCCAGTTGGAAACAGTGGCAAAATATGGCGCAGAGTCACCGTACACCTCGTCTACTTCAGTTTTCACTTGGGTCGCATTCCAACTTTTGAAATAAAAACGCTTGATAACACCTCGAAACTCTTTTTTCTCAATTTTTCAAAATCACTCCGATACGTTGCACGGGAAAGGCGATCAAACGAAATCAAAACGGCCAATCACCATAATATTTTAACTGCTAGCATTCGAAAAGTTGCCGTTTCCAATAGCGGTTTCCAAACGCGAAAAAATTCGAATTCTGAAAAGCTAATTTTAAGAACTTGTAGAACTACCTGTATATATATATATATATATATATATATATATATATATATATATATAAATTTTAAGGTTAATAAAGAGCGTGTATATATTGATATATAGAGTTTTGGCCATAGTCTGGGACCCAAACCTCATCGAACCTTCGTGGGAGATGCTGAAAGAGTTAGAGCCAGAACTCCTGTTCCAGCAACACTTCCGAAGCTCATGAATGCCACGCACGCGGAGCGATATAATATCACACAAAAATGCACTGATCAGTTGACTAGATCAATGCCAAATCGCATGGCAGTTTCTCTTAGCAGAGGTATTACACAATATTAGATTATTAATAATTGCTAGAAAATGTATTAGTTATTAAAAATTGCTAGAAAATGTAACAACAATCAGCAGCAGCAGCAGCAACAACAACAACAACAACAAAAAACAGCAGCAACAACAACAACAACAACAACAAAACCGCCCGCTGGAGTGCTACTGCTGCTTCGATAATGCTGGTAGATGCGATGATGGTGTTTGGTGGCGTTCAGCATGTCATGTTGTGCGACTGGATGTCCTGCCTATTTTACTAATAACTAACTAATTAAATAAGTGACTGATTTATTGACCGATTGGCTGATTTATTAATTGATTGGGACCGCGTCGTATACCACAGTGCCGTCCGACAAGTGTAAGCGTAGAGTATTAGGGTTACTCTACTGGTTCTACCATACTACAACACAACTACAACGAGCAAAACAACCAGGAAACATGAACTATCTGCTATCTGCTGCAACCATCCCTGCTACTGCATAGCAACTTTTTTTCGTAAGGTTAATGTCCATGTACGGTATTTTCATGTCATGGCTGGCTTTTTAATCAATTTTATCTTGTCTAAATTGGAAACCATGGAAACAAATTTAAGAGTGGCCTGTCTGGGACTCAAACCCAGGCCTCCCGAATGCAAAATTAAGGCTTTGCCACTAAGCCATTTTGTTCAGTGTCTCTTTACCAATATATATATATATATATATATATATATATATATATATATATATATATATATTCATATATCGCGCCCGGCCGCCGCGGATTGCCTTCGTCTATAGGTGAGCTCATTGCGACGAGTCAGCCGGTTGGTTTCACGCGTCATCGACACAGCTAAAAGCGGCACACGATCGTTGTCAACCTTTGTACGCTGCCGCTGCAGCTGCTCGCAAAGCAGCTAGTTCTCGTTGCGAAACGCCGAAACGCGACGCGCGACATAAAACCTCCAAAAACGGAGCACCGAAAATGGCCGTCGTTGTCGAGCGAAATTGCCGTCATTTCGTGAGCCACTTTCATATGACCACCGTCAATGATTATACAGTTATGCATTTTTCCCTTAGAGCATGACTATATATATTTATTCTTTTTTGTGTTGTAAGTGCGAGGCTGCACAACATTTGGCATTATAAATGTACATCCTATTATTCTACTATTTGCAGTGCTGCTTAGATGACTTATCATCTAGCTGGTTATACTAGAGCTTCATTAGCCTAACTTTCGTTGTACTTTTTGCTTAATTGTTTCTGCCCGCCCCGGATATGCGCAAACATGCGTTTCGCTGTGAAGGTAGCATCACGACTTCTCGGTGCAAAAAATACATAAAAACTTGTTGCTTGATTTTGCATATGCAAGGGCGTTAGTCTGAATATCGATATACCATGATAAGTTGGACGGTTTAGTAGAATCTAATCTATCTCAAACCAGATCTTTGCTTGTCTCGATATTTGGGGTGCATCTGTAGGCGCGTCTCGAAATACATGTCCCTGTATTTTAAAACGTACAAGTTTACGACTGAATAGCAAGCATGGTGAAAAAAGCCTGTATCTCCGCTTTTCCTAAAATGTTCAGCCACATACACCTTATGTATTATTGATATACACAGTTCCGGAAGAAATAGTGCATAACCTTTTTGACTTCAGGTATACTGTGTACTCACAAGTAGGCTATATTGAAAATAACTACATCATTCGAACGACAATTAAACTAGCGTTCAGGTACGTCTAGAGTGTTAAAACGATGCGCCTCATTTTAACCCTATGAAGCAGTGAACGAGAAAAGTCTATTGTCATTACTATGTCAAGAGCCAACAACGAGTCCTGGGAAATAGATATCCCAGTTAATCGTTCGCAATTGTCCACCAACGGAACCGGCTCACAGGCAGCTTCGGTCGGAGGCAGGACAGCTCACGCTACAACTAATCAGGACAAACGCTTCATTCTAATGATAATTTTGCGAAACCGCCGATTTGTTTACTGCTGCCCGACTAAAACAGCAGCTCCATGGTGTTTCTACACAGGCTAGTTGTTGTTAGTGTGCGCATTGTGCACAAAAGGCTGCATACCACGAATGTAAGCAACCCTATAGACTAAAGCTATACCTCAGCTGACCACAGCTTCACCGACAAGCTACGATGCCGGTTCGAAATACGAAAATGGAACCCAATGGCCAATGGCAGCCCGTTCGGTCTTTGGTTGAGCTGTCCGACGGTCCACAACGACAGACGGAAAAGAACAAATGTGTTGGCTACGGGGGAATCAGTTTGCACAACCTTGTATTGTAAGCCGACTCACTTATGACGGTGGTTCAATCATTGTTTGGAGTGCAATCTCCATAAGTAGAAGAACCTAACTCGTGAAGATCACCGGATCAAATCAACGGATCTCATGCAAGAAGTAGTTTAATTGCCCAACGGTATTTTGATGAGATCCTGTCACCCCATGCCATACCCCGTGCAAAGGCTATTAGTAATAACTTCAAGTTCGTGCACGCGAATAGGCTGCATACTACGCCACTACTCTTGCTAGGCTGCATACTACGCTACCACTCTTGTGCGGAAGTACATATAGGACTGTGCAAACGTAGTCGGATCCCTGCAAACGTGTATGGCTGACAAGGGGCTTTCTTAGCTGCATTCCTTAGTCCAGTTAAATAGGAGAGGATGTTGCGTTTAGAGCGGTGTCTGGAATTGCAACAAAGTGTAAACGTTCCAGCAGTTTAATAATTTGTTATAGATCCCATTTTCGAAAATTTCGATTTATTCGAAACTAATTTTATTGATACTTGTAAAGCATATACCTAAGATATTCTTAAAGAAAATAACTTTCCAATTCTTGATGTGTGCGCTTTATTAACTTGCGCAACCTGTTAATGAACCCCCCGCTTGCGACTGAAGCGGCACTCTCTTAAATGTTCTCCAGCTATTGAATTGCCTTATAAGTAACCGACCGTACTTAGGAATGACTGACTTACGATTTTTCAACCAGGTGATTCTTTGCAGCACACCTTGGATATCAAAAATTCTGGATTAAAAGATCCATCGAGCTGAGATAGAGTGAGTTTGGAAGCCATTATTCTGAATAACCTCCGTACCGCCGTTGAGCCACAGTTAATCTTGCTTTGCTCTGTGGGAATTTGCAAACTTTTCTTCTAAAGTGTATATATAGGCTGCTGCCGAAACGAGTCGCGTTAGGGCTTCATACAACCCTTCACTACCAATTGGCAGTCAAGAGAAACACTCAGTCGTGTTCTACGCGGGACGAATGCGAGGAGAGTTCGACCTGAGGCAGTTATCCCAGTCCTAACCATAACAGAGTCCACCGCCTGGTCCGAGTGGCTTTTGCTATTCCTTGCAGAAAGTTCATGAGCCTGTTGAAACTTGTAATGCTTCTTACCCAGATCACGTTGTAAAGTTCGTTGAATGCTTCTGTCTGAAGTTGTAATATGCGCCGCCAGCTTTATTTCACCACGTACAAGTTAATATAGCAACAGACATTCCACCTACTTCACGTTTGCACTTGAAATTGCAGTGTGTTTTTCGGAACATTAGCGATACTGCCTATCTTTCTGTACCTCTTTAGGCTACGCAACACAGACTGCTTCTTCATTGCAGCGGATGTCAATTCTTTGACAATCTCTATTAGACGTTTACTAGTCAACTTGAGCACAAGCATGGTGTACCTTTCTGCTTCTCTTGGTAACACAATTTGAAGAATCCTACAGAACATTAAATGACACATGCTTAACTTAATTAATTTAACGATATTATTTCTTTTTTTTTACTGTTTTCTCTTTAGATTCTAGTGCATCAACGAGGTTTACACTAGAAACGCCTAGGCTCGCTCAACGTGTCCGTAATATGATCTTCTTTTCTGTTTTAGACGATTGGCACACTCAACACACAACGTTATTTACCGACCGAATCTCTTTAGGCTACTCTTACTTTCTGTTATTAATATTTATATATATATATATATATATATTATTATATATATTATATATATATATATATATTATATATATATATATATATATATATATATATATATATATATATATATATATATATGTATATATATTTATATCTTTTTTTTTTGTGGAGGAGGGTTAAATGCAGTTACGCACTACTGCTACGAGTAGGAAAAAAATATATATATATATGTATGTCATATTTGAAACAAGGCTGCCTATGCACATCGAATAAATCTGCCCTAATCAGGTCAAATGGTTCAACTGGAACCGCGGAATCGACTTCAATCCGAATTGCGTTCCGCATATAATGATTTGCTTAATCAAATAGTCATGGCTAATTATTACTGCTCTTCGATCACGAAAGCTCATTGTAAGCAGCGTGCACGTAGCCCAATTAGCTCATCCTTCTGACGAATGCAGCACAAAACCGCCAATTCAATGCACAAAAAGCAATATCCATGAGTAGCTTGGTTGGATATAACGAATAGTCGTTGGACGTTATAACGTAGTAGTAATGGTGGTGGAGGTGGTTGTTATTGTTGTTGTTGCTGTTGCAGCAGTTTTAGTTACAGCATTATTCGTAGAAGCAAACCATTCTACTAAACATGCAAAGCAAAGCTTACAACAACAACAACAACAACTATAATAGCAATAACAACTATAATAACAACAACAATCGCAACAGCAGCAACAACAACAACAACAGCGAAGAATAAGATCTACTTGCTCCAAGTAGACATACCTTTAGTCTCAGGCTACTCGCGCTAAGCTACTGCTTTCGTTTCGTTATCGTCTAACCGGCTATAAATTATTCGTACGCGTTGAGCTGATAAGCGGCAAGCAAACGGCGGATGGACGGTGGCCATGCCATAGACCTTCAGATGGCCCGAACCATAAAGCGAGGTTGAATGGCCGCTTAGCAACCTCTTCAGCAGCATAGTTGACAGCAAAGGAGACAACGGTACCACCAGCCTATATATATATATATATATATATATATATACAGTAGTAGTTATATCGCACGATCTAGGCAACCAAAAGGAATATTACACGACCACGAAATGCCATGTGCAATAATGCGCTTGTTTCATCTGATAGGTATGGAAAGTAGCACCGTCTTGTTAAAAGCACTTGCCTGTGAGATTCATACCACCCAAATTGAGGGATAAATTACTGGGTTATCGTGTAATCGATATCGCCTGGCATTTACTGTTTATGTGCTCTTGGCAGCGGCTGCCAAGAAAAATGATCCAAGAGTGCCTCCAGCCTGAAGCTCTGCACCAAACAGTGCTTCTGACACCTCTCGTCGTGTCTTGTGCAAGGGCTCTTGGTGATAACGTCATTTCTTTGCACGGCAACGCTCAGGCCGCACACCGCTGCATTTGTTCGTACCGGCCCACACTTGCAGTTGAGAACAATCCTGCAGTGGTGATCGTGCGTGCGTTCCGTTTTTTCCACTTAGTTTTCTCAAAAAAAAAGTGATGGCGCTGTAGCTGCACTATCCTTTACCGGTAATAACATATCCTTTACCCACTACACATAACAAAAAAGAGCTCTCCACGTCTCAACCTAGTTACTTCTAGACAAAAAAACAGTAGCTACGATAATATTCAGTCAAGCTCGCTACTATCGATATATATCGATCATATTCCATATATTCCAATATGGCGCCAACTGCACGGACGCGTTTTTTGAGTGCTCTCATAATTGTGCACCTCCTGGCAAAATACCAAAGCAAAACTAGTGCTGTTTTCGACCAAGAGGACTCTCAGGACACAGTGAATGTAGTGACTGTCTACCTCAACGTACCTCGCCGCAGCTTCTCCAAAGTCTTTACACTCCGAACCACAGCACTTGTGATCATCCTGCCTCAAACGTCCCAACATATGATCGGCCCCCCGCCAACGTGGGTTGCACGTACAAACACCACACACACCGCGACGTCTTGGCTTTTGCGACGACGTGCATTAGAACCTGCATGGACGCACACCAACGAGAATAGAGAAACGTGACGACGGGTGGCGTACACAAGGAAGGAGAGATCGTAAAACCACCGCCACCACCACCGGCACGAACAAGATGACACATCTGAAGGTAGTCAAAGACGAAGACGTACCTGAACGACCACGGCAAAGAGCACTGTTTGTAAGCCGTATTGATCTTACACACAACGAGTCGGATATTCAGAATTATATAACTAGAATCGTTGGTACTAGTTCGGGCGTTACAAAGCTTGCTGGGCTTAACCAAGCATATTACAATGCCTTCCATATTCTAGTCAATCAAGACAGTTTTTCTGATTTATTAGACCCAACTGTATGACCGGAAGGCACACGGTTTAAGCCGTTTTGAAAGGCACACGGTTTAAGCCGTTCCGAGGCCAAGGGTATTTGGCGCACCACAACCACCGTCTTTAGGACCAGGTATTAAACAACCCCGAATTGAACAATCTGATACATTGCTGGTCGACGGTAGTCCGCGAAATTGACTAAAACTCGAACGCGGCAACAACAAACTTGTTTCGAGCACGACTAAATGTTCAGAGCCTAAGACAATATCTCAATGTATCCTTTGAAATGTAGAAGAATTGCATTCAATATCAGAAAGTTGTGGGGAAAACGAGTTTGCGCAATACGATATAATGTTTCTCACTGAAACATTTGTAACAGACACAGCAGCCATTGTGCTACACAAACATAAGATCTACCATGGTGAAGCTATAAAGGCCCCCAATAGAGGACGACCAAAATAGGGGGTCTCGGTCGCTGTGCGCACGACCAAATGGTCTAGATTACTTAGATCCACAGCTAGGCTAGTTGTTGTTGAAATAAGGAACTTTTATTTAATATATAAAGCCCACCTGACCGCAAAGTGCCAGATTTTTTACTTGATATTGGAGAGTCACTGATGCTATGTACAGACAATTGTAAAAACACTATCATAGAAGGAAACTTGAATTGTAACTTCGCTAAGGATGACTCAAGAGTGATAGCTTTTATAGAGGGAGTGAGGGAAATGGGCTTGCAGATAGAAGGTAATTATTCCGATGCTACATATATAGCATGGAATGGAAAAACTGCTGTAGACCTAATTATGAGTTTCTCTTGTAAACCGGGAGCCTACATAAAGGACCATAAAACGACAATTTCAGCGGAGCGGAAGGACTGTAAGATTACCTTCAGTCTTACTCATACGAGTAGAACCGGCGGTGACAAACGAAATCCCTTCGGCCGCAAGATAGGTCTCAGCAAGCTAGAACAAGCCTTACATCTACTCCCAATTGCGGCCGAAGTAGACACAGACTTTTACGAGCGCTCATTTCGGTGGACCATTTAAGCTGCAGCAACACATAAGAGCAACACTGCGACAAACCAGAGACACAACCAATGGTTTGATCACGAATGCAAAACCATTAAAGGACGCATATGTTGCCACAACGATTGGAGCTCATCGGGTTTGGCAAACCTAGCTGAGCTGAAGAAAAGTAAACGAATGATGATGGGAAAAAAATATGAATACGAGACTGCGCAACACATACATCAGGTACGAGACAGCATTTAGAGATCATGGATCCTCTTACCGAAGAGACCTGCTATAGCAAACCCGCTAATAATTGACAAAGAGTGGGTCTCGCATTTTACAGCCCTATTGAGCCGCGATGTACAACTGCCTGAGAAGAAACACGCTCCTTACATAGTCTATTTGGGAAGACTTTACGGAAGGGGAGGTTCGAAGGGCTATACTAGCGAAAAAGAACGGACAGTCATCAGGTCCTGATGCTATTTACTATGAATATCTTAAGCAGGGGATAGAACACGTAGGCCCAAAGCTAACAGCGCTGTTCAATGCATGTTTAGAACACGGCCACATCCCAAGGCAATGGCGCCGAAGCTACCTGCAACCAATTTACAAAAGCAAAGACGACGCTACAGATCCAGCGAACTACCGCGGGATAGCATTGGCTAGCGTAATCTACAAAATATTAACCTCAATAATTGTGACCCGACTATATAGCGAATGTATGGACCTAATAACTACGAAACAAAATGGGTTCTTGGAAGGTCGGTCAACTGAACGAGCTCTCACGGAAGTTCTTCCTCACGTGCAGGAACGCTTCGACAACGCACAGATGACCTACGCAGCGTTTGTTGACTTCAAACCGCTTTTGATAGTGTACCTAGAAACCGCCTCCTGGAAGCTATGCGACATCACTTTGGCATCAAAGGTCGAATGTTCAACCTAATCAGAAGCATTCTCACTGCAAACTACATCACAATTAGAAATGGGCCTCACTGTATTGCGCAAGAAGTTAAACAGACCATTGGCCTAGCACAAGGCGACGTGGCAAGCCCTTTCTTATTCATCCTATATGTCGCAGGATTAAGCCAAACACTTTGAAATGCTAAAGCTCCGCATATATTCTACGCTGACGATCGCATCATAATGACCAAGTCAAGACCACATTTACAGTTTTACCTCAATGAAATGAGCCAATGGTGCGCACAATATAAGCTGACAATTAATGCATCCAAGACGAAAATCCTTTTATTTTCCCGAGGAGGCCGATACGCCAGTCTTGACTATATCATCAAGGTTAATAACCAAAATATCGAATAAGTAAGTCAGTTTAGCTACCTCAGGGTAACCTTGACACCCGAACTATCGTGCAAAAGCAGTATCGGCCATGCCGCTACTTGAAGATCTTACACAAATTGACATTAAAACTGGAATGAACCTTTTTAAGATAAAAATAGCTCCTATTATAACATACTGCCTTCGGGCTATTGCACCAAGCTTAACCTTAGATAACATGAAAAAAATAGACAAAATAAAAGCAAATTTTTTAAAATATATGCTCGGACTGCCGCGTAACGCAGACAACCTTGGCGTTGGAACTATGTCAAGAGCGAAGCTTTGTGGAAAATCTTATCTTGGACAAATAGGTTTTTAACGCACTCGTCGTAAATCGCGCCTACAGAGAAAAGCGTAATTTGAGCTTTGCCATAGAGAATTTCACTGACGGTCCTGCATTCACGACAGACCGTTGGAAGCAGGGAATGCAAGTGAACAGACGGGTACTCTGCAGACTTACCTGGCATGGCTACCAAAAATATATATGCTTAAAAGGGTATTGCTTTGAAATTGAAGATTTTGTATGTAAATATGACCGATACCACATACTGCAATGCAACGAAATAAAAGCTGGTTCGACGCATGCAGTAGTGAAAGACGTTATCAGCCGACATGAATTTTAGGTAATATCTACCAATTTCTGGTGAAATAAACTTGTATATTCATCATATTATATGATTGGATGGTCTAGCAGAGATGGCACTCCTCCTAAGGAACGTAACCGAAGCAATATAGCGTGCGGTTAACATCTACACAATTATCATGCTATAAAATCACATATTGCTAAAGCAGCAGTATGCAGTGACTTTCTCAGTGCATATATACATAAAAATATTCAGTCAAGCTCGCTACTACCAAGATATATTTATCATATTATATGCTTGGATGGTCTAGCAGAGATGGCACTCCTCCTAAGGAAAGTAACCGAAGCAATGTAGCGTGCGGTTAACATCTACACAATAAAATAACTTACCCGGTGAAAAAGTACTTTTTTACGGTGGTACGCACAAATATTGTCTTTTTACTATATGTGTGAAATCGCCCACGCGTTGAGCCATCAGGGTTGAAATAACACATAATGGCGACGTTTATAGTCATTAACTTGCCGTTTAGGCTGCCGTTTGACAAACTTGGTTCGAAGAAAAACGTTTCGAGGTGGTCAAACTGAAGAGAACCCTTCCTGAATTTCACATTCTTCGTTTCTTTCCTGACCCTGCATGCGTCCAAAACAAGGGATAATCACTTTTATTTTAGCAAATTGAATCTGTTTAAGGGTTACATTGCGTTATCACCTTTAATTTTATTATTATTTTAAAACCCTAGGCTAATATATTCTACAGTAACATAGGGTAAAAGCAGAAAAGCAAAAGTACCGCAAAGGAGGACAGCAATCCCCGATTGATGATCGACGGTTAGCCAAGTCTTTGAACTCAAATGATGCGACATAAGGTTATTCAATTAAACTGTAACAGGAGCCGCAGATCATGCCGCTCATCTAATGCTAGACGAAAAATAGTCTAGGAGGAGCACTGCACCCTATCTGCTTAGCGAGCCTAATGTCAAACTGGCAAAAAAGAATCAGACGACCTGAGTTGTGGATCCTCAGACCAGCACCTGCATTGTGCATAACCTGCCCATGTCTAGGATAGACGTGGACAACGTCGGTCGTTTCTGCAGCAGTCCCAACGGCTGGAGGGCCTTCTCGAGGACATGGCATTGTCAGCGAGGGATTGCCCTCAACCACTAGTAGTCTAAACTGGAGACTTTAACGCAGTCTCGACAACATGGGGGGCAACCAGCACTAATAGGAGATGCAGAGTTGTTCTTGAGTGGTTAGCAATGTATGACCTTGGTGCTCTTAATAAAGAAAACGGATTTGACAATCTCTAAGGGAAGTCTTTAAATTAAACTATACTACTTGACAAAATGAACCGCAGCGATCACTACTGTATGTAGAAGCCACCCCAATAGCAGCCCTTTCTGTCCCGGTTAGGCCACCCCGACTAAAACTGCCTGACAATAGAGAGCTAAAAGGGAAGCTGGCAACGATACTAGAAGTAAAAGAAGAACCTGAAAGCGCTCAAGATCATCAGAACGTTCTGGAGGAATCGTGCAAGGCGCCAAGCAAAAGGCAAGCGCATCCTAAGCAACAGTCTCCAGTTTTGCCAAAATACTGGTGGAACGGAGAGATCGCGAAAGCCCGCTGACGCTGCATCCACGCCAGGCAACGATTCACCAGGAAAAGCGCAGCAGCATGGACGAGACAAGCTTTGCACAATTGCAAAACGAATTTAGAAGCATTAGGGCCACTCTACGCAAAACTATAGCAGAAAGCAAGGAACGATGCTGGAAGGAATTCTTGTCGGATATAGTAAACGACCCGTGGGGACGACCGTACAAGGTGATCCGTGACTAGCCAGAAACAAGCGAGAGCGCTAACCTTCCCCGACAACACCGAGCGGTAAATTCAACGCGTTTTCTTCGACATCTATCCCTTCACAAGACGCCTTTTAAAGCGGATGCAAACGAGAGACCAGCCCAAGAGGTGACTCTAGAGAAGCTCCGTGCAACGGGAGAGAGACTGAAGGCCGGAAAAGCACCAGGCCCTGCTGGTATGCTGCCCTCCGCCGCAAAAGTTTTGTTTAAAGAGTTTCCTGAAATAGTGTTCCACGTTACCACACGAATACTCAAATCCGGACGCTTGCCTCTGATTTGGAAGAAAGCCGACCTTGTGCTTATTCCCAAAATGAACGGCACTTACCGACCAATCTGTCTAGTCAGTACACTGTCCAAGGGTATTGAGGCGATTATAGAAAACCGTTTGCGACTATTCGCAGAGGAACGCCGTCGTCTTTTACCGAATCAATTCAGATTCGCAAATGCCGCTCGTGCCTGTCCACAATACATTGGGTCGTTGGTAAAGCGAAAGATCTACGACAATCCCCGGCAAGGTCCAGTGATCTTCTCATTGTCGTGCTGCTGGCTCTTAAACATGCTTATAATAGCTTATCCTGGAGGGTGATACTGGAAACGCTCAAGGTAAAGAGAGTTCCGAACTACATTTGTCGAGTTGTCTCGGACTACCGTAACGAACGACGGGTACACAATGAGGGATCCAAATTTAAAATGACAGTTAAAGTTCCCCAGGGTTCCATCTTAGGTCCTCTTTTTTGGAACTTGGCATACGACGACCTACGCTTAAGTAATCTACCAGAAAAGACAGATCTACTTGTGTATGCGGGCGACCTCGCAGTTGTAATACAGGGCGGCACCCCCAAGCAACTGGAACTTAAAGCCAATGACGCCCTGGCCGAGATTTCCGTCTGGATGAGGGGAGCAGATTTGACGCGGGCCCCTACCAAAAGCGAGGGAGTCAAGCTTGGCCCAAGACGGTGTCCTCTCCCAAAGCTAATCTTGAATGGCCAGGATATTCAGGTGTAAACCAGCCGAATCAGCCCGCTATCTGGGAATGTACCTGGACAGTGGCTTGCGAGGTACATCTCATTACGCTTGACTACAGAGAAAGCCACCAAAGTTTCACGCGACATCGGCCGGCTGATGCCAAAAACATTCGGACCGCAGAAATCAAAGCGACGCCTTTTTATAGCGACGCCTTCGGTTGCCGATTCGATTATGTTATTCGCGGCCCCGGTGTGGCCACTAATCGCACTCACTCCAGCCCGCAACAGGGCGCTGATGCGCAAGACCCAACGCATCGCGGCTTTACGGATTACGATTTTTCGTGGTACCGTGGTAGCCGTGTGTGCAAACCGCATTTTCAAGTTAGTCCCTTCTCAAAAAACAAAAAACACAAAAAAACATATATAATACACTATATATAAACGCTCCATAGAGCGTGTGGTACAGTAATGTAATATCATCTGCACCCCATGCTAGACACTTTATATATAATAAGGTGTTACACTGCGGTATTTTCTTTTAGTTGAGCTGCCGTTAAACTTCCTATTGAAATGCGCGGCGGACGGTTCGGAGCCATCCGGCCGGTGCGTGGATGGTTTTGTTATGCTTCGTTCGTCTGAAAAGGACTTGCTTGAACTTCACAACAGCCTGGCTTCTTGCCCCTCCGACGCACGGGCACGCATAGTACACGAATAACAATAACAACAACAATAACAACAACAACAACAACAACAACAACAACAACAACAATAACAATAACAACAACACTAACAACAATAATAACAACAATAATAACAATAACAACAATAACAATAACAATAACAATAACAACAACAATAACAATAACAACAACAATAATAACAATAACAATTAACTTGCTCCCGGGCTGTCGCGTAGTGGACAAGGTTAACCTGGAGCTGCTAGGTGTCCCCTTATTGCCGGACGGCATTGCAAAAGCATTAGACAGTCAAAAAGATAAACTCGACTTCGCCACAGGCAGACTACCCCAATTGGGCGCCCACTGCGGTCTATTCCTTCTTAGATCTTGTTTTTCAGCCACGAGGTTAACACACCTTCTTAGAGGTTCCAACCTGTTTTTATCACCAGAGCTTTTACAACCATTTAATGGACTTAGTTTAGACATTTTAGAGATCATACTAAATCTTAAGCTGACTGATGCGGCAAGGGAACAAGTAATGCTCCCGGTTTCTTTAGGCGGTCTAGGTATACCGGACGCGGTCATGATGGCAGGACCCGCCATCGTAGCGTCATTGACCCAGGCGGCGGACAGGGTTAAAAGTTTATTGGACAGTGACGGGTGGGATGCCTATAACGTTGAACTTAAAAAGCTGACCGAAGAATTGTCGCTGCTATTTGATTCTCCTCCGGAGGATAGGGCTAACCAGGGTAGTTGGACAGCCCCCTTACATGAAAAGCGACTAGCAGGCCTGATTAATAGAGCAACTTCTGTTGCTGATAGAGCCAGGCTACGAGCTGTTAGTAGTCAAGGGGCTGGGGCTTGGTTACAGGCCCTACCCTGCCCGCGAATTGGGACCCTGTTAGACGACGAGACGACGCGTATAAGCGCAGGGCTGCGGCTTGGTGTTGACCTAGTCGTGCCCCACCGATGTCGTTGTGGTGATTTCGTGGACGCCTTGGCCCATCATGGCCTGTCATGCGCGTTGAGTGCAGGCCGACGAGCGCGTCACTCCGCTTTAAATGACACCTTTAGCCGCGCACTTAGGTCCGCCGGCTTTCCGTGCGTTCTAGAGCCCCCGGGTCTTTCGAGGGATGATGGAAAAAGACCTGACGGTCTGACTTTGACGCCGTTTGAGCGTGGCCGCATGCTTGTTTGGGACGCAACTGTAACCGACTCATTAGCCCCTTCGATGGTCGGTGCAGGTGCGGACCGAGCAGGTCATGCCTCCAGGTTAGCTGAGGCTAACAAATGCAGAAAATATTCAAACGTCGATTATCCGCACGAATTTTGTCCGTTGGCGTTCGAGACTATGGGAGCTGCAGGCCCCCTTACGCTCAAGCTGATTCAGCGGGTCGGTAAAAGCCTTAATCTTTCGACAGGAGACTCGAGGGCATCTGAATTCTTGCGTCAGAGGCTGTCGCTCGACATTCAACGAGGAAACGCAGCGTCTGTTCGGGGCACATTGTTAAACTGGGCTAACCCTGGGTTAGAGAACCCGTGATCACACGTTCGCGCGGAGACAATTGTCCACTCCAAAGTGCTAACATAGAGAAATTATATAAATAAAATACCTATCTCAGTGTATCGGTAACAATAACAATAACAATAACAATCAATAACAATCAATAACAATAACAACAATAACAACAATAACAACAATAACAACAATAACAACAACAACAACAACAACAACAACAACAACAACAACAACAACAACAACAACAACAACACGAACAACAACAACAACAACAACAACAACAACAACAACAACAACAACAACAACAACAACAACAACAACAACAACAACAACAACAACAACAACAGCAACAACAACAACAACAACAACAACAACAACAACAACAACAACAACAACAACAACAACAACAACAACAATAACAACAACAATAACATCAACAGCAACAACAATAACAGCAACAGCAACAACAAGAACAACAACAACAACAGCAACAGCAATAACAGCAACAGCAACAACAAGAACAACACGAACAACAACAACAACAGCAAGAACAACAACAACAAAGAACAAGAGCAACAACAACAACAAAGAACAAGAGCAACAACAACAACAACAAAGAACAAGAGCAACAACAACAACAACAACAAAGAACAAGAGCAACAACAACAACAACAACAACAACAAAGAACAACAACAACAACAACAACAAAGAACAACAACAACAACAACAACAACAACAACAACAACAACAACAACAACAACAACAACAACAACAACAACAACAACAACAACAACAACAGCAAAGAACAACAACAACAACAACAAAGAACAACAACAACAACAACAACAACAAAAACAACAACAAAGAACAAGAACAACAACAACGTACGAACAACTTAGAATGCAAAGCATATGTGGTCGGGTCCATACTATATCGCCTACATTCATGTATAGAATTTAGTGAAATACTTTGTTTATCTTTGTGTTTCTAAATAGGTCCAATATGATGATTTGGTTTTATTTGATCACTATTCAAAGGGATAAATCAGCGCTGCAATGCGCATACAACAAGAAACACTCCGAACGCTCTTTGTGCCGCAAGCATAATGATCTACAGCGTTTCTACCTGTTTGCCAGTTCGAATAGCGGTCTGGGTCTGCCACTCGTACTACGATTTCTTCCCCAGGTAATTATTGTGTTTGTCGTTATTGTTGACAATGGCCTAGCCGAGGCTTAATGATCACGCCTATTATAGGCAGACATATAGAGTGGCCAATCCCTCCCTAAACGAAGCTCTAGTCAAGCTGTAGAACTGGTAAGACGGTCGCAGTTTAATGCTGCGGTGATAACAGAAAGCAGCCAGACCAGATCGAGGACAGAAGCCGGAGAGGGCCTGGGCCGATGGGACTGAAACGAGGGCTGTCAAATGCTGCTATCGCTGGCAACATCTAAATTAAGTTAACTGCTCGATTTGGTTGGCCTGATAATTAGCAGCGGCGACAATGCAGGCGAATTGTAGGCGATATAAGCTTTAGTAAGTCTGCTCTAATTTTTAGACATGTACTAATTAGTAGCTGTTCTAGCATGTGGTTGTTTTTGTACGAACTAGCAAGTAATTATTGCAGTTAGACATACCATTGTGCAGCATATAATTATTTAGAATAGTGTTTCCTTCGGCATGAAGGAAAATATCCAGCATTTTCTAGAACTGCAAACGCCTGGCGATTAGCTGTGGCAAAAACATGCGCCATTTTCCAATAAAAAACAACTTAAATAATGATACAAAACAAAAATATACTAAATCGAATAGACAAACAGCTTTATGTGCATATTCCTCTTATAAATCTCCTAAATAAGTTTTAGCAGAATTTTCCCACCAACTACGTCAGGGCACATGGTCTTTAACAAAACTAATCTGTGAGCATTGTTTAATGCCCGAGTTTGGGCTTACAACAGGTTCTTTGTTGTGGGTACTCCATAAGGTCGTAATTCGTTTTGGCTCGCGTCTGCTAGTTGGCAAGAACGACGCAAAGTGGCGCAAATCATTTAGCCTAGCCCACCGCTAAATGCGACGGAAACAATAGGAAGGATCAAATGGGACCCCTGAATAGCAGTTAAAAACTACATGGTGGACTTAAAACGTAAATATCAAAGTAGAAAACGAACACGGAAGACAAGTATCAAGGACATTCCTGGAGGGGGGGGGGGGGTGTTGGCTGTACAGCTTTATACAAGTAAGGTAACATTCCGTTGGTACTAGCCTGCAATACGACGAGGTCCTCGTGATAGACAATCACCATAAAGGTAGCAGAGTCTGGCGCTTGTAGCGGCCACTCAAAAAGGAAAATCTCTAGAGAAAGTCGCGCGCGTGACACTCACTGGCAAGGGCGACGGCCTGGATTCAACGAGAGCTTCTGGAGCTGACTCCAACAACCTATCTCACTGATAAGGACACGACGTAATATGCACTGGATAGCTCACAAGCTTAAGCGTACACTTGCGGGCCACATGTTACAAACAGAAAAAAGACAAATTTCTGAACAAACGTTGCACGGCGAAAAGCAGCACGTTCTGTGGGCGACACAGAAGACAATGGTAATCCTCTAAGTGAGCAGTGCGTATCGGACGACCTCAACTGTCGCCTTCTTCCTCTGTAAAGGGTGCTCGCTTGGGATAACCACCATAACCGTCTAGCAAAAAGAATGGAGGAACCACGCGCAGACGGGACCAAAGGGCAGTGGACCAAGGAGGTCTCAGGGTTTGCTACACGCGAAATCAAGAAGAAGAGCTCTTAAACTTCTATACACGGATGCTAGCCTGTTATTGGTAGTTTTAAGCGTGCAATTTTAAAATAGGCAAAATAAGCTCAAGTATTTTGAGCAACTCTGCAGAGGCTAGTCAGAAAAGCACACCATACGCGTTACGCTGCCAAAGATGAGGGGGTAGAGACGAACGTGGATATAGTGAATTTGCAAGTCCCCAACTTTGCTACTCACTAGTAAAGACCGATGACGCAAGAACTTGCCATGGTAATTTTAGAGATATCTAGGGCTCTCCCAACAGGCCTTGTGGCAGCATGGCTGCGGACTCTCTCTCTCATTCTGTACTTGTCCACACGGTGAGTTCCAAGCCGCCAAAACAATAACAACAAAACGACATCAACCACAACAACAACAACAAACGTACCACACATTTTTATATATGACTAAGTGAACCAGTCAATAGGCATTTTCTCGAACGCCCATGTATTATTACTATTATTAAGAAAGACATGACAATTCCAATTGAATAATGATTGATTTATGTTAACAATTACTTACATCTGCCTTATTTCAAGGAAAGTGGCGAATGAAAACAACTTTTAGATTAAACTTTCTCGCCTGCTATCTTAACTCTTAGCTGCTTATAATTGATTTCCGGTTATATTTTTTGAGTGGGGTTCTTAAACGTCTTTGAACGTTTCGTATATAGCACTGACTAAGAGTATTTAGTCCTTGTTACAGCATGTGAAGTGGTTTGGCTGCATGCAAAATTGTTTAAACCAGCTTGCTGTGTTTGTGTCTTCTAGATCGCATGATGCTGTATAGCGAGCTAATAGACCTTATGATGTGGCAGACACATCAGCTCGATGGCGTTGCTCTGTTCTTGAGAATCACCTGCTTGTTGCTACTGTAACTGTTGCTTGCCACGCAGATGACCAGGCTTGCCGTGCCCCTCAGCGCAGTCTGCATTAACGGATACGCAAAATATATACTGTTCAATTGAGTTTGAGCACAAAATACGAAGCGTTTAACCAATTGCCGTTCAATCGTGCCGGGCTCAAGCGTTCCCCCTAGAGGAAGCTTTGGACAAAAGAGATAGCACCGATGAGAGCCCAGGGTCGCGGGCTAAATTCTGATACCTCAACCAATGACCAATGCATGCAGCTTGCAACTGTCTTCCATCGTATTGTCTTTCTTGTTGTTTCTTAGTTCTTCTTAATGTGCTGTTGGACTCTTTCTACGCGCTGGTTGAGGCAGCGTTGACGCCAAGACTCTGGAACGAAGTTTTTAAGCGGGAATAGGCCGTCGGTTGAAGGTATATTGCGCCACTCTGGACTGTTTACGCTGTCGTTGATTAGTGTGCACTTCTTTACGATGCGTTTGGCTATCCCTAAGCACATTTTCACGTTTCCCGTTATACTTATGCCGTGAACTTGTCACGTATTGCTCTTCACATTCTTTACGAAACATGAGCGGTCGCTTACTGTATCGATGACTACTTGTGCTCTTCGTTGTAGCGTGTCTTTCTTGCGCATTTTGACGAGAAGTAGCTTGCTCATCCACGTAAGTGATCGTCTAGACGCCCTTCACAAATTATCAGTACACGATTTCCTAAATGTGTCTCCGCGAAACAAACACGCTACAAGGTGAAACACAAACTGCCATCTATATGATGAACACCTGAATGATAGCTCACGGCCTCGAGCTAGCTTCCGAAAAAGGTGAGGCGGTTTTCCTTATTGGCCGAGAGAAGCATAAAAACATCTGTAGATCTGATCATATTGTTCTTGCCTTCAATATAACATTGAAAGCAGACGTCGCGATCATTGACGGCCGTGGCTTTAATTTTTGGAAAGATGACTACACGACAACTCTGTTTAAGCTATGCCAAATCCACTGGTTTATCGTGATACTGAGACTAAATGTTCAAATAAGCTATCTCGAAGCCATATTTCTTCCCCCTATTCCCTCAAGTTCACAGGAAATATATATATATATATATATATAAAAAGAGAGAGAAAAGGGGAAGTTACGTATTATATACACTAAAGGAGCGTTGCGTAGCTAAGACGTTTCTATTGCCGTGGTTGGAATTTCTAAAGAGCTAGACTAGTCTATTTTGTTCTTCTAGACGGTCGTTACAAGAGAAGGCCAGCGATCAAAAGGGACGTCGCGAGCAAGCAGAAACACGAGGCCAGCGCCGTCCAAAATACGACGTTGCACTGCTTGAGCGTCTCCAATAGTGCATCTCTGTCTGATGATCCGTAGGCCTGGAATTAAAAAAATATATATACACATATATTTAAATTATCTAATTTATTGCTTGATAATTATTAAACTTAAATTTCACAATGCGCAAGTTTTTGTTTGCGAGATTTTTTTTATTTTATGTTCGTAAACAAAATAAGTAAAATGTAAAAAGTACTAACATTGTCTATTTTCATTTCAACATGCCTCACTACATGCAAAACTAACAGTTGAAATCGCTAGAAATTCTCCCCTTTGTACATATACATACAACTCTTTCAACTAGTTTTGTCATCAGACTATATAGAGGTAACTTGTAAATTGCGTGATGCACACCCAGCGTCGTTGTTAAAGCTACGGTACTGTGGGGCTCACAATACCACTAAAATCCAGTCGTCCTCTTTGGCCCTTGTCGGGGGGTGGCCGCAGTACTGTTTTCTCGAGATTACTTTGCCTGGCCACTCTTCTTGCCCTTTCGGCTGCTCGACTTTGTGCGGCGGATGTTATATATATATATATAAGTTACCTCTATATAGTCTGATGACAAAACTAGTTGAAAGAGTTGTTATATGTACAAAGGGGAGAATTTCTAGCGATTTCAGCTGTTAGTTATATATATATGTATGTTCGTCGCGGAGAGTTTTTGCGAATCTTCTTATAATAATCCAGGACTCATGAGACTTGAGGAGCGCCTCTACAAGAGCTATGCATGTCAGGAGGTAGGATAGAGCTGAGTAGAGGAGAACGGAAGAGACGCCTCTCTCGCGGCTTGAAAGTAATACCAAAGTAGTACCAAGCCTAAGGGGTTGGGAAGAATCCGACTTTAGTGGGCATGTGAAACCTACACTAGTCACGCAGGCTGCTAGTGGCGCATGTGCATCATGCATTCCCGAAACCTCCTAGATCAAAAAAGTTACCATGATCTCTTAGCAGTTGCGCAAGTGAATTGGTAAACAAGCCGTTTAAGACCACCATTTTATTTAGATCAGGGAGTATAGATTTAGCCTAATATCCAGGATGGCTCGGCCCGATGAATTGTTTCTTATATTGACTCCATTTGCTCAAGATGTCTGTTCTGCCGATTAGTGTTCTCTCCGTCCGGCCTTTTAAGAGTTTATTTATGCCAGTTCATTAGCCCTGAGGTCCCAGGGATTTTGTCCAGAGAAGACCTGTGTGGCTACTGTGGAAGCCGTGCGACTTGCTCGTGCTTTGTTGAGCGCCATAGATCTTTAAGTCTTGTTGAGTAGGCGGCGTCTTGTAGCTTTGGTAGTTGTGCATTCCCATAAGGATGCAGCTAACACAATGCTATCTATTTGTGATGCTACGAAACGGTTGCTCCTCTAGTCCGTGGGAGGATTTTTCGTAGCTTAACTGAGGCTTTGGTTCATAGGATATGCCGTAGGTAGGGGGGCACACCTTTGTTTCAAAGTGCTTGGCGCGTATTAAACGCGTTCTAGACGTCAATAAGGACGGCCAGACAGTGTGACCGATTTGTTATCGGTAAACTTCTCTGTGCTTCAGCTATTAATAAAACTTTACTGATTGCCGAACGTGTGAAGTGTCTGGTGCGGAAACCATGCTGGTTTTCCGTCAGCGCCTTTCTGCTTTTTAATTCTGTAACTAGTCGCCTGTTAATAATGTGCTTAGGTGCTTTAGATCGGCAAGAGAGCACGCTTATAAGGCGGTATGCTGAAGGATCTTTAAGTAATGTACCGGGTTTCGGGATAACGGTCAAACGTGCCGTTTTCTAATGCTTAGTATGAGGTGAGGATCGTACCCATCATGCGTATAAATATTATTGAATGGTTCTTTAGGAGTAAGCGTACAGCTTACTGGGGTACAGCATCTGGGCCCGGTGCTTCTTTTGGTTGTATGCGTTCGACCGATCTAATGTTGATCTGTATTTGCTATTATCGAAGGTGTACCCTGGGATGTTAATTATATATATAGTTTAGTTGGGCAACTCGGGCTGATTATATACAAGGTGACAAACGGCAGTGGATGGGGATTCGTGAGCAGACTATAAAAAATAAACTAAAAATCTATTCATTTAAACAAGTGTGTCTCCTTGTCACCACCACCCATTATGGGATTAACACGTCTTTAGCAGTCGCACCCAAAACTAACATTCTATCTCACTTAAAAATGATGAGCGTCATTTCATTGAGCCGTTTTTATCAGCCGTAGAGAGGCTTAAGGCTACCCGTTCAGCGAAGAAAGTTGGAGTTTAGTTAATCGACTTTGGTTAACCACTTTCATTATATATATATATATTTTTTTTTTTATTTTTTATTTTATTTGCTTAAGTATTAGAGGTAACAATTGTCTCCTTATGCCTTCTCCTGTGTACACCGGATAAAATAAGTAAATATGTCACATATCCTCCAGGTTCGGACGTGGACAGTCTAGCAGAATTCCGCGCGCAGAGGCGGCGTTACCCCGCTGAATGTCCAGCGATAGTCTCTGGTGCAGGTACTCGACAGCTTTAGTGTCCCCTGTGGAACGGTTGAGCGCCTTGCCGACACGTTGAATGAGTTTGTGCGTCTTCGGGCCGGGTCCCCCTAGTGTCTCGAATGGCAGCGGGCGAAAATCATGGGGTAGGTAATACTGGCATACTTTCTGCACTTATTCGCCTTCGCCAACATAGACGCGTGACCAGCATGTTCCGCGTCCGCACTAACCATTAAAGGGGTCTAATGAGTCAGTAACGGTTGCACCTCATACCAGCATGCGACTCATCTCAAAGGACGTAAGTGTCAGTCCGGTCGTTTTCAATAATTCCTGCAAAGGCCAGGAGGCTTGAGAATGCAAGGAAAACCAGCAGACCTCAAGGCTCGGCTAAATGTCCCGTTCAGAGCTGCGTGCCGGGCTTGACGACCTGAGCTTAAAACACAAGAGAGACCATGGTGTGCCTGTAACCCCACCTGATCGCCACATCTACATTGGTGCGGGAATACGAGAGCTGTCCCCAGGCGTAGCCCCGCACTAATCCAAACAGTGATATAATCCAGTAGAGTGCCTAAGTGGACACTTGGGAGAGCCTGTAACCAGGCCCCGGCACTTTTTGCAGAGACCGCCCGTAGCCTGGCCTTGTCAGTTGCAGTGCGGGCTTGCTCAAGTAGATGCACAAATATCTTCTCCTGCAGTGGGGTCGACCAGCTTTTCTGTGTATGTGGGTATGATACCGCACAGAGACGCTAATCTCTTGACTAAGGCTGCCAAAGTGTGATCGTAGACACTTTTGCCTGTGTCGTCCAGCAACCCTTTGGCTTTTTCCGATGCCTCGGACATAGAGGAGACTATAGCGGGCCCAAGTAGGAATATTCCGCAATAAGATCCCAGCGATGGAAGACGGCTGGCAGCAACTTTAAGCTTCTCTCTCCATGCGTCTAAAGCCCCAGGTAATCCCTTTTGGCAGAGGCAAACCCGGAGGAGTTTAATGTCGCTCTTTTGAACGACTTTGCAACTGGAACGAAGATATATATATATATATATATATATATATATATATAATTGTGGTGTAAGAACATGTGCACAACCCGCTCGGGGCAAAACTCAAGGTGTTAGGTCCAGGCTTGGGCTGGTCCACCTAGCCAGGGTACCTCTCACCGAAGCGGCATTCCCCCTCTGAACGTCTAATGAGAGACGTTGTAGTAGATATTCGCCTGCCCTCTTGTCTCCTGTAGCGAGTGCCAGTTTTCTCCCGACGTCGTTGAGCAGTTTCTTCGTGAGCACTCCAGGCCCGCCCAATGTCTCGAATGCGAGAGGTGAGAGCAGGTGTGGGTAGCCGACACTGGAGTACTTTCTGCACTTGGCTGCCTCCGCCAGGGCTACCGCGTGTCCAGGGCGGGCTGCGCCCGTACCGACCATTGAGGGGGCTAAAGAGTCGGTTACGGTCGCGTCCCATACCAGCATTTGGCCCCGCTCGAACGGAGTCTAGGTCATACCATCTGGTCTCCTGGCATCATCTCTGACTAAGCCAGACGGCTCCAAAATGCATGGGTAGCCTGCCGATCGCAGCCCCCTGCTGAATGTCTCATTCAGGGCTGAGTGGCGCGCGATTCTACCTGAATTTTGGGGACAGGAAAGTCCGTGGTGGCCTAGGGAATCGACCTCGTCACCGCATCTGCACCGGTGTGGGGAGACTAGCTCTGCTCCCAGCCTCAACCCGACTAGTATGCGAGTGGACTCGTCGTCCAGGAGGGTGCCTAGCTGAGGGCTTGGGAGGGCCTGCAGCCATGCACCTGCACCCGGTGAAGAAACTGCCAGTAGCCTCGCTTTGTTGGCGGCCGTAGTTGTTCGGTCCCATAAGCCATTCCAACGACCGTTGTTTGCCAGCTCTGACCACGCGCGCTGAAATGAGGGGGTCTCCGGTAGAGACCCACAAAATGCAATGGCATCTTCCTGAGTTCGTTCAAGCGTAGCTCGAAAATTTGAAACTGCTTCGGGGTCCAGATTAGCTTCAACGCCACTCGTCGCCGAATGCAAGGATGCGATGTGTGCTGCGATTGCAAGAGAAACTGCTTCAGGCAGGCCCAGTCCACCTCTGGCTACCGGTAAGGCGGCTTGAACTAAGGGGTCGTTTCGCACCCGCAGGTTAAGTATAGATTCCAACGCCAGGCCTAGCTTCAAGTTTATTTCCTCCAACTGGGGCGAGAAGGCTGAACACTTGATTCCCCTGAACAGGTAGTTTAGCCTTGACGCAGAGAAACATGCGCGCAGAAGGTACAACCCCCGGTGAGCGCCCAGCTGGGGAAGGCGATTGAAGCCGATCTCGAGCTTTTCTCTTTCTTGTTCGATTTTCGGTCCAAGGTGGCAAGAAAACAGGGGTACCCCGAGGAGGTCCAAGTCGTCGCCTGTTACGCGGCACCCCGGAAGAAGATCCCGTAAAGCGGAGATATCGGCTGTACCTGAGCCGATAATGTGAACCTCACACTTGTTTGGGTTCAGCTCCAGACCACTGCATGTAGCGAAACTTAAGATCTTCTTTATGTCCTCACAGACCGTACCAATGTTGCCTGCGATGACCCCGTCATCTAAATACCAAAGGTTGAGTGGACTCTCGAGTGAGTTCACCAAGTCCTTAACGGCAAGACAGAACAGAGGGGGGGCGAGGGGGTCTCCTTGCTGAACCCCTACAGCCGAGGTGAGCAGTGCCGAGGGTAAAACCAAGTGCGACGAATCACCGTAGGCCAATTTCACTTGGTGATAGATGCCAGGGGTCTCATCTCCGACCACTCTCAACAGGTGATTCCTTTTCACAGTGTTAAAAGCGTTCTTAAAATCAAGCTTAACTAGCACGGACGAATCGATTCGAGAATCTATAAAAGCCCTAGTGGCGTGGATCATTATTTCAGCACCCCCCTTGGTATAAAAACCCAACTGGTGGGGCCCAATTGCTAGGTTGATAAGATCTCTAGAATCCCTCACTGCTAATTTTGCCGCGACCCTACGTAGTACTGAAGAGCAAGCGATAGGTCTGAACGAGCCGTCTTTCTTCTTCAGCGCAAACAGTGTCGCTCCGAAGATGAGGGGACACCACCTTGGATGCGGGGCTCCCCATCGCAGTAGGTCAATTACCTTCGCTAGGGCCTTACTAAGTGTGTCGGATGAGCAGCCGAGAGTCGGTGACAGAAGGTCCTGTAGGAGTCGGGGTCTCATAAAATCCAGGCCCGCGCTCGAACTCTTTGCAAATGATCCGACAGCAAAACGAACATCCTCGGCCGACGTAGATGAAGGTAAGAGCTGTAAGGGTGGGGGAGACGGCCAGCACAAGTCCGGTTGCGCGGGGGGGTGTTTTTCCCGTAACGACGCTGCGGCCGCTGGCTCATCGACCATGACGTCATCAGATAGAAGAAGGCGGGCTGCTCCGGACACGTCCCCGTCCGATAGCTTGGCTGACACGGCCCGCGTGATCGACTGATTTTGCTCAGCATTACCACCCGACTTTCCTGCCGTGAGCAGGGGAACCAGATCTGTAAGCCGAACGCCGCGTCGAAACTCCACTAAGTTCTTTCTGATGACCACTGCTAGAGAGCGTGTATCCCTGCAGCCTATTGGTAACCTCAGCACGACTGGAGCGAAAGAGAAAAGCCCGAGCCAGGCGGCGTCGTCGTTGTCCGAGGCAACCTTAATACACACCTCTGACAGGGCGTCAGCCACCGACTTCCTTACCACTTTGGGCAAGATACGAACCAGCTTTCCCTTTTTCATGAACGCCTGGATGCACTCCGTGAGGTCGAAATTGGACTCGTTCATGACGCCGTTAGGGACTAGAGTGGCGCCCCCGCCCCCATGTTTGACCGTGACATGTCTACGGAAGCCTCGCCTGGCGAAAGTTTGGCCGCATTGGTGACAAGTTACCCTATTAGACCCCAAGGGGTCTGGTGTGGTCGCAGGGTTCTGCCCTGATGTGGAGCTTGGGCCGGCGCCTTCTGAAGGATCCGACAAGGTGGCATGTATGGGTTGTGTCACCGTCCTGCAATTGTTGTGATCACCCGTCATTATGATTGTCTAAAATTGCTAGCAACCGACAGCAGCGCCAATAAGGGCTGTAGCGCGTTCGTGATTTACTTAACCATTTTTGACAATTCGGACTTTATAGATACTAAGACCCGGACTAATCCGGTCGATCCTTGGGCCACTGGCTTGCGAGGTCCCCGAAGACGAGTGCGAGTGACGTTCGTCCGTGGCTTAGCTCGACGACGCTGCTTGGGAGCCGCTCTGGGCCGAGGCAGAAGGAGCTGCGGGGTGGTGTTTCCCCCAACCGCGATGCCGCGCACCACTGAGGCATAAGTCGCCTCCTGCGGGGCTGATGAAGCTGGGCCAACAACACTAGAGCCCCGTGAAGAGGGCGCAGGCGCTACCAAGGCTTCGTTAATAGATGCATCCGGGTGGGTAGCCCGAACCTGGTGGAGGGTTCTGGCTTCCATTAGGACCCGATTTCTTTCTCTCAGGTAGAATAGTCGCGGGCAGCTGGGTGATTTTGCATCGTGAGGTCCACCGCAGTTGACACATTTGGCTGCGTTAGGACAGTCGGCAGCTAGATGGCCCCCTTTGCCACAATTGCGACAAGCCTTAGGAAGTGAGCAGCTCGCCGCAATATGGCCAACCCTGGAGCAGTTGAAGCAGACTCGGGGCTGGTCGGGTTCCAAAACCACTGCATGCGAGCGGTAGCCCAGGAACACTGACGCCGGTGGTTGACGATCGAAAGTCAGGATCACTTTTGGCAAAGGCTTCTTTTGATTGCCAGAAGAGACGATCAGTCTTCGGGCAGCTGTGACGCCGACGTTTGATAGCTCCGTTACAATCTCTTCCTCTGTTAGCGACGTGCAGACACCTTGAATCCTGGCCTTAAACGAGGCAAGCCTGGGCAATAGGCGGTCACCGGGATGTCATCTACGCATGTTAGGCGTGAAAGCTTCTGAGCCACCTCGATGGAGGAGACGTTGATAAAGATGCTACTCTTGTCGCCAGAAATTCGGCCCTCCGGCACTAGACTGTGAATAGCCTTGAATAGCCTTAACATCGAACCTTCCTTGAAGTCGGCTAAACTCCCGTCAGGATTCTCCTTGTGTCTGAGGCGAACCCTGAATGCTCCAAATGCTCCTGAATTGACTTCGCTTTTCAGCCGGTCTAATTGTTTTTGCTCCCGCAGCACGGTCTTTTTAACCCTTGCGCTAGTAACAACGGTGAAACCATCGTCAAGCGAGGGCTCATCAACCACCGAGTCAGCATCGACGCCTTGCCTTCTTCGCTTGACGCCCGCCGATTTGTTACTCATGGCGCTAGCAGGCCTCGATATGTCATCGACGGCTGTAGGTGCATCAGTGCGAATGTTTGCTATGTCCAGGCTAGCTGGAGGCACAGCTAGCCGGGCCGGGTCATTAGGACCCATAATCGCGTTTCAAATTCACTCGCAATGCCTTGTATAGTTATATCGCCGAGTATATGTATATATATGTCACCAATGTGTGTATGTATGTCGCCTTGTGTATATATATATATATATATATATATATATATATATATATAGATATATATATATATATATATATATATATATATAATATATATATATATATTATATATATATATATATATATATAATATATATATATATATATATATATATATATATATATATATCTATATATATATCTATATATATATATATATATCTATATATATATATATATATATATATATATATATATATATAGTGGTTAACTAAAGCTTTCTTTTCTTCTTTTGTCAGTACTTCTCACTTGGCATCGTTTTCGAGACCTTCTTGTGAACATGATCAGCCAGCGAAGTGAAAGTGTAAAATAGATCAAAGAATTGCCAATACATTTAGTGTACATTACCTTTACATTTGAAAAGTCTATACAAAACTAGCACACCATCTAGATGACTCGCAGTGAGAACATTATCCATTATTTTATGATCGAACTGAGCGTTTCACAGCATTACAAGTACAGTATTAAAACGTATGACATGGGATAATAATACATATTTTAATTTAATGCATCATTTTAAATGCAAGTCAACAGTAAGAAGATCAAGTCTAGACCCTGATGAGTAGGCAAGTAGTATCGCATGAGTAGGCGAGCGCATGAGCTAAGATAGTCAATTTGCCGAACAGATTGCTCTATTTACCGATGAACAGAAGGCTCTATTTATCGATGCTATAGAGTCGATGAGCATAATTTGAGATCGCCAGTCAATTTTCAGGAGAATGATTTTGTGAAGAGAAAACAGATGCACCGTCACGCGAGTGTTTGCGCCCAATATTTGTTCCTAAAGCAAATTTCAGCATGACGTATGCTGTTATTAAACCATATCTCACACATGACAATGACGTCAGTGTCATAACAAACAATAACATTCTAAAACATCTTTTGCATTTGATTTAGCAGCTGATCTAGAATTGAAGTAAAGACATTTAACTGATCGTCGATATCTTCCCCCGACGGCCCTGTATCAGCTGACGTAGGAAAGAGCCGAGCTACAACATCACCGTCAACCGCGATTCATTTGTTCCTGGAGCATTGCGACTAAAGTGCGGCATTACAACGGTGCCGGCCTAATCCAGACAAATTTTGGCGGGCTACCCAGCATAGACGGAAGGCGTTGATTCAGATCGGTTTGCGTTAGCAGACAGCCCACTCACAATAGAACAAAAACGCATTGACATCATGGACGGCCGCCGCAACCTGGGTCCATAATATGACCGAAGAGCAACCGTTATCAAATTGCTTTGTGCCGGACATCGGCCAGCCGAAATCGTCAACATCACTGAATTTTAAAGAACAACGGTCTACGACATTGTCCGACGCTACAGATGCAGAAGAGACAGGGCTAGGTAGTGCAACATCTGGAAGCAAGATTCACAACCGCCGACGAGAAGAGAAGACGCCAAAAGTAATCAAAATAGTGCAAAGCTGCGTTTTTAAGTATCCACGTCTATCGATGCGCCGTTTAGCGATCAGTGTGCACGTCTTAAGTGTTGTGTCGAATGAAGGAGACGTGATGTCCCCACACTTTTTGACAGACACGAAACCGTAACAAAGGAAATGCATTTACGTGTTCTGCGAAGCGTGGTAAAACATGGATTGATAGAGTGTCCAATATGTCTTTCAACAAGACGGCGCTCCCGCCCACACCAGTAATCTCGTCCAGGATTGGCTACGGGGCAACATGACGGCGTTCTGGGACAAAACGATATGGCCCCCTAGCAAGACAGACTTGATTCCCCTGGACTTCTATGTTTGCGGCGTTGTTCAGCAAGAGACTAACAGGTCTCGACATGCAAATACAGAAGCGCTACGCAGAGCCATTGTCGAGTCGTTCAAGAATCTCAATCCGCTAACTTTGAAGAAGGCCTGCGGGCGCTTTCACGCCAGAATTGAAAGTGTAATTGCTGCTGGTGGTGGCTACATTGAATAAAAATGTTCCTCGGGAGTGTACCTAACGGCACGTAAAAATATATCTTTTTCTATAGACATAAATTGCGAAACGGGCGATGACGTTTAGTCCGGATTTAACTGACGCACTCTGTATGTTGGCGAACGAGATGTTGAAAACAGGACGTGGTGGCACAGTTGCAGGACTAAAACGACAGCAAAGCGGGTTTCGACTGGTAGCTTTGCCGTGCTATGTTAGGGGACGCGCCAACTTCGATAGAGCAGTTTGTTAGTAATCATGACGGTACTGGATTTCAGTTGCTTAATCTTTTATCACAAGCTAACCGCAGACCAAGTTGGCTTTAGTGGAGGTCCTCCCAAAAGGCAGTTAGTCCTTGTTCTTGGGAAAGAACAACGTTGGTTGAAAGTTCACATGCCCGCCACACCACATTCGTGCGAGCGGAACCCAATTCCAGTCCGGGCCATTTCAGCAAAGCACACATGCCACGGAGTTCATGGTCCATCAAGAATGATAGCCGTATACGAAGACAGTAGACGGTAAGCACCGTGCACGCATGAGATCAGTCACAAAATCAGAGTCCAGCACAAACGGCCTAATAACTTGACAGAAGTAATAAGCATTTGAACTGAATTACCATCGCACAACAGAAACACCGAAGTGAATACCAAGCTAATAACTTATCATAGTTATATTATGCAATGTATGTCAACACTCATGCACAATAGACATTACTACGATTGTGTTTATTTTTGCGCAGTCGGAATAGCTACAAGAACACTTACATCTTCCATCCAAAAGATAGGCAACAATATGTTGGGTAGTCGCTCCGCGTCTAAAGAGTGTAGTTTCATGCTGATTTGAGCTCGTAGCCTCATGTCAACTGTCATACCTGATCCCTGGAATACAAAAATAAACAGATGAACCAGAAGAACCGAATACATGTCTGGTTAATTATATACGTTAAAGATAAACAAATATCTCTAGCATTAGGCTAAAATGATCTTCAATAATAAAGTAAGATAATGTCTTACACGGCTTTCGCCGACGCCATGATGTAGCTAACCACTTCCCTAATTGGGCGGTCCCACACGAACGTAAGGACCGCGTACCCCACTTTCCAAATAAACTCGCAGAACAGCGTGTGTCCATTCGTTTCATAGACTCGACTCTAATAAGAACCAGATCTTTCTCCAGAATTATCTTATATCTCATATTAGTAGGTTCTGTTACAGCATCTTATTTATCCGGTACGCCCTAACGTTAACGCCGACTGCTAATGCCCGCTAGCCTGACCTTAGCGCTCCCCGATGTTTCGCGGCCCGCAGTGGCATTTGCACCTAAACAGACGCTGCTCATAATTGGGTAACCGAAGTTGGGGCCTTCGGTTATACCTGACACTACTCCACTATTTAGCATAACCAGTGCTAGGTGCAAGCATGGGCTTTAGCCGCGCGACGTGTTTTAAATGTGACGTTCCGTTAACTCGGCTATTATCGGGCGCAAGGGTAAGATGATTTCAGTCTATCCACTCAGCCACCTCCGATCAGATGTCGGTGGTCACGCCTTGCTAGAAATCGGGTCCCAGAATGGAACCCCGTGAGACCAGAGCAGCAACCCTGTACTCTTGCCCCTCTGCACTGAGACGTTATTTATTTACTTTAGGATAGGATCATTGGGCACAAACACGAGGATATTCCCTATAGGCTTTACCTGTTTAACACGCTGAATGCTATCTAAAAGAAATCCCTATAAACAAGTAGAGTCATTCTGCTATAAAAAAGGCTGGATTTTGACTCGAGCTTTTTCATAGTTAGCGTCCACAATTAATTATTGCAACCAACCGTGGGATAACTATTTTGCGTTATGTAGTATGCGTATATTAAAGTTATGTAGCGCTCATGAAAGGTGTGTGCCTAGAAGCCAAACCACTGCAGGCACAAATAGGTTATATATCGCAGAAGACAAGTATGTCAAACACTTCCATAAATGCTTTCTT
Organism: Dermanyssus gallinae; assembly: GCA_003439945.1. Classification (NCBI taxonomy): domain Eukaryota; kingdom Metazoa; phylum Arthropoda; class Arachnida; order Mesostigmata; family Dermanyssidae; genus Dermanyssus; species Dermanyssus gallinae. The sequence goes on from QVRM01006416.1 coordinate 273,877, forward strand.
CAAGTCTTGTGGAAGGGACCTTATGACATTCGGTTGCTCCATGAACGTAATCCGATTTAAATTACACATTTTTTAGAAAATGTTTCATAGTAAATATTCATGCAAGAGTGTGAGATGTTATTCAGTGCATGCTAGAATTGGTTAGATGGATTCCCATACTCGCTAGTAACAGGTGCGATACAAGTAAGCAAAATACGTATGAAGACTAAATAGGTGGAGCACTTTACTAGTATTACACGTATACAAACTGAGGTAGCTAATTAAATGCAAGTGTCACGCACTATTAATTTAAATAAGTACGAGTATACTTAAATTATTAACAAATACTGGTAAAGTGGTATAATAAAACCTACAGCATGAACTTCAATGTAAAAGTTGTGCCTTTTGGGGTCAGGATTAAGGCCACTGACGTTGGCTAGCAAAGCTGAATCTCCGTTAAGAAAGTGAGGTAGGCTAAGCACAACTGGAGTCATGAAGTTCTGAAAGAAGCCGGTAAGCGTGTTACACCGGCTCGCATCCCACGTCCCAGTTATATGTGTCGGTTGCCCGTTGAGGCATCTGTAAAAAACAAAATGAACCACATTACATAGTAATATGCTAGTGTTTTTACTAAAACATACGAGTATGCGCTCTAATCCAAATGTGTAAGACGTTCATAAAATTATTATTTTTATTATTATTATTATTATTATTATTATTATTATTGCGTCTATTATTTTTTACTAATTATATCATTTAATTATATTATACGCAGTACACTTTTATTATACACTTAGGTCAACCCCAGTAAACCACTGCTTGAGGGCAGCGAGCCTAGCACCGCGGCCGCATTTCCACGTTGCACTCCAATGGATATTCCTTGCAGCAGAAATTCTCCCGCCCTTTTTTCATCCTTCTCACTTGCCGCTCGTTTCCCAATTTCTATCAGGAAACGTACTGTAGATTCGCCCATGACCTATATTGTTTCTATCGCAACTGGCTGTGCTATAAAAGTTGCCTCCAACTCGCGATACTTCAGACGTTTTCGCTGCTCCGCTAAATTGGCAACAGCGCCTGCTGATCTCGAGACTCGATTCCTGTAAGATGGCGCCAGCGTGTTCCACACGGTTGCGCCCCACACGGTTGCGCCCCACACAAGGGCCTTTGGTTGCGCCCCACACAAGACCCTTTCCGCCTGGCCGTAGGGCTTAGTCCGTTGCCAGTCCAACTGGCTCTTTTCTGCAGGGCACGTTAGCGGAATGCAGCGCCTTTGAAATAATTTCGTTAAGCGCGGCGTAACGCGAATGTCTTCTGCAGCTCCTAGAACAGCTGAGGCCATGCTCTCTCCTTGGCGACACCGGTGTGTCGCAAAGGGAGCACGCATGAGGCGCGCATACGGCCACTCCTAACCGCAGGCCAGAAACTATGCGGAGTGTTGTATTGTCCAGCATTGTCCCCAGTTGCGGCGAGGGAATGGCTTGTAGCTATTTGGCGCTTGATTCATTGAAGGCTGCTAGAAGGCGTGCTTTGCCAAGTGTATCGACCGTGTTGTCCAGAATTTTCTTATGTATGGCTTTGACTACGAAGGCGTTCAGCCAAACTGACGTGCGTCATCAAGCACCACGCGGTGGCGGGCGGTGATTTTCTCTTTTTTGGACTCCCATGAACCGTTCTAGGAATGACTTGGCGTTCGAAGGTTAGAGATCAAATCAGCTCGTGGAAAGTAGTGATTGAGCCCAAGAATGCGGTCTGATTCCCAGACCTCCGGCTGAGGTAGGAAGGGAAGCCTGGTCCCAATTTACTTCAAATTTAACACCTGTTTCACGCATTGTCGTAACTTCTCGTCAAATGGTTGTAGAATGTCTCTCTGGGCAGACGCGTCCGTGCAACGAAGAATATGAATAAGTGTCGAAAGACTAGTTCCCATTAAGTATAATGCGGGATGAGCATCCAGGGATTCCAACTTAGAACACCCAAAGATCCATAAGCTCGCACTTCCTGTTCCTTGCCTCAACCAAGGCTATGAAATTCAGAAGAGGAGGTCTATTGGCTAATAAAGACGTCATACGTTTCGGCTTCATTATACTAGAACGACCTTCACTGCTCACATCGTCGAGGCGGCCCGCACAGCCCTAATTTATCTTTATGGAGAGGTAGGCCATGTCCGGCGACTGTCCGTCCCGACGGCAGTGGCGCTTTTCTACCTCAAGATTGTTCCAGCGCTGATGTATGGTCTTGACAGAGTATGGGAACACCTCACTCAGGCAAACTTTGGTTTGCTTGAAAGGTGTATTACAATGTACATGAAGCGAGTACTTTGCCTGTCAATGCTGGCAATAAGGGAATAATGGGCAAATAAAATCGAACAAGTCCGACGAGAGGTCGAAAACCTGGATATTTTTAGGGCCTCTCACCTCTGGTCTGGTCTTGCATGTGACAATCGCCACGTCGATAGCAGATACATAGTTCATGGCTATCATCACCTGGTTTGTTCGAATACGAGCTTCCACGAAAAGTACACCGAGTGCGTCTGTCGACTGCTCTCAGGTGTGTACGAAGTTTTATGTGTCTGCCTGCCTGGCCCTTGCGAAAAGATCACTACACTGCCTCTCTCAAATAACATGCCGCGAGCAGCTGACTGTATATTTGTATAATCTGTATAATCGTTTAGGTTATATGCATACTCAATATGAGTGAAATAAATACGATGATGACCTCCTGTTCAGGGCGAGTTTTGCTGAGGCCATTGTGAGGGGAGCTCCAAGAAGCTCGATGTCTTCATCAGTGCATAGCTTGATGTCAGGAAGCAGGTCCTGCGCCCGGCGCAAGCACTTGCCACGAAAAGCGTTGTCGGATGATAAATTGGGCAGCTCACACTTTGACGCGTTAAGTTGCAGCCCAAAGGTGACACCAAAATCGATTACCTTTTTCACATCACAAAGCGCGGAATCAAGAGTACCGCCAATCATTTCATCGTCCAAGAGCCACGGCTTAAATTCTGACTCTAGAGCGGTTTGCAAATTGTCAGACAGAAGAGAGCCGGGCCACAAGGGTCTCCCTGCTGTACCCCACATTTGGAAAGTATTATCTTTTTCCCCTAAAATTGATTATATGGATTTCTGTACATCTGGTAGATTGTGGGGTAGATTGCTGGAAAGCCTGATCTGACAGTGTCGACAATCGCGTCTCTTCTCAGGGAATTAAAGGCATTATTAAAATCGAGTTATTTGATGCCGAGTTGATATTTACAAAGGTTCTTGCAGCGTGGACCGCAGCGTCGCAACCTCCTTTAATTTGGTCGGCTGTAACGTCTATAGGCGGTGGCGGAAAAGCCGACCTTTCTGGCATATCCGGATGTTTTCCGCTAAGTGTGCGATGCGTGTTGGAGTCTTGTGGAGCCATTAAATCCGTTGAGATAAGAATGCGTGCTGCTGCAGAAACCCCCTGAGCCAGGTTTGCCTGCACCTCCCGGGCTCTTTGCCTTTTATCGTTTCTGCTAGTCTTCGGCGCCGCGCACTTGTTGGCAATGATGGTGGTATCAAAAGGGGAACGGTTCCTGAATCGGCTGAGGTTGTCCCAAACAAGTGAACATAGTGACTTTCCTTTTACCCTTTTGCCGAGGTATAGTGAGAACAGTTGTTGCAAAGTGAGCCAGACGGAACCGCGAATAGGTAATTTGTTGTGCAAATCGACTTCATCGTATTGGTCAGTTCGGCTGCGACTGTGGGCCTCACACCACGCGGAACGGTCGAGAGCATGTTAAGGTTTTGGCGGACAGCGGACAGTCGTTGAACAGTGCGAGTGAAGGCAGTTGATGGTGAGATCGGCGCCGGAGGTCGCACTGTCGACTCCAAAGTTGATAGCGCCGTAGTATTGTTCTGCGTCATCGTTGTCGCCCAGTAACGAATGTCCTGTTGTCTCGAGAAGAGGACCTCGTTGACACTAGCTGCTCCGCTGCCAGTGCTCATCACAGGTGACGATGCCTGCAGTGACGTCGTCACAATAAAAGTCGCTTGTAGAGTTGCCAGATGAGGTAGCTCCGCTATGCTCGAATTGAGCGCTGTGCGGAGAGCCAGTTCCAGCTGTCCGCGAAAACCGTCCGAAGCCACGTCAGGAGCGCCGCCAGGGATTATAGACGGCACCGCTTGAATGAACAAGCAGGGAAGAGCATTTAAAAGAGATTTTTAAATTGCTATTCCGATTTGCGCCACTATGGCGTCGATTATAATTGATAGTTTCTTTTCCGTGACACATTGCACCACCTTGTCAAAGCTGTTACTTTGAAGTAAGTCATTGGTAATCTGTTTTTACTCTTTGATCACCGTAGCAGCAGCGGGCTGGGCCTTGGGAGGCGCCGCCGGTACCTTTACCCCGTTCTGGACCACAGCAGAGAAAAACCGTTTCGAAAACGACGTTGATGGTTGAATATCGGTAACAGGTGCGCAGATCTTTGCTACGGAATCGGGTTTTCTCTGTATGACTTTTTCAGCTGCTCCATACGGCGAAGCCGGTTCGGGCAACTGCCGTAAGTGGCTTCATGGTTTGCTTTACACAAGCAGCATTTTGCCGCTTGGTTGCAATCTTTCCGAACATGGTTCGTGGAACCACAGTGGTGGCAACGAGGAGTCGTCTAGGGGCAGTCCGGCTTGATGTGTTCTAAGCTGTAGCACCGGTAACATTGGTGCGGCTCCCTATAGAGCATTACCCCGTGTGTCTTTAGGCCCAGGCGAACTTCTGTCGGGAAATTCCACAAAAAGTTAGAATTACTTGGTCAGTGGCCGAAACTATACCGGTTCGGACGTCCTAAGCTCTGACTCGGAAGGCCTCAGTGACACCTAGTGACTCCAAAGCGTTAACAAAAGTCGCTGAGTGACGGATGCACACCAAAGATTTTCCCCTTTACTGCTGATTTGTGGCCGCTCACTCTAGACTGAGCCGGTATACCTCCGACTGATGTTAAACTTAGCAAAGTCGCTCTGTTTTCTGCTTCTTCTGCGACGATAACGGGTTCACCGATTCGTGTAAAACGAGGTTCCTTAACTTTTTTGTTAAAGTGTTGAGCGACATAATAATCGCTTCAGGCCGCTCATTTGTTTCAATCTTTGGAGTTGTGTCCTTTCTAATAACTTTTCCACCCGCCCCAAAGACATCGAAAGCTGGAACCCGCCAACGTTCCAGCCCTCGATGTCTTCGTTGACGTGCGCCTCATTGGATATATCAGATGGCCGCGCTGTAGCCGCGCTCTTTAAGGCTTCCCTTTCATAGTCCACGTTTTACTGGAACCAGAGGATTCTGCTATAGTTGTCCACTCTGTGCCGTCCCTCCCACTGCTCTCGTCTTTGATGGTTTCTCCCGTTGCGGTGGGCTGGTCGCTTGCCGTTTGTTAGCCGCCGCTGTTGCACCACTGTCGATGCCAGCGCCCTCTCCTCCATCATCTGTCTGTTGCGGCTGCTTTCTCTTCATCTTCGTTCCACCTGTTGACACTTTTGCTACTAGCTTAGTCTCTTGATCGGCTGCAGCGTTTTGAACGTCTTTCGATAGGTCCGTGTCTGCGATGAAAGGAGGATCGTGATTGCTACTTGAGACGTCTGGTGCCGACATTGTTGTTGTTGTTGCCGTTGTTGCTGTCGACGGTGAGCCAGGTTGAGTTATCTGTCAATAGAACAAATGTCCTCGAGAACTGAGCTTTTTGTCATATTTAAAAAAAAGTATGACAGATCTAGCCAAAATTCGATTGCATTTTGATCGCAAAGCAATCGGTTTTGGTGGTAGAGAAATCATATTTAAGCCCTTCCTGATTAGTCAAGCCAGGTAGTTCTTTCGTAGTACAGCAACCTTGATGTGATATATTAAAAAAGATGCGAGGCTCCATAGCGATGACTTTTTAGAATCCCCAACGGTTTACTAAACAAGGTATGACTTTCAGAGATTACCTAAATCATTTATTCGTATTTGTCTATAACTTTGTTTAAAGTTTAATACAAACACAAATAGTGTTTGTCCGTGATGGGCTAATTTGCTAACATATTGGCCGCATTGAGATGGGAGACAAGGTCACAGCCGAGACGAATACCTGCCCCGATTCGGATTGTCGCGTCGTCCAGGAGGGTGCTCACTGGCGTACTTGGGAGCGTATGCGACCAGGCTCCTTTTGGCCGGAGAACTTTTACAAGCTCCAGGTCATTACTGAAATTAATCTTACATCCCGGCAATAAAACCTAGAAGGTGTGACGGTCCGGGGCCTGTGCAGTATCTCCTAAAAGATAAATCTGACATTTGTGGGGATTCAGCCCCAAACCCAGTATCTCTCGAAAATCAAGCACGCTAAACGTCGTCGGCCACTATGTCTGCATCGTTCCCCAGCACGCCATCATCCAGATACCAAATGTAAAGTGGGCTGTTAAAAAAGTCCACTCGCTCTTTATTAACAAAGCAAAACAAAGGGAGGGAGAGACAAAATATGACCTTGCTGCAGCCCCGTGGCCAAAGCTTTAGGATCATCTGGGAGGACCAATTAAGAAGCGGTACGGTACGCTTGGTTGACGTGGTGCGTTTGCTGGAGGCAGTCTGTCGCGACCGCATTTAAGCCCCTCTTAAAGTGTGTTCTTAAAGTCAAGCTTCAGGAGCTCTTCCTCCAGGTGTTAGCCTGCTTGCTTACGCTAACAACCTTGTCCTAACCATCAAGGGTCGAATCGAGCAGCAAAGTTCACTTTGTCTCTGTTTAGAGCAAGGCAGAGAAGATGAAGCCGCCCTTCACCTCTGCCTAGAAGACTAGGAGACCGCACTTGGTAAAAACACTGTAAAGAAATGTCGGATGACTGAAGCCCCCAGAGTACTCTCCGCTTACAGGATAACCCCAATTAAAAAAGAAAACGAGAATTGTTAGCGCTTAAGCGATCTCTGGCAGAAGGTCTGGCTCGTTTACCGCAGGGTGCTCCAGACGCCAGACCCGCACCCCCATCGCAGACATCATAGAATGACTCAATCAACCGAAGAACTTAGTTTACGGCAGCCTTCAGTCCTATCTGTTTAGAATCAGGAAGGCCATCAGCCCCACGTGCGTCCTATCTTCTACGATCTACGACGACTCGAAGATACCCCGGAACACACAATGCTGAGGTGTGTCCAGCATAAAGCATCTCGACGCACTTTCACAGGACAGATTACAAAATGGCATCCCCTTATCCAACCGCAGGTAGACATGCGGGATGATAGTCAGGGATAGAGCTGATTGAAGAAGAACGGCAGAGGCGCCTCTCCCACGGTTTCGATGTAATGCCAAAGTAATACCGAGAGTCACGCAGGCTGCTAGTGGCGCATGTGCATCATGCATTCCCGAAACCTCCCAGAAAAAAAACATAAGCGGAGGGCGCGCACATCTCCTCTAGCTTCTAAGCATGATGACAGACTTTAACGCCTCTCCCACGGTTTCGATGTAATGCCAAAGTAATACCGAGCCTGGGGGGGCGGGGGGGGGGGTGGGGAGGAATCCGGGTTTAGTGGGTTTGCGAGTCTCACACTAGTCACGCAGGCTGCTAGTGGCGCATGTGCATCATGCATTCCCGAAACCTCCCAGAAAAAAAAACATAAGCAGAGGGAGCGCACATCTCATCTAGCTTCTAAGAATGATGACAGACTTTAACGCCTCTCCCACGGTTTCGATGTAATGCCAAAGTAATACCGAGCCTGGGGGGGTGGGGAGGAATCCGGGTTTAGTGGGTTTGCGAGTCTCACACTAGTCACGCAGGCTGCTAGTGGCGCATGTGCATCATGCATTCCCGAAACCTCCCAGAAAAAAGACATAAGCGGAGGGCGCGCACATCTCCTCTAGCTTCTAAGAATGATGACAGACTTTAATGCAACGTGACATAATCAAGTAAATGACAAAATCAACACTTCAGTCGAGTAGCAGGAAGCTTCCTTGCTGCGATATACGTATGTGCTACCGCACGTTTCAGTTAGTCTTCTATAAGACAAACAATTATATATACTACGCTATTATCAAGCTCATATATTTCATTCTTAACATTCGTCCTCAGAGACCCCAGTATTTGTTTGTATGAAGAGTTGTCACGTGCTGCAATGGTGCTGTAAAAATCTACCTCGTTATTGTGTGGCCTAATACTCTGCAGAGTTGCAGCCTTATTGAGACAACCAGCGAAGCTAAGGAACATATGCGTTCCCCAGATACGGAAGATAAGGAACATATGAGCTCCCCAGATAGTCTACAGTTTTGCCAGCCTCACAAGACCTTAGAAATATTACAAGACAATGGAATGCTTTCATGCTCTTTCGGTGTACAAGGGACATACTCATCAATTTCGCGGTTCCCGGTCTCATTGAAAAGATCGCTACCTCCGGTGAAGCGAGCAATTCGTTCGCCGTTGATAACGTACTGTTTTTCAAAATGCAAAGACCACGGCTTACAAAGCTGATCTCTATGCAAGTACTTTACACTCCTCGGCGGTTCTTCAAAAGCCGGATAAAGCTCACCATCTGCAAAGAGATACCATCAATATATATATATATATATATATATATATAAATATATATATACACATCTATATATATATATATATATATATATATATATATACATATATGTATGTATATATATATATATATATATATATTAATATATATCCTATATCTTATCTATATATATCATATATACATATTATACTATATATATATAATATATCTATACTCTATCTATATACTACCTCCATATATATATATCCCCTCTATTCTCTTATATACTATCTATATGCTATCTCCTACCTATATATATATACCTACCATACTCTATCAATATCTATATATATCTCTCATATCTATATATATAAATATATAAATATTTTTTTACTTATATGAGTAACATTTATTGATTGTATCAATCATTCACGGTCGTGACCATGACATTTGGATCCCTGCGAACGTGTGCACCATTACAGGGGGTCCAGTGCTAGGGACCAGCCATTTCCGGAGATTTCCTCAAAACCAAGGCCGCATGCCCGTTGCCAATCCAGCGACAGACGCTTCTGAGGAATCACTTGCCCGCTTATCCCGCTGGATAGAATTAGCCGCTTCCCGACCTTCCTGTAGCAAACTGCGAGTAGACAGACCTGGCCCGCCAAGGGTCTCGAAGGCAAGTGGGTGAAACTCGTACGGGTAACCGATGTTCTGGTACTTTCTAGCCTTGCCTGCCTCGGCGAGAGCCGATGCATGACCAGCCCGAGCCGCGCCAGCACTGATCTTTGAAGGGGCTAATGGGTCAGTAACTGTCGCGTCCCAAACCAGCATGCATCCGCGCTCGAACGGAGTTAAGGTCAGACCGTCAGGTCTCTTTCCGCCCTCTTTGTCTAGTCCGACGGGCTCCAAGACGCACGGTAGACCACTGGATCGTAAAGCTCTGCTAAATGTTTCGTTCAAGGCTTGGTGTCTTGCTCGCCTACCTGCGCTAACAATACAGGACAGCCCGTGGCGTCCATCTGGCTGGACGACGTCTCCGCAGACGCAGGCATGAGTGTACACAAGGTCTGTCCCTAAACAAAGTCCGACCGCGATCCCTACCGACTCGTCATCTAAAAGGGTCCCGATCTGAGCACAGGGTATGGCGTGGAGCCATACGCCCGCCCCCTTGGAGGAGACGGCGCGCAGCCTGGCCTTATCGGCGTCCGTGGCGCATTCCGCAATGAGGTTTTCAACTCTTTATAAAGAATTGCTTTCCATTCTCTCTGGTGTCCAGCCTCGGCGGGCTCGTGGCCGCACAGGGCGACTGCTCTGCGGTGGCTTGTCTCCAATCGAGCGTTCTTGCCTGTTGCATAGACCTATGGAGGGAGGCTGCCAGAGCTGTCTCCAATACGACAGTCGCATTAGGTAACCCTAGGCCACCCCAAAGAACGGGAAGTAGAGCTTGTTGGCGCGCACGAGCGGATAGGCTGAGGTTTAGCAACGCCTCTAATGTAGACATCGCGCGGTCGTTGGACTCCTGAAGCTTGCAAGCAGTCTGCCCCTCGAAACAGGTGGTTGAGACGAAAGGCCGAAAATGATGATCTCAGAAGAAAAAGGCCTGGGTGAGAACCTACCAAGTGAATGCGTGACATTGCATTTTCTAGCTTGACCAGCCACCTCTTGAGGACATCCGGAACTCCTTGCGGGAACAGGGGGACGCCTAGCAACTCTAAATTCGTGCCGACAGTCTTGCACCCTGGGAGAGCCTAGCACTTCGGAGTCAGCAGCACCTCCTATACCATGGACCTATAGCATTTTGCAGAAGGCCAGGCCACTCAGCTCAGCAAACTCATTGACTCGGTGGATGTCCCTCAGTACCGCATCGGGAGCGCCACCCAAAACACCGTCGTCCAAAAACCATACATTTAGAGGGCATTCAAGAGAGTCGACTAACTCCTTGACAGCCAGGCAGAACAGGGGGGGGGGAACGGGTCGCCCTGCTGCACTCCAGTTTGCGACATTATGACATCGTGCGGCAGAAGAAGGCAGAAAGGCTTATTATAAGCTAGTTCCACCTGGTAAAACATACTCGGGGCATGGGCTTTTACCGCGCTTAATAAGTGATCCCTCCGAATACTGTTGAAGGCGTTTCTGAGGTCAAGCTTGACCACAAGGGTAGCTTCAGAGCGTGACTCCAGGAAGGATCGAGTCGAGTGCACTGCGGTTTCGCGTCGTCCCGGTGTTGCAGACCCAAGCTGATGGACACCAAGAGCATGTGAGATGTCTGCCTTATTCTTTAAGATGCCAACTCTTTTTGCCAAGACCACTGGATCGTAAAGCTCGACTGAAGGTTTCATTCAGGGCTTGGTGTCTTGCTCGCCTACCTGCGCTGACGATACAGGACAGCCCGTGGCGTCCGTCTGGCCCGACGACGTCTCCGCAGACGCAGGTATGAGTGCATACAATGTCTGTTTCCAAACGAAGTCCGACGGCAATCCTCACCGACTCATCATCTAGCAGGGTCCCGATCCGGGCACAGGGAATGGCGTGTAGCCATGCGCCCGCCCCCTTTGAGGAGACGGCGCGCAGCCTGGCCTTGTCGGCGTCCGTCGTGCATCCCGTAATGAGGTCTACGACCCTTTGCTCATATAGAACTGTTGACCATTCTTTCTGGTCTCCAGCTTCGGCGGGCTCGTGGCCGCACAGGGCAACTGCTCTACGGCGGCTTGTTTCCAATCGGGCTTCTAAGTCTGTGAGGGCAGCCGAATCGAGGAGGGTTCTAGCATGTTGCATAGGCCTGTGTAGAGAAGCTGCCAGAGCTATCTCAGATAAGACAATCGCATCAGGTAACCCTAGGCCACCCCAAAGAACGGGGAGTAGAGCTTGTTGGCGTGCACCCGTAGATAGACAGGTTCAGCAATGCCTCTACTGTAGCCAGCATGCTGTCGTTGAGTCGTTCAAGAAGTCCGGAAGCCAGTGAACAATCTGCACCTCGCAACAAGTGGTTGAGACGTAGAGCCGAAAAGGAGGATCTCAGAAGAAAGAGGCCTCGATGGGAACCCACCAAGTGAACGCGTGACATCGCATCTTCTAGCTTGGCTAGCCACCTCTCGAAAGCAGCCGGAACTCCCTGCGGGAATAGGGGTACGCCCAGCAACTCTAAATCCGTGCCGACAGTCTTGCACCCCTCCAGCACTTCAGAGTCCGCAGCACCTCCTACATCATGGACCTCACACTTCTCGGGGTTTAGAGCCAGGTCGGTCCGTTCAGCGAACTCGATGATTCTGTGGATGTCCCTCAGAACTGCATCGGGGGCGCCACCCAGTACACCGTCGTCCAAGTACCATACGTTTAGCGGGCACTCGAGAGAGTCAACTAACATTTTAACAGCCAGGCAGAACAGCGGCGGGCCCAGCGGGTCGCCCTGCTGTACACCAGTCTGCGACATTATGACCTCGTGCGGCAGAAGGAGGCAGGATGGCTCTTTATAAGCAAGTTCCACCTGCAGGAACATGCACGGGGCCCAAGCTTTCACCGCACTCAACAAATGGTCCCTTCGAATACTGTTGAAGGCGTTCCTGAAGTCAAGCTTGACCACAAGGGTAGCTTCAGAGCATGACTCCAAAAAGGACCGAGTCAAATGCACTGCGGCCTCGCATCCTCCCGGTGTCGCAAACCCAAGCTGATGGTCACCAAGAGCATACGAGATGTCTGCCTTGTTTTCAAGGATGCCGATTTTTGCCGCCAGCCTTCGGATTGCAGATGAACATGCAATGGGCCTTACGCTGCCATCTTTCTTCTTAAGGGCGAAAAGTCTGGCACCAAAGATGAGCGGTCGCCATTCGGAGAGCAGCGAATCCCAGCGAAGATGATTAACGACTTTAGCTAGGGCAGCCGCAAGCCGGTCGGCGGCAGCTCCTAGAGCGGGGGACAGCAGATCTTGTAAGAGCCGTGATCTGATGAAATCGAGGCCCGCGGCTGAGCTTCTGTGCCAGCGTGTCTTCTGAGATTTAAGACCCTGGCCGCCGAAGAAACGTCGCCTTCCGAGAGCTTGGTAATGGCTAGCCGGACGGTGTCAACTGTCCGCTGCCGGGGACGTAGGTTTGAAGGAAGGATACAGCCATCGTCAAACCGTCTCCCCTGAGCAAAGTCGCGAAGGTTTTTCCGGACGATAACCGCCAATGACCGGTCATCTTTCCCAGCATCGGGGAGGCGGAGGACAACAGGCGCGAAGAAGAACAGAGAAAGCCAGGCCGTGTCGTCGTTGTTCTCTGCGACTGAGCACAGGACCTTGGTGAACTACTACTTGCCTACGTACTGATTTTGGCAAAATGCGGACCAACCGCCAGCGGCGAGTGACATCTTGAATAACGCCGATTAACCCATCTGCGGTAAACCGAGAGTTTGAGGGCTCCGACTTGTCGTTCATGTTATAGGCAACCCCTCCGTGCTTAGTCGTTATGTGTCGACGTAGACCTCTTCGTGTAAACGAAAGCCCGCAGGTTGGGCAGGGGGCCCTGTTGGGGTCCGACTGCCCGGACCGCGGGCTGGCAGGCCCGCGGTTAGGCGTGTTGTAGTTGTGGTCTGTCATTACAAGGCGAGACCTTTTAACTTGCCCACCACGGAAAGCAGTCCCATGAGAGGTCTCAACGCTTCCTCTAGGGACCTTACCACGGCAGATAATTCTGGTCTAATTCCCTGCAGAAGATCAGCCAGCCTCGAGAGCGACAAACCGGTATTGGCGATCTGGCGAGACTCACTTGTTCTTGGGGTCTTTTTCGAACGTCGGGAGCGCTGGGTTCTGATCGTAGGCGACCTGTAGCTGCGTTTCTTCATCTGGATCATCGGTATGGGCTTTGGGTTCGGTAGAACGACCCGCGGATCGGCCCCCGCTGCTGGCGAAATCCCCCTGACCACAGTAGCATAGGTGGGACCCCGTACCTCGGAAGACGGGTCCTCTTGGGCAGAAACCGAGCGACACTGAACAGCTTCACCGATGATCGCGTCGGAATAATCCGCTCTAACCTGCTAGAGCATGCGGCCCTCACTTATTCTACTTCTTTCACGCAGGTAAGCTAGCAGCGGTCATGAGAAAGATCCCGCCTGGTGAGGTCCCTGGCAGTTCACACACCTCGGAGCGCTACGACAGGAGTCGGCGGTGTAATCCGGGTCTCCGCAATTCTTGCAGAGCTTTTCTTGCAGAGCTTCCAGACACTTGTCGGCAAGATGCCCAGGCTTCAAGCACTTAAAGCAGATTCTTGCTTGACCCGGTTCCAGGATAACCGGGTGAGATCTATGACCGAGAAATACGGACACCGGTGGCTGGCAAGAAAAACTGAGGATTACCTTCGTCAGCGGTATTCTGCCACCAGGGGACGAATGACATAGCCTGCATATCATACTACGTGCATAGAATACGTGCATTATCTAACGAAGCAATTTAATAATATATTTGGAGGGGGCAGAATCCCGGAGGGTTGGCGCAAGGGAAGAGTTTCTCTTATTCCCAAGGAGGGGGTAGATAATGACACTCTACAAAATAGGCGACCGATCACAATTACACCTATAGCGTATCGAATATTTATGCAAGTGTTTAAGGATAGGCTGCAGAGTATTCTGGAGACAAATGAGAAAATAGGAGAATGGCAATGCGGATTTAGGAAAGGAGATAGGCTAGACGATCACCTTTTCCTACTAAGTCAGGTTGTCGAAACATCGAGATTGCGGGGACAAGGCTGTGTGGCAGGATTTTTAGATCTTAAGAAAGCATACGATATGGTGGACAGAACAAAGTTGTATAAAATTATGCTAGAGGAGGGTTTGGAGAGAAGGTGGGTAGAGTTGCTGGACGAAATTAACAGAAATAACACGGTAAGAATAATATTAGCAGCCGAACAATCTAGAGAGTTCATAGTCGCTAAGGGGGTCAGGCAAGGCTGTCCGTTGTCATCGGTTATTTTTTTCATGTATATAGAGAGAATAGCGCGAAGGATTAATAAAACGGGTTTAAGGTGGCAGATAGGGGAAAAAGGTGTATATATCAAGACACCTGTGCTGCTGTTTGCTGATGATATGGTAGTGTTAGGGCGGGGCACTAGCGAGGTTCAACAAATGTTGAATGCATGTGGGGAAGCAGCGGAGGAACTAGACATGGTGTTTAATGAAAAAAAGAGCGCAATTTTATTATTTATTATATAACGGAATTAGGGAGGAAAGAAAGCTTGTAGTACAGGGGAAGGAATTGGATTATAAAAGTGAGTACAAGTATCTTGGGGTGACAATGACTACAGGGGGGAATTATCTAGAAAAAGAAGAGATATTACGGAGGAAGAAAGCTGAAAGAGGAAGAAATGCAGTAGGTGTAAGGGCCTCTGGGGGTTTAACAAATATATAGTAACAAGGAATATATGGAAGGCCATGTATGTGCCAGAATTGACCTTTGCTAATGCCTCTCTGGTCCACAGCGCGGGGTTAGGAAAGAAGTTAGAAACAATACAAAGAGAAGTGATAAGATTTGCATTGGGTTGCCGTTTTAATTGCGCTGGGGAATTTATTGAGGGCGAAGGAGGAATGCCAAAATTTATACAAAGGAAAGTACACAGTAAACTAAGATTTAGTGTTAGGATTAAAAGTGTCACAAATAAAAGATGGGTTAAACAGATGCAGCTGGTAAAGACGGCACTAAAGATGAAAACGAAGTGGGATCGCAGAGTAGAATTTGCAGCTAGGGAGATTGGGTAGTCAGCAATGGGCCAGAGCGGGAATATCGGAGAAGATGGTGAAATTGAGGGTGAACAAGTCATATACAGGCAAATGGAAATTGGCGATGGGTTCCAGATCGAGTTTGGCAAGTATATATGGAAAGGAAAAGACGGAAAGGGGCGGGGTAGAATGGGTATACGATAATTCAAGAGCGAGCGGGCTATTGGCAGATGCCAGGGCAGGGATGTTGGATACAAGGATACAAAGAGCTAAATATATGGAGGGACAAAGTACAGAATGTCGAGCATGTGGGCTAGAGAATGAGTCAATTGAGCATATTGTTAAAGAATGTACAACCCTAGGGGGAAGCAGAGATATAGAGCTGTCGGATGCCTTATCTCTAGGACCAAACGTTAGAAAGGACCTGGTCGATATTACAAAGAAGAGGCTGTCCCAATGGAAAGCAAATACTTAGTAGGTATGGAAGTGTACATTGATTATTCAGATGCATAGGTAACATATATGCTGCCGCTCTAAGCGCCCCTGATAAAAAAGGGTGACATGTGTATTTAGGTATGCATGCCAAGCGAATAATAAATCAATCAATCAATCATAGCCGACGTGCTTTGGTAACTCCATATTCTATTATTCCCTCAATTCTCGCGGTAAATGAGGTGACGGCCGGGCAGGCAGCCAATACGGGGCATTCTCCTAGGCTTGACACTTGAAGAAGCGTATTTATACTTTTTAAGTTTTTTTACCCAGACCGCAATTGACTGAGTATCACCAGCGATTTGTAGCCTGGTGACACCGCGTAGATCTCCTTGAAGATTTTAAGCATTGAACCTTCGGAAAATGACACATTATCCGACTCGGCAGTTGGTTGTCTTCGAAACGTAACCTTGAACAAATTGATGGTCCCTGCTTCGATGTCACCTCGAAGCTTATTAAGTTGTCGTTGCTCGCGTGAAGTGATGGCTTTTTCCTTCCGCGAAACCACTTTGGTGATTCCCTTGAAGTCCACTAGTCCATGAGGTGCACTTGTTGTCCCAGCCATATCAGATTGCCTGCGCCGCTTGCAGCCAGCGCGGTCATGTGCTAACGCATCACTCCCGTCGTCATTGCTGGTGGCAGTGCACTCCGTCTCGCCCTCAGGCACGGGCAATGCGGCCGCTTGTGCCGTAATGTCGTCTGCCTTCGTCGTATTGTTCTCAACACTGGCGGAGGCGGCCCTCAGTCATGATATGTCCAGCGAATCAGGTGGCTTATCCTGACCGGATATCACTTTGACATGTTTATGCCGCAATAGGCGTATCACAAAACACGCAACTACATTATTAAAAGGACAAAGAAAAAAATAAATTAAAAAAATAAGAAATTAAAAAAAAATATTTAACAGACCCGGGAATTGAACACGGTGACACTGCCACTAGGCTACGGCGACCTGCTGGCTTACGTGGGTCCGTAAGCTACAACGTCTTCCGTCGCAACTATATTCTGCGATGACGCCACCAAATCGAACACAGTCTTCCAGATGTTGAGAGTGCACAGTCAGAGAGCCTGAAAGGGATTCGATCCCTTAGACACTTAAGTGTCTTCCAGCGCGCACTAGTCACCAATAGAGTACTCAGTACACACACATTTCTCAAAACACTTATCACTACAAAGTTCGAAGTCAAACCTCGTAAAACAGTCCATTTTATGGGAGCCAACGAAAACACGACTGCACTCTGCCAAATCGAACGCGCAAAAATATATATGTATATGTATATATATATATATATATATATATATATATATATATATAACAATATGAAAAATGTGTATATA
Source organism: Dermanyssus gallinae (assembly GCA_003439945.1). Lineage (NCBI taxonomy): Eukaryota > Metazoa > Arthropoda > Arachnida > Mesostigmata > Dermanyssidae > Dermanyssus > Dermanyssus gallinae. Next base: position 290,842 of record QVRM01006416.1, read on the forward strand.
CATATATTTATATATGTATATAAATATATGTATATACACAAAAAAAATATATATGTATATATATATATATACATATATATATTTTATATATGTATATATATATATATATATATATATATATATATATATGTATATACATATATATATGTGTATATACATATATTTATATATGTATGTGTATATACATATATAAATATATGTATACACAAAAAAAAAAAAAATATATATATATATATATATATATATATTCTCATCTAAAACTCTCATAGAATGTGGACAAGAATGTTTGCACATTTCGGCCAACTAGGGGTGTTAGGCAGGGAGATCCTCTGTCCCCCATTTTATTTATTCTAGTTCTCGACGACATTCTTTCAAAATTAGACAAATCTAATATCGGGTACCAACTTACTGATGACTTCCGCTTAGCCTTTGCGGATGATCTCATCCTCCTAGCCTCTACGAAATCTACTCTCCAACGGCTCCTTTATATTGCGGACCTACTTTTGAAATCCCGAGGCCTTGAAATTAATACTAATAAAAGCTTTACTATCTCCCACCTATTTAATAGAAAGGAAGGTAAAGGTTTTATCAATACCGTACCAGAATTTAACGTTGGAGATCGGCAATTGCCAGCTAAAGGTATGAGCGATCGATGGAGATATCTTGGAGTCGACTTTGACAGCACTCTGTGCCGAACGCCTACCTGTACACGCACACAGCACACGGCGGTCTGGACATCCCCTGCCTCCAAACATTTATTCCCAGACTCCGCCTCTCCCGCCTGACAGCACTACAACACTCCACGCACCTTGGGGTCCACTGGATGCTAACCACCGAGCACTTCAAAAAAGATCTTGCGAAAACAAGACTTCTTTGCGAGCGCTTGGGAACCTCCATTGAGACCGCTACACAAGAGACCGATTACTGGTCTCAACAACTACACAAAAGGTTCGATGGGGCACATTTTAAAAAAGCACACGAAACGCCCTTTGTACATTACTGGATTAAGGGTATGCCCTACTTATCTAGTAGGGAGTATTTAAACCTACTAAATCAACGCACTATCAACGCGTGCCAGATTGGCCAGGGGACTCCCGGGCTACAACAAACGTTGTAGGCAGGAGTGTCATGCGCCTGAGACGTTGGCTCATGTCGCTCAGATGTGCGATACAACACACAAACAAACCATAAAGAGACATGACGACGTCTGTGATCGCGTGGCGCGTCTTCTCCGCGAAAGGGGTCATGAGGTGGTTCGTGAGCGAGTGTTCCGTCGACCGGGCGCACCGGGTCTAAAGCCCGACCTTGTAATAACAACACCTACCGAGGTCTGGGTTTTAGATGCCGAAGTTTGCGGCCCGAACCGGGACCTGGCAAAAGCGCGGCAAGACAAGATCACCAAATATGACGTCGAGTTCCTAAGAGCGGCGCTCCCCGACCCGCAAAAACCTTGCAGATTCGGATCCATCACTATCTCTATGAGTGGTGTATGGGACTTCCGAATCTGCGAGGACGCTCTTGGGGCTCGGCGTCACGAAGAGGAATCTTATGGATCTCACCGTTTTAACTTTGCAAGGAACCTTGAGGATATACCGCTTGCACCGGGTCTATAAGAGCGGGGCTACCATCAAGCAAGGACACTGACAACTGATTCTTAACTTCACGTGACACCTTTTTACCACCATTTTTATTAGGGCGAGCACTGCCGAGTGTGCAAACGTATTGTAAGTGATTAATGCATCATCACAATATGATATATATATATATATATATATATATGATATATATATATATATATATATATATATATATATGATATATATATATATATATATATATATATATATATAAAGGGTGTGACCGGAAGTTTTTTAAAGCGATGCATAGAATTGTAGAGCTCGTTAAAGCAAATATTTTTTTCGATAGAACATGGTCTCTAAGACGTCTTGTTTCGGAGTGAGAGTGAAATTAATACAATTTGTGACAATGGTGTTTTTGTCCGACATAGGAGCATAAATTGTGCTGTTGCGAGACAACCAGTCCTCCTAGACAGAAACGAAGCACACGTTCGTGTGCGTGATAAAATTGTGCTCCATCTGAAGAATGTGCAAGGCCGGTCAGAAAACGCCCCATGGTCGCTTAGAAGAGAATTCGCCAACAATGTAGTTCTTTATTAAGTTCACGCCAAATACTTCAAAATAATAGCCCTACAACCACTCACAGCGCTCAAACATACATTGCACATTCAGCCAATGCGCAATTCATGGCGATCATTTTGGTACCAAACATATGCCCATGCGAGCTGTGGTTGCGCAGTAATTACGATTTTTCGGCGGGATGTCCAGATTAAGTGCATGAAAAATGACGCGCTGCGGCTGTCGCGCGACACGTCGGCGGTAGTGAACGTCGCCACACAGTTCAGTCAGGGTAATCAATACCACACTGTTATTGATATATATATATGTATATATATATATATATATGTATATATATATATATATATATATATATACATATATATATATATATATATATATATATACATATATATATATATATATATATATATATATATATATATATATATATATTATAATTTATTAAGAAAACAAATGGAGCGACGAATGTCTCCCGATAACGTGTGCAATTGAAATATTACTCTATCTCATATAAAGTGGGTTGGGACCACTTTAGCAGCGTGCCGCGGACGGACGCCGCGTTCCCGCGTTGCACTTCGAGGTTGAGGCGCTGTCTCAAGAAAGCCGCAGATCTCTTGTCTCCGGTTGTGAGGTTCAGCTGCGTGCCGACTCTGTGGAGAAGTTTACGAGTGAGGATGCCTGGGCCGCCCAAGGTCTCGAACGCTAGCGGTTGAAACTCATGTGGGTAACCTATTGAGGCGTACATTGCGAGCTTTCTCGTTTCGGCTAGATTACCGGCGTGGCCTGCCGAGATTGCCCCGCCACGGACCATTGAAGGTGCTAATGAGTCTGTGACAGTGGCATCCCAGACAAGCATCCTGCCCCTACTGAAGGAAGTAAGGCTCTAGAATGCAAGGAAAACCACTTGACCGAAGCGCTCGGCCAAAGGTGTCGTTAATACCGGCATGCCTGGCCCGCCGTCCCGCACCCATGATGCACGATATCCCGTGGTGGGCTAATTCGTCTACGGGGTGGCCACATTTACACTGATGAGGGGAGACTAGGTCACATCCCGGACGAAGACCCACCCCGATTCGAGTTGTTTCGTCGTCTAGGAGGGTGCCCAGTGGGGCACTTGGAAGTGCATGTAGCCAGGCTCCAGATCCTTCAGCAGCGACAGCTCGAAGGCGAGCCTTTGTGGAGTCGTTGATAGCTCCCGCGAGTAAGCCGCCCTACGCTTTGTCGTATAAGAATGTGCTCCAGTCATGTTGGCTTGAAGGGTTTTCCGGAGCGTCCCTGCAAACTATCTTTAGCTCCTCGTACAGGCGTCTCTGGTGTTCCTTGTACTGACAGATGCCGGCTTCGTATAATAGTACGATTGTTCTCGTATCGGAAACGGGAGGAAACTATCGCTGGCCCTGCAAAGACGAGCGGATCCGGGACTCCCAGACCCCCCTTTGAGATCGGTAGTTGTGCCTGTTTTCGAGCGGAAGGCGCCAGCGATAGATTAAGGAGAATCTCAAGGGCCTTTAGAGTTAACTCGTTCAATGGACGCAGGTCGTCCAACCGCCCTGTTAGATCAGCTCCGCGAAGAAGTTGGGTGATCCTCGTAGCTGAGAACGACGATCGAAGTAAAAAGAGCGCGCGGTGGGCGCCGAATATATATATATATATATATATATATATATATATATATATATCAGGACAGCAAATAAAGCTGGTAAAGGAGGCCCGGTACTTGGGGATCCGCTTGGACAAGAGCCTTAGCCACCTGAAGATATCCTCGGCAAAGGCAGCCAAGGCGGCTAATGCAATTGCAAGAATTATGCCAAACATTTACGGACCAAGAGAATGCAGGCGTAGGTTGCTAATATCAGTGGCCGAATCTATAGCGCTATTTGGGTCCCCAGTCTGGCTCAAGGCTTCTTTAAAAACAAAGAAAGCGAGAGGGATCCTTGGAGGCCCTCAGAGAGTGGCGGCCCTCAGAATTATCCAGGCTCTCGTGCTGGCAGGAGCTCTTTCTTGGGACCTGAAGGTGGAGGAAAGGCGAGAGCAATGGGGCAACAACTCGAGCAGCAGTAAGGAAGTAGAGCGACAGAAAGCAATGGAAGCATGGCAAGCCAAATGGGACTCCATTCCTTCAGGAGCACTGGGGCACACTCTCCGATCCCTTATCCCAAACATCAAAAATTGAACGGCCGGATGGAGAACTAAACCACGCAGATCCTCACGGGACACGGGGACTTCCAGACATACCTCTTTCGAACTGAAAAAGCTCCCTCAGCGAGCTGTGTTTACTGCCAAGAAGGACACTCTCCTAAAGTGCCAGGTACTGGAACAGGCTAGAGCCACAGCAGTCTCAAAACTCAGAAACAAATGGATCAATAAGGGAGACTGAAGAGAAGCAAACATTCCCGATCCCCCCAGAGGAACCCTTAAGGAGTTCGTAGACTACATATGCGGCACGACTTTAGGATGGAAGCTAGGAGTAGCTTTGGCTACGACGGTGCTGAAGGAGAAAGGAGCTTTGGGAAGGCTCAGGAGAGCAAGATTTCCGCCGACTGTACTAGAAGATCACGCAAGTCCGAATGACGCGGCTTCGCAGGTGTTAGTACAGAACACGTCGAACGTTGGAAAAACCCATGAGTGACCCCGGCCAAATGATCCGAGTGGCACTCGCCACCTCTCCTGATGGCCCATAGTACTGTTTTATGGAGATCTGGGCCATCAGAGAGTGAAGCTTAAGGGGGGAGGTGCGTTTAACCCTCCTCCATAAAAAAAAAATATATATATATATATATACTGTGGTGGTGTGTGCGTGAACGAGCACGGACGTGTTTTTATCAAGCTCCCGAAAAAACGCTCTGAAAACTAGTTTTTTTTAAAGAAGTTCGGGCTAGCTAGTGTGCAAGAAGCGCCCTATTGCGTTTAGGGATACACAGAGACACTACGCGACAAAGTAAGTTGGAAAACTCAGTAAACTAGACTAAAACTTCCGGAATCGACCCAGTACCCATAGGCGCAGTGAGTGTAAACCTCAATCACACCCAGAGAGTGAGGTTCAACTCGTCAAAAGGTGCTACGGCTCGTGAGGATTACTAATATCGGCATACAGTCACGCTTCCTGAACGTAGGCTGTTTTCCAATGTAAACTAGTGTTTGTTCAACGCTAAATACCAGGTGGATAAAACAGCTGCCTAGCTTATGGGCGCGGACATCTTGGTTTGGATGCATAGCAGAGTAGACGGAACGTGCGGCACGTAGATATAACACAGATGCGCGAAATTTGAATATCTGCAGAGGACGCACCAGTAATCAAAGCAGAGTCGGGGAAAAGTTAAAGGAGTAATCCGCGGAAATCGACTAGCGGAGATCGAAATAAAAGGAAATACAGTAACTCACGGTAAGAACAACTCTTCAGGAGTCCACTGCTTCCTCGAGGAGTCAATTTTGGCTCGAGGGTTAAGTGCGGCCCGTGGGCTGACTGCGGCCCGATGGCCTTCCCCATGTGGCATTTCGTCGGGAATGGAATCGATGCCTCCCCACCTGTCTAAACTGGTCAGGAAGAAGTCGAAGAAGAAGAATAGAATCGATGGTGTCAACGCTGATGACCCCCCAGCGAACTATGCAGAGGCACTTGAGAAGGTTAACGAGAGCGTCGAGTCGCTGAAGGACTAAAGAGAAACACGGTACTACGCATACTGATATTAAGAATGCCATTACAAGATTAGAGCTAGTAATCTGTTGGCTTAGCGAGCAGGACGTTAAAAGGAATATCTACGAAAATGAGCTGCGTAAGATTAATGAGCAAATACATGCGCAGAATACCGTGCTCAGTACACAGATACAAGAGTTGACACTTCAGCTAAACGAGAAAGAAGCAAATAGCAAGAAGCTGGGTATTTTGAAGGAAACTGCTGAAGTAGGCACAGAACCGATAAGCCTTTCTGGTGTAGAAGGTACCTCTGCTCCAGATGCAACAAGCAAGTAGAGAATGAGCGCGTCCAAGAGCTCAGAGATGCTGAGCTAGCCCAACAAGTGAAGGATGCTCTGGACAAAGCGCAAACAATGGACGACCTTGCAAGTTTAGTGACTCAGGAGTGGCCTAAGGCCGTTTTCAAGAACTCAGTATTCGCGCGGAAAAGCTTTCTCAGAGCAAGCCACTCACGCGCCATGCTGGTGACTCAGGGATCTGACAAGGATAAAGTTCTTCTTGAGAAACTCAAAGAATACCCGTCTGCTGCGTCACTCATAAATCTCCCTGTTGGAGGAGTCGCGGTCTTACGTAGCAGCGAAGCGCTGGAGATAATCGATGGCGCATGCGAGCAAGCACAGACACAGCTGAGCCAACAAACAACCATGAGAAAGCTTGTGGTCGGTACGGTTGGCGCCGAAGAGACACCTGCCGGTTTTTTAAACATTCTTTCAAAGACTGTAGAGTACAGCAAGACCCCCCTGACAACCGAGCCCCCTGTCCTGCATATATCTGAGGAATGGGACGGGTCATCGATCAGACGTGCCGTTGAAGCTCGTTGTAGGAAAAATGGGTGTTACATCAAATTAGCTGAGAGAAAAGGCATGAGGACCCGCAGTTCTTCTCGCGGGCGTTGCTCCTCCCGCGCGAGAGGTGAGTCTGTACCGCCCGCTGGTCACAACACCGTCAGGATCAAAGTAAAAGAAGGTTCGACCATTGAGGAGACCCTCAATAAAATCAGAGACTACGTTAAGCCGGATGAAGCCGTTCTTCGCACTGAGGATCCTCGAATGACCAGGAGAGGGGGATGGCAGTGCCTTGTTACGCTACCGCCGATAGAAGGCAGTACACTTCTGTCCCATAACCGGTTACCCCTGGGCAATTCAAATTGCAAGCCAGAAGGGAGGCTCATTACCTACTTGCTTTAACTGCCAGAAAGTAGGACACTTTGCCAGAAAGTGCACTAATGACAAGGAGTCAGACCGACGTTGCAACAAGTGCGATGAACTCGGCCATACATTTAAAGACTGAAAAGGACTGCCCCCACTGCTATGTTTGTGACGTGGAAAAGGACTGCCCCCACTGCTATGTTTGTGACGTGGATGGCCATACTGCCAGTTCCATGTCCTGCCTGGCCTTTAAAAAGGCGGTCCTGGATCTTAAACAAGTTGCTCGGGAAAAATCGGCACAGAACAGAATTCAGGCTGAAAAGGAAGAGGACATGGCCCACAGGAAACAACAACGCAAAGAAAAGAAGCTAAAAAGATAGACGCGGAGGGGTTCATCACTCCGGGTTCCAGCCACACCGCCAGAGGCTTGATTGCGGCAACTAGTGCAAACCCCATCCAAACGAATTAATCAGTGTAGCGCACACCCGTTTAAATTGATACAGGTCAATTGCAACCGCAGTCGATCTGCTCATATGTTAGTAGAAGAAATAACGAGCAGGCGACGACGCTCACCTTAATTAGCCAGCCAAACAAAAAACTAGTGCAAGATAGAAGCGAATGGGTTACGGACGCTCGCGCAGATACCTGCATTCCGAAATGGCATCATAGAAAAGTTGGAGCATGGGACAGGTAGTGGCAATTCAAGGATAGATGTGGCAGGCATAGGCAGGATATACTCTTGCTACATAAGCCCAAATATTACACTCGAGACCTTTGAGGAATTTTTAGACGAGCTAGCAATATCAATTGACGAAGCTCCTACACCGGATAGGGTGCTCCTAGCAGGAGATTTCAATGCAGCGTCAGAGGTGTGGGGCTCCTCCCGTGCAGATAGAAGAGGTTTACTGCTGATGGACTGGATAGCGTCAAAAAACATGGTTGTCTTAAATGATGGAGTTGACCCGACGTTTCATAGAGCAGGACAGGAGTCAAGCGTAGACTTGACGATCTGCAGTGAGATGATAGCTGTATTGGTCACCGATTGGAGAGTACTCACTGAGGAGAAGAACCTAAGTGATCATTACTGCATCAAGTATACAATTACAATGAACACCAGACAAATACCTCCCTTGCCTCGGCAGCGGTTCGCTATCAAGAATAGTGGGGTTATTAAAGACGGGCTTCCAAAGGACGCAAAAGAGCTACAGAGGGCTTTGAGGAAGGCTTGCCTGAAGGCCTGTCGACAGCAAAAGGAATTGGTGGATAGAATTCCTCGCGAGTCTCGACGACGACCCGTGGGGAAAACCGTACAAGATGGTTAGAGGCAAGCTGCAAATGAGAGCTTTAAAAACCATTCTGAAAGGTCCAGAGAAGACGAGATTGTTTCCCCAGCACGCAGACTTTCCTAGAGGAGTTTACGAGAATAACCAATTAGAGGAAGGATCAGAAATGTATGCATCTGAGGTTTCTGTTGTAGAAGTACTACAAGCAGCTGAGAGAATCAAACAAGGTAACGCGCCAGGGTCTGACGGCATTCTTCCAATGGCTGTGAAAGCTCTGTTCGAGGAGTTTCCTGAGGTTGTGGCAAAGGTGGCGAGTAAGCTTATAAAAGAAGGAAAAATTCCCAAAGCTTGGAAAACAGCAGAGGTTGTCCTTGTTCCTAAAAGAAATGGCGGTTATAGGCCTATCTGCCTGATTAGTTCGTTCGCAAAGGGCGTGGAGGCTATTGTAGCAGAGAGGCTCCGAGTCAACGCCGAAGAAAACGGCCTGTTGTCCGATACACAATACGGATTTCGAGAAAAAACAGATCGGTTTTAACGGCTATTTACAAAGTAGTGACAAAGGCAGAAATGCTGCACAGCTCCACGCCTAACACCCGCAAGTTATACCTTGTAGTGCTGCTGGACGTGAAAAATGCTTTTAACAGCCTGCCTTGAAAGGTTATTTTCCATACACTAGTTAAGAGGAAGGTCTCACAATACCTGGTAAGGCTAACCTCGGACTACTTGAAAGATCGTGTTATCACTTGTGAGGGCAAGGAGATGCCTATGACGGCGGGTGTTCTACAGGGTTCTATCCTCAGGCCACTACTGTGGAACATACCGTACAAAGATGTACTCCGACTACGTAACCTTCCTGTCGGAGTTAGCTTTTGGGATACGCAGACGACTTGGCTGTGACGGTGCAGGCTAAGACGACTACGGAGATAGAATTATATGCCGAATTATATGCCAACAAAGCCCTACACTTGTAGAGGAATGGATGAAGGAGGCTGGGTTGGCTCTTGCTCCGAAGAGTAGTGAAAGCATTCTGCTGATAGAAAAGAAGCAAGTGCGACCCATCAGCCTTGTCCTAAATGAGGTCCAGATAAGGATGGTCAGTGTAGCCAGGTATTTGGGCATATATCTGGACAGAGGAATGAGGGGTATGCACCATGCTAGAAACGCTCTAAAGAAAGCGGAGAAGGTGGCCAACACAAAACCAAGATCCTTCCTAACATTCACGGGCCAAGTAAAACGGGACGCAGGAGACTCATTATGTCGGCCGTCGAATCTATAGCGTTGTTTGGAGCACCGGTGTGGTTCACAGCAGCTAAAGAGTCACAAGGGCTAAAACATATGTAAAGAAGAACACAAAGGACCGCGGCCTTACGGATTACTCAGGCATATAGGACTGTCAGCACCCCCGCTGCACTTGACCTTGCTGGCACTCCTCTCTTGGACCTAAAGGCAGAGGAGAAACAAAGATTATGGGATAGGGGCCCAGAAAGCTCTAATAGGAAAGTCAGTGAGGACGAAAGAGAAGGCACACTAACTGCATGGCAGAACGAATGGGCTGCCATTCCAGATGGTGCACCGGGTGCGCGCGTGCGCGACCTTATTCCTGAGATAAGGAAGTGGTTGAATCGACCCGGAGGAGAGGTTGATCACTTTCTGACCCAGGTTATAACGGGCCATGGCAACTTTCAGACATATCTGTCAAGTATAGGAAAAGCCTCCTCGGACATATGCGTACTCTGTGACCTAGGTGTCGTAGATGACGCTGCCCATACGCTGTTGGTCTGTCCGGTCTTTGCGCAGGTCAGAATAGAGACTAAAGGAAAAGTGCTGGATCGACTGAGGTTGGGCGGAGAGCTAAATTATACAAACCCTCCGGACCTGCCTACTCAGGGAATTGCACACTTTGTGCAATTCATTTGTGAAGGCACCTCTAACTGGCATATAGGAGCTGCAATGGCACGAGAGGTACTGGTTAGAAAGGTGCACCTGGAGCGCCTCAGGATAGACAGATTTGCAACAGAAGGGACAGAATACGCCCGTGCCTCTAGAAAAATCGTTTCGCCGGTAGAGGAACGCAGTATTATGGCTATAGGGCCAAACCTTGAGAGGTATTCGGCCAACTAATTCGAAGAACACTCACCACTCCTCCTGTCGGGTCGTAGTACTATTAAAAGGAGAGCCGGGCTGACAGAGTGAAGCTTAAGGGGGGGAGGTGCGTTTAGTGGGTATGATCTCGGCGGAATAATGTCCAACCGTCGGGGGTGAGTCCCACACTGCATAGGGCCTGAGCTTCGATCTACCTGCCCTATGCGTTAGTGCCTAAAGCATTTAAATCCTCCTCCATTAAAAAAAAAAAAAAATATATATATATATATATATATATATATATATATATATATATGGCGTCGTGTGCGAGCGACCACGCCAGCAGATTCGCCAGATCCTCAGGCGTCGGACGCTCAACGAAAGAAGAAAGCCTATATATATATATATATACAACTTTGCGTAAAGGCGGGCACTGCCGTGTGTGCAAACGTATTGTAAATGATTAATAAATCATTTTAATTTTATATATATATATATATATATATATAGCATGTGGTGGTGTGTGCGTGAACGAATGCGGACGTTTTTTTTCGATCATCCGGATAAGTGCTTTGAAAACTTGGATTTTGGAAAAACCTAGTTTTTGGGCTAACTAGTGTGCAAAAGGCGCCCTACTGCGTTCAAGAATACACAGATACACTACGCGACAGAGTAAGTTGGAAAACTCAGTAAACTAGACTAAAACATCCGAAATCGACCCAGTACCTATAGGCATAGTGGGTGTAAACCGCAATCATACCCAGAGGGTGAGGCTCAACTCGTCTAAAGGGGCTACGGTTCGTGAGGATTACTAACATCGCCATACAGTCACGCTTCCTGTACGTAGGCTGTTTTCCAGTGTAAACTAGTGTTAATTCAACGCTGAATACCAGGTGGATAAAACAGCTGTCGGCGACGGACCAGTAATCGAAGCAAAATCGAGAAAAAAGTTAAAGAAGTAATCCGCAGAAGTAGACTAGCGGAGATAAAAAAAGGAAATACGGAAACTCACGGCAAGTACAATTCTTCAGGCAACCACTGCTTTCTCGAGGAGTCAATTTTGACGATTTCACTGGTGGAGACGGCGGACGGCGGTAAAGTTAGTTCGGAGGCAGCGGTTTGTGTGGACTCGATCAGAAAGAAGGAAGCCTTAGAGGTAACTTTCCAGGCAAGTTGTTCCAGAGCAGGAGATAAGAGACAGGCGGAGGGATCACCTGAAATTTCACCGGGACCCTTTTCTCAATGCCGCCAAGATAGAGGCAGAGTTGCGCACGAAATTAAAGCTCCCCGCGGCTACTGTGCCCCGCACTGAGAATCCTCGAATGACCAAGAGAGGGGGATGACAGTGCCTTGTTACGCTACCACGGGCAGAAGACAGTAGACTTCTGTCTCACAACCGGTTACCCCTAGGAATTTCAAATTTCAAGCCAGAGGAGTGGATCTCATTACACACATGCTTCAACTGCCAGAAAGTAGGACACTTTGCCAGAGAGAGGGTGTACTGACGACAAAGAGTCAGACCGACGTTGCAACAAGTGCCGTGAACTCGGCCACACACTTAAGGACTGAAAAAGACCGCCTTCACTGCTATGTTTGTGACGTTGATCGCCATACTGCCAGTTCCCTGGATCGTAAACAAGTTGCTTGGGAAAAATCGGCACAAACCAAGATTCAGGCTGAAAAGGAAGAGAACATGTCTCGCAGGAAACAACAACGCAGAGAAAAGAAGCTAGAAAAGAGACGCGGAGGGGCTCATCACTCCGGGTTCCAGCCACACCGCCAACGGCTTGACTGCGGCAACGAGTGCAAATTCCATCCCAGCTCCCCCAAATTTCATCCCTTATGAATCAGTGCAGCGCACATCCGTTTAACTTGATACAGGTCAATTGCAATCGCAGTCGACCTGCTCTTATGTTAGTAGAAGTAATAACGAGCGGGCAGGAGACGACGCTCACCTTATTAGCGAGCCAAACAAAAAACTAGTGCAGGATGGAAGCAAATGGATAGCGGATGCTCGCGCAGATACCTGCATAGTCCGAAATTGCATCATAGAAGAATTGGGGCATGGGACAGGTGGCTATTCATGGAAACTTGTGGCAGACATAAATACTCTTGCTACATAAGCCCAAACATTAAACTAGAGACCTATGAGGAATTTCTAGACGAGCTAGCAATAACAATTGAGAAAGCCCCTACACCGGATAGGGTGCTCCTAGCAGGAGACTTCCATGTCGCGTCAGAGGTGTAGGACTTCTCGCGTGCAGATAGAAGAGGTTTACTGCTGATGGACTGGATGGCGTCAAAAAACATGGTTGTCTTATATGATGGAGTAGATCCGACGTTTCACAGAGCAGGTCAGGTGTCAAGCGTGGACTTGACGATTAGCGAGAGAGGACTAGAGAGATGCAGCGAGATAATAACTGTATTGGTCACTGAGAAGGATAATCTGAGTGATCATCACTGTATCGAGTATACAATTACAAAGAACACCAGACAAATACCTCCCTTCCCTCGGCAGCGGTCCGCCATCAAGAAGTGGGGTTATTTTACAATTATTACAATTTATTTCACTTAAATTGAGTATAATATACATTTCAATAGTGGGGTTATTAAAGACGCAATACGAAATGTCTTCAAGATAAACGGGCTCCCAAGGACGCAATAGAGAGAGAGAGAGGGCTTTGAGGAAGGCTTGCTGAAAGGCCTGCAGGTTCACGACACATCCTAAAAGAAGAAAGCCGGTGCTGGAAAAACTAGTGGAACAGGGATATTGAGGAAACCCGAAAAGCGTATCTAAGAGCAAGGAAGGCCATGAAGAGAGCTAAAGGAAATGCGGAAATACTCCCCCATCTGGTAATGGAGTACCGAAACTAACTTAAATAGAAAATTATCGACAGCAAAAGGAATTGGTGGAGATAATTCCTCGCGACTCTTTACGACGACCCGTGGGGAAAGTGGTACAAGATAGTTCGAGGCAAGCTGCAAATGAGAGCTCCGAAAACCATTCTGAAATATCCAGAGAGAACGAGTCTACTGATGAGGTTGTTTTTCCAGCATGCAGACTTTCCTAGAGGAGTTTACGACAATAACCATTTAGATGGAAAGTAGGCAATTTGTGCAATCTGAGGTTTCTGTTGTAAAAGTACTACAAGCAGCTAGGAGAATCAAACAAGGTAAAGCGCCAGGACCGGACGGCATTCCTCCAATGTCTGTGAAAGCTCTGTTCAAGGAGTTCCCTGAGGTTGTGGCAAATACGACGAGTGAGCTTATAAGAAGAAAAGATACACAAAGCTTGGAAAACAGCGAAGGTAGTTCTTGTGCCTAAAGGGAATGGCGGTTATAGGCCCATCTGCCTGATTAGTTCGTTAGCAAAGGGCGTAGAGGCCATTGTAGCAGAGAGGCTCAGAGTCTTCGTCAAAGAAAACGGCCTGTTGTCCGATGCACAATACGGATTTCGAAACAACAGATCTGTTTTAACGGCTGTTAACAGAGTGGTGACCAAGGCAAGACGTTGCACAGCTCCAGGCCTAACACCCACAAGTTATACCTTGCAGTGCTGCTAGACGTGAAAATGCTTTTAACAGGCTGCCTTGGACGTTTATTTTGGATACACTGGTTAAGAGGAAGGTCCCACAATACCTGGTAAGGCTAACCTCTGACTACTTCAAAGATCGTGTCATCACTTCTGAGGGCAAGGAGATGCCTATGACGGCGGGTGTCCCACAGGGTTCTATCATCGGACCACTACGACGATGTGCTCCGACCACGTAACCTCCCTGTTGGAGCTGAGCTTGTAACATACGGGAGTGTATACGGAGCAAGGCATTGGTTCAGGGGGTGGTTGTGTCATCGTGTTGGCCCAGTTTTCTGCAACCTCGGTGGCCTGCATGTTGTGTGTGGCGTGTTTACCGTCCAGCACCTCATGAGCGCATTTAGATCGGTTTTGGCTAAAAGAGTGGTTGCATTGTCTTGACGTCGCTGTTGCCTTTTAGATACTTGCGCTTCAGCGGAAGGTGCTTCTCTAAAGGCACGACGTCGAACAGTGTGTGTAAAATGTTTGTTCAGAAAGTCGTTTAAGGCGATAGTGTGGTCCTCACCTGAGCAAATTATATTTGACACAAGAGTAAGGTCTGTTGAAATTATGTTGCGTTTGAGAAATGTGTTTGTGAGGGCTTGTATTTTGAATATAATATTATCTTTTTGGGGGGATTATAGGGGCCATCTGATTAAGAGTATCGAGGTTGACTAGGCCCAGGAAGCTCAGATTCGTCAGGGTTGGAATCCAGCTGAGACCTCTTTTAACGGAGGTCCTCTACCAGATCCTTATGCGCCTGAGAATTACGTTGGCCTCTAATCGCCCCAGGTGTGCGTGAGCTAAATTTACTAGCTAAAAGGTGGTCAATTTCTCTAGGTGTTTTATTATCTAATATAAAATCTGCTTCTAATTTTGCTAAAAGTTCACGGTCTTGTGGGTTCCATCTATCCTTAGAGGGGGGGGGGGGGCAAAATGTTCTCATTATATTCGTCCGGATGGGCATGACGACGGTGTAAATTAAGACCTGATTTAGAATTAAAAGACAAAAGGGGAGTTAAAACAATTATTAGAAGCAGCAGTGTTTCTGTGTGGAACTCAAAATCAAATCATTAGTCTGTGATCGGTTAGGAGTTTGGGAGGTGGCACGAACTTCTCGTTGATTGTGAGTCTAATCTAATGTGGCTCGCGAGGCCCGCACCAGGTTTGCATACTCGTCCGCAAGTCTGGCAGCTGAGTCTTCCGGCGGTGTTGTTGCCGTCACGTAATGCCATCGTTGGGTTAGTTCACAGCGGTGGTAGGATTTTTTTTAAATTTTCGTATGTGAACGATGGCGCGATTTTACACAGATGTTGTTAAAATCGCTAAAATGAAGCGGTCTTTAAGACCATCATTCTGTTTATCTCTACCCAGAGGGCACTATAACATATAATTAGGGCAGCTATGTTTCACTAAAACAACTTATATAGGTGGACTCATCTTACCTAAATCGAAGAACCGGCACAATCACTTCCACTTAAAAACGCTAAAATGAACATAAGATAGGCCTTTGCAATGGTGAACGCACTGCTAACCTATCTAACGCGGCGAATTATAACAATTTTGCATCTTTTAAATGCAAAAAATAACTGTTTGACGTTGTTGGATCTCACAGTTCGGTCACACTGGTGGCCACGATGGTCTGTGACAAAACTCCCGTTAAAGAGCCAGCTATAACTTGCGATCTAAGCAATTTAAGCGGGAGCTCGCACCAGTGCGACCGTCCGGCTCAACGGCTAAGTAGAGACTTTTTAAGTAGAGACTATATATATATATATCAGTGTTTGTTTACGATCTCACCGGTGCAGACGTGTTCATGTGTGGCTCTTGGAAAGTATCTCTAAATTAAGAATCTAGTTAAGAAATCCATAGACATTTGCGAGCTTAGCAACCTTTGAGAGCAGAGGAGTAGACTAGCGTGAAACTTTGCTGCTAATTTCGGTGCGCATTATCTATACGTGCAGTGTATACCTGAACAGCCATTGTCACCATCATCATTATCATCACCTCTTAACTCCATAATCACTTGCCAGCACTCTGTTGCCATTACGACCCTTTGTTATCATCAGCACTCCACAGTCAGCATCACCACCTTCATCGCCATCATCGTCAGTTTCATCTCAATCTTAACCTTTCTCTTTTCATCTTCATCCTCACCTTCAACATCCTAGTCATCATTATCATCGCTGTGCTTAGCCTTTTTCATTAGTTACTTCATTCAGCATCATCATCATTGAAGCAGCTTCACCATCATCATCGAAACACCTTCAGCATCATCTCCATCATCATCGGAAGACCTTTAGCATTATCTTCTTCATCATTCACCTCAGTTAACGATCACCCACAGTCACCACCAGCAACCTCCATCACTAACTTCATCATTGGCGTCGCCACGGCCTCAAACCCCGTTACGGTAATCAATATTATATTATCGAACGCTATTTGCAGTCCGGCTCGCGTCCGCCAGTAAACAAGTTAACGATCACCCACAATCACCACCAGCAACCTCCATCACTAACTTCATCATTGGCGTCGCCACGGCCTCCAACCCCGTTACGGTAATCAATATTATATTATCGAACGCTATTTGCAGTCCGGCTCGCGTCCGCCTGTAAACAAGCAATACCTTGTTTGTAAACAATTGCGGCGCAGCAGCTGGTCATGCAACGGACGCCGGCGAAACGGCAAGAGAAGGAGCCACCCGAAGCACGCACGTCGCTGCACGTAGATCGCGCAGTGGCAGCGGATGAACGCATTGTTGGATCAATCAGTGATGCGGGCGGTTCAGCTTGTCATTCAAAAACGAGTTGTGGAAAGCGGGCCGCGTCAAGCCCGGTGGAAGACGCCCGCAGCAAAGGTATCCGTGTATCGCAATCTGAATGCTCCCCAGCGAGCACGGAGGATGCCAGCGAAACAAAAGAGCAAAGCAATGGCGCAGCAAACGCTACGGTTGAGGTTTCCGTCGACAAACCGATGCCATCAATAGACCAGGAAGACACAATTTTAATGGGGAAGAATTAAGTCGCGGTGCAGGGAACGCCCATTGAGGAGGGGGACGACGTTGGATGGAGTACGGTAAGAGCTGGCGGTAAAACTATTGTCGCTCCATGCAGTAGTCCCGCAGAAGCGGTTGTGCCAAAAGCCACTGCTAAGGACAGACCGGAAGCTATAATTTTTTCGGCGGAGAAAAAATTACTGGAGATAAACTTTAACGCTGTGTGCGATACGCTTGCCGGCCACATAAAGGGGAAAGTAGAGAAACCACGGTTTACTCGAAATGGCCAACTCGTTATTTGTGGCGGAGGACGAGGAGGACAAGGCTGTGCTGCTTAGTTTGCAATCCCTCGCTGGAGTGCCGGTCTCATCAAGGTTAAGCGGCTTCCCTTCGTCAGTAAAAGGGAAAATTACTGGAGTTCATCCGTCGCTAAATGACGCGACAATCTCCAGCGCATTCAGGCCCTACGGGGTGACGGATGCCGTCAGAGTACGGTCTAAGAATATTAGAACGGGCATTGTCATGCCAACTGACAGCGTAATTTTGACTTTTTCGGGCTGCAATTTCCCAGTGGAGGTGCGCCTGGGCCTAAAAACCCACGTAGTTCTCTTGTACCGCGACCCGCAACAATGCTACCAGTGCCACAGCTTCGATCATATGAGACCCGATTGCCCATTGCCATCTCCGCGCTGCCGTCGCTGTGGATCCACTAAACATATCCGGAAAGACTGCACTAATCCTGCGCGCTGCTGCCTCTGCAAGGGTAATCATGAAGCCGGCTACAGTTCTTGTCCACATCGGCTGAATCGCATGGAGCTTCTTAAACTGTCTGGAAAGAGAACTATCCAGCCGCAGGCAGAGGTCGCGCCCGTGAAGTTGTGCGCCCCCGTTGCAGATATTCAACCCGCCGCAACCTTCAGCAAGCGCAGTTTTGCTGCCGTTGTACAAAATGGGTTCAATGTTAAGACGCATGCGGTCAATGTAGCTTCAGGATAGTCTCTGTCTGGCAGTCGAACTGTGCGGACGTGTCTAGCCGAGCTCTGTGGTACATACCGGAGAAACTTGCGTTACTCCGGGGTGCCCGGTGCCGGACCTGTAGCGTTGGTGCGTGGAGGCCTGCAACAGAGTTTTGTTGTGTTCTGGTGGTTTTTCGAGGTTTATTGCTCACTTTTCGAGAATAATTGGTTCACACTCAGTATCGGCGATCCCAACGACGACGAAAAGAGAACCACCTGGTCGGCGAAACGGTACACTCTCGCCTCCAAAGGTACTGTACTTACTAGCCCTCTCTTCCAGATACTAGTTGGGGCCGCGTTTGTTGAGGACAGACGGACCAAGTTGGAATTTTTTATATTTCTACTTCTCGATCACTAGGCTGATACACGTGGGGCCGCCAGTCTCTGTTTCCGGCCACTGGGGGCCGCCATATTGGTTTCTCGGTGAGAGTTGGTCAGTAAGGAGTGGAAAGAGTAGGAGGCAAGGGGATGGAGAGGGAAGCGGCGAGGGGTGGAGAGAAATCGGCGTAGAGGGAAGAAAGCCGGCCCAAGAGGCGCGACGGGGAAAGAGGTGATTATTTACTGCTCAACAACGGGTGAAGAAGAATCACCAGCCAGGAAACAGCTGGGAGGGTATCAGTCCGGGAGATACATATATATGTGTGTATGTGTATGTACATATATATATATATATATGCGCATATCTGTGTATGCATTTATGGGTGTGTGTGTGTATTAGGATACATTAATATATATTGTATGGTATGCTATAGTATAGTATATTATATGGTAAGAATATTGTATATATAATATATTACGGTATGTTATATGTATGATATATTATATAGAGATATACTAATTATTTAGATTAAACAATAAGGGGATGGACGAGGAGGACAGAACGGAGACGCAGGGCGTCGAAGGGAATAGGAAGAGGGTGGCTATTGAATCTCCAAAAAGGGGAGAAGCCGCCAAGTGTGCCAGGGATGGGGAGGCTGTGAGAGAAAAGCAGCTCCAAGAGGTCCTTCAAGTGATGCGGCAACAAATCGGGCAAACGCCTAATCTGTGTAAGGCCAGTAACACGAAGATCGAGCTCAAGGAGCTGTCTCAAAAGCTCCCCAGGACCCTGGAACGTCTAGAAAAGGTCTTGGAGGACAGAGGGAAGGCCTACCGAGAAGTTAGGTCAGCTGATGAGGAAGAGATAGAACAGCTTAGAGGGGAAGTCGAAACTCTACGAACAAACGAGTGCAGACTGAGGGTAGAGCTCGAGGGTCTAAGAGAAAACGGGGTACAGGAGAATAGGGAAGACATCCAACGAGACAAGATAAGCGAGCGGGTAAAAGGCCTCGAACTCCTATGCGCACGCTGTCACGGGGAGCTAGATAAAGATAGGGCTAAGGAGCTGGAACTAGAAACAGAGGCCACGGAGATAGAAAATAGTATAGAAAGGGCAAGCACTCCGGAAGAGCTGGTGAGAGCCGTCAAGGGACACTGGCCTGAGAGGGTGATTAAACACTTAAAGGTCACCACTGACGCCCTCACCACTCAGAGGGAGGTTAGGGTAGCGGTTATCACTAAAGGGTCAGATTCGGATAAGGGTTTAATAGAGGGGCTGGCGGCACAGTTTCCCACGCTAGCAGCGGTGGCTGACATGAGCGCAGGGACGGCTGCTGTTCTTAAAAATAGCGACGCCGTCGAATTCTTAGAGGGTTCAGGAAACCAAGCGGCCTCTCAACGGTACTTGGTAGTGGGAGTGATAAACCCGGAAGAAGAACTAGGGACCACGACCCTGGGGGTGCTCCAAGCTGTCGTGGGAAAAGCGCTGGGGCTGGCTGGCGGGGAGAAACCCCCGTTGATGCACGTCACAAGGGAGCGCCGTACACAGACGCTTCTACAGGCTCTGGAAATCTGCTGCCGTAAGACCGGCGACGGCAGTGGCCTCCTAGAGGTTTGTTCGAGACAAACAAGGAAGACCGGAGCCAAACCGGAGACTACCACCCGGGCGGAGCAGGGAGCAAGGAGCACCCTCAGGGTTAAGGTCGAAGAGGGAAAAACCTTCGCCGACACTCTCCGGGGTGTTAGAGAACAAGTCAGGCAGCAAGAAGGCGCCGGGATAACGGTTAGGGGGTAGTTAAAAGTAAGGAGGGTGACCTTATAATTAGAAGAGGATGGAGAGAAAATGGCGGCGGCCATTCGGGAATCTGCGAAGATGCAGGCCGACTGCCGAGAGCTTAACCAGGGGCAGACCATCGCCCTGTGGGGGATTGACCCACTCTTGGACGGGGAGCAGGTAGAAAGCGAACTGCAAAAGGCCTTGCAGCTTCCGGCCGGCGCCAAGATCACAGCTACCGAGCCAAGGCTCGGAAGAGCTGAAGTTTGGTACGCACTGGTTACGGCGTCCCCGGCGGCGGCAAGAGCCATATGCTCCCGCAAGACCCTTAAGCTGGGCTCGAGGTGGTGCAGACCTGAGGAGTGGATTAGGCTCCCCAACTGCTACAAGTGCCATAGGCCGGGCCATAAGGCCCAAGACTGCAAAGCAGAGAGCCAGGTGCCTCGGGTATGCCACAAATGTGGTGAACCTGACCACCTGGTAGCCAATTGCAAAGCAACGACACCAAAGTGTCTGGTCTGCGGAATAGAGGGGCACCGAGCGGATAGGATGTCTTGCCCGGCCTATAGGGAGCAAGTCGAGCAGCGGCGGGAGGCCCAAAGGGGCGTCGCCAAGGGACAGGTAGATGGCAAAGAGACCCAAGTAGAAGCCCAAATAACCAAGAAGAGCAATAAAAAGGGGAATAAAGACAAGGGGGAATAAAGACAAGGGGGCTAAAAATAAGAAGAAAACTGTTATCCCAGCAGAGGACGGAAAGGGTGATTGGAACTTAGTAGGTAGGGGCCCTTTATCCGACCAATGTTAAAGATACTTCAGGTAAACCTTCACCGCTGCAGGGCGGCGCATGACATGCTCGATGAGATAGTACGCAGAGAGTCCATAGGCCTCTGCCTGCTTTCCGAGCCAAACATAGCGATCACCAAGCGGAAGGCAGACTGGGTATCTGACGCAGAGGCGGATACCGCAATCTGGTGGACGGGTTCCGAGAGAAACCTCGCGATTAGGGGCAGGGGGTCGGGGAGGGGGTTCTCCTGGCTGGAGATTGACCGGGTAGGGGTCATCTATAGCTGCTACTTCTCTCCCAACAGGGAGGAGGAGGAATTCGAGGAATTCCTCGAGGAACTTGCCCAGAGCGCGGGGGCACATGCAGGTAAGAGGGTAGTGATCACCGGGGA
This sequence comes from Dermanyssus gallinae, assembly GCA_003439945.1. Taxonomy (NCBI): domain Eukaryota; kingdom Metazoa; phylum Arthropoda; class Arachnida; order Mesostigmata; family Dermanyssidae; genus Dermanyssus; species Dermanyssus gallinae. The sequence goes on from QVRM01006416.1 coordinate 312,054, forward strand.
TTTTAACGCAGCCAGCATAGCATGGGGTAGCCGAACCACAACTAGACGGGCCCAAACTTTACAGGAGTGGATGGCTGAAAAAAGTCTAATGGTTCTTAATGACGGAAGGGTCCCCACCTTTTCCAGAGGGAGCCAGACGGCCTTCATTGACCTAACAATGGTCAATGAGGCGGCCTTTCCACTAGTGGTAGAGTGGAGGGTGAGGGAGACGGAGGAGACCATGAGTGACCACAGATACATCTGTTTCACCATCAGTACCCCCGAGGTGGCCCTCGCCCCGCCCCCTAGTAAGAGATGGCAGATGCGGAAACTTGACGCCAAGATTCTAGTGGCTGAAATAGACGAGGGTTGCAAACAACTGGGAGACACGGTGGGGGATGAATATCAAATAATTAGCATACTCTCTACAGCATGCGAGAAAGCTGCTCCCTCACAACACCATGGGAGCCGCCACCCTCCTATTTACTGGTGGAACAAAGGGATCGCAGCTGCCCGCAGGGCTTGCATTAGGCTAAATAGGATTTTCACGAGAACACGCAGCTGGTTAACGCAAAGAAAACGACGGGTGGGATTTTACGGGGAGCGAGAGACCGCAAGAGCTGAATCCCAATTGACGGAGTACAAGGCTGCTCGATCGAGACTCCGAGGACTCATCGCCAAAAGTAAAGCCCGAGCGGAGAAAGAGCTGATAGACGCGGTGGAGAGCGACGTATGGGGCCTGCCGTACCGAATAGTTATGGCCAAACTCCGGAGACCTCCCCCGAAACTCCCCCCGGATGTGCTGCGGGAGACTGTAACCGGTCTTTTTCCGGCACAGCCGCGGAGAGAAAACGAGGAGTTTTCGGTCACCCCGGAAAACATTCCGGAGGTGACGCTGGAGGAGGTCGAACAAGCCCGGAATCGGTTGGCAACCGGTAAAGCGCCCGGCCTAGACGGAATTCCCCCAGAGGTAGCGAGGCTACTGGTCAAAAGGTGGCCTAAGGTCTTCCAAGACCTTGCCAACAAGCTTCTGAGAGAGGGGAGATTCCCGAGGCTGTGGAAAAGGGCAAGCCTGGTTCTAATCCCCAAACCCGGGAGGAAGACGGGGCCTTCGGCTTACCGGCCCATATGCCTCATTGACGCCATGGGTAAGCTCCTGGAGAACGTTATAGTCAAGAGACTAAACGACGAGATTCAGGAAAAGAACGCCCTATCAGATGTCCAGTACGGCTTCCGGAAGGGCAGATCCGCATTAGGGGCTCTAAAGAAGGTTCTGAAACGGGCGGGTGAGGAGACTATGAAGACCCCTAAAACAAGGGGATTCGTGCTCCTGATCCTCCTGGATGTCAAAAATGCCTTCAACACAATGAATTGGAAAGTAATTGTGGAAGCGATGAAGAGGAAGGGCTTTTCCCTCTACCTCCGTCGAATGATTTCATCCTACCTGGATGACAGAGGCTTGGTTGCAGGGGGGCAGGAGTACGAGGTTACTGCCGGAGTCCCACAGGGCTCGATTCTAGGACCCGTGCTCTGGAACATAGCTTACGACGGGGTGCTCGAGATCCCAGGTCTCCCGTATGGGGTGGAGACGTTGGCGTACGCCGATGACCTTGCACTCATGATAACGGCCAGGACCGAAAGAGCCCTGGAGAGCGCCGCCAATGAGGCCTTGTCAAAGGTGTCCGAGTGGATGGAGTCCCATCACTTGAAACTGGCACCCGACAAGACGGAGGCGATGTACCTAACAGGCAGAAAGAGGACGACCGGCATTAACCTCGTGATGGCGGGCCACCCGATAGAAATCAGAAAGAAGGTAAAGTACCTTGGGGTCATGCTAGACACCGGACTGACCGGATCGGCACACGTTAAGTACGTGGCCGAAAAGGCCCAAAGGGTCTCCCTGAACCTGGCGCGGATCATGCCTAGGGTCGGTGGGGTGGCTGAGGTGAAAAGAAGGCTCCTGGCCTCGGTGGCCGAATCAACGGCGCTATACGCAGCCCCAGTCTGGGGGGACATGGCAATGCGGACGGCGAAAAATAGGGGGCCACTAAGGTCGACCCAACGAACGCTGGCAATCAGGGTAAGCCGGGCGTATCGAACAGTCTCGACCGAAGCTCTCCTGGTCCTAGCCAAAATGCTGCCATGGGACCTCTTAGTGGCTGAACGAAGTAAAATGTATCTAGACGAAGGTCTGGATCTCACCAGGGCCAGGAGTGCCACCATATCGGCCTGGCATGAGGAATGGGCGCAGGTAAGACCCGGTGTGACCACAGGGAGCTGGACCAAGAGTCTGATACCGGACCTCAGGGCATGGTATGACCGCCGACACGGGGAGCTTTCCTACTGGACGACTCAGGTTCTGACCGGACACGGCCAGTTCCAGAGCTACCTGTCAAGGATCAAGAAGGCCATCAGCGATATCTGCGTACTGTGCGACTCTGGAGAAACGGACAACGTAGAGCATACTGTTCTGCGGTGTGATGCTCTCAGGGAAGCACGGGACGCAGCACCAACCGCTGTGAGGGGCCGACCCATCAAGGAGGTGGTCTCCCATATGATGACTTCGGCGGAGGCATGGAGGAAGGCGACGAACTTGTTCGACGCTGTTTTGACACTCAAGACAGCCAAGGAAACGGCCAGGCGGGAGAGGTTTGAGCGGGTCTCTCGGGAGAGTGGTCGAGACGAGGAGCCGAGGGAGGGGGGAGGGGGTGGGGAGCAGCCAGGCCCTCATGGTCTCGACGCACCCTCACAGGACGGATTACAAAATGGCATCCCCCTATCCAACCGCAGGTAGACATGCGGGATGATAGTCAGGGATAGAGCTGATTGAAGGAGAACGGCAGAGACGCCTCTCCCACGGTTTCGATGTAATGCCAAAGTAATACCGAGCCTGGGGGGGTGGGGAGGAATCCGGGTTTAGTGGGTTTGCGAGTCTCACACTAGTCACGCAGGCTGCTAGTGGCGCATGTGCATCATGCATTACCGAAACCTCCCAGAACAAAAAAATAAATAAAAAAAAAAGCTTCAGGAACGGTTCTCGGCACCAAGGCTGCGCCTTGCGCTTCGGCTGCTCCCTTTGTGGATAAGGTGGATCTGCTAATAGAGTAAATCGTAAAAAATATCATTCCTCGTTTAGTGGAAACGATCGTGGAAAAAATCGTGGTGCTGTTGTCGAATCTGCCCTGTCGTCACTCCTCCCGGGCCTAGTCACCACTAGAGCAAACGTTTCGGGGGTTACTCCCCAAGTTAAAAGTTCGCTCGTAGGTAAAAACCTTCGCTGCGGGATTGAGGAGGCGATAAGAGCAGCGTTTTCTTCGGTGGCCGTGCAGTCACAGCATGGCACTGAGAAATAGACACAAAACGGCGATGATTTGCCTAGAAATAGGCGGTCGTCCTCTTCACAGGATCCGAAATGTTAAATAGCCAAGCCGATATCTGCCGTTGGTTCCCTCCGGCACAGGCACAGTCGGCTGCGCCTGCCGCTCACTCCACTTTAAACAACCCGCATCTAGCAAACCAATCCGCTCTGCAGCGTGCGCCTACCGGTTCAGACCTGGCCAGTCTCGTGTTGAAGGTGACCCAGATAAAAGCGAGTGTCAAGATGTTATCCTGCGTTCCACGCAGCTTACGGAATAGTGTTTCTGTTAAGCTGGCGAAAACCATTGACGGTGTCAGTCATTCGGGGACCCGGGAATGTTGGGAAAGGCTACTCACCTTTTCAACGACCGTGTTCAGTATCCCGGCAAAAAAGGAGAAAGGCCGAACACTCACTTTCGTAGTCCGCGAGAACTTGCTTCGCTTTCAGAGGGGTGCTTCTATATCGGATAACCCTTACACGACTAGAAGACATATCAGGACAAACCCCGCTGCAGACTCTGACCGTCGTAGAGCAATAAGCGCACAGGCAAAGCTCTCTCAAGGCGACGTGTCAGCAGCCGCAAGAACGCTGCTTTCAACTGATACGATCGCCCCTCTTGATTCACAAACTCGCCGTAGTTTGCTGGAGAAACACCCCCAACACCCGTCGAACTCGTCGTTTCTGCCGGCACCGACGCCGACGCCATCAGTATCGGAAATCGTTGTTACGCCGACCGAGATCGGTAACGCAGTCAGGAGATTCCCTAACAGCTCTTCCGGCGGCCTACGACCTCGCCATTTGAAAGATCTCATTGTTACCCACGAGGACGACAGCAATCCTCTTCTGCAGGCCCTTGTGCGATTTGTCACCCTAGCAGTTAACGGTCGTTTGCCTGAGTTTATACTTCAGATTTTTACGGTGCGAATCTCATTGCCTTACGCAAGAAGGACGGCGGAATTAGGCCGATCGCTGTCGGCTTCACATTACGGCGGCTGGTGGGAAAGATCCTGATCAAGAAATCCTTGCAAGAAATCCAAGTATTTTGGAGCTTGCGGCTCCGATGCAGCTTGGCTGCGGGATTAGGGGTGGAGCAGAAGCAGCGGTACACGCTACAAGAGGTTTCCTCGAGACCCGCTGTGACCAGGAGGGGGTTTTAGTTAAACTTGACTTTCAAAACGCATTTAACTCAATGCGTCGCGACCATCTGCTGAACGCTGTGAAGTCCCAAAGTACCGGGGCTTTTTCCAGCCATTTATCAGATGTACCTATTTACCACAAATCACCTCTGGCAGGCAGAAACCATACAATCATGTTGTGGCGTGCAGCAGGGGGACCCTTGCGGTCCAGCACTTTTCTGCATTGGAATCTCCGATCTCCAGGCCAGACTAGTGTCGGAGTTGCGGCCGTGGTATCTCGACGACGCTACCTTAGCCGGCGACAGCTTGACGGTTATTGAGGATATCAAAAGCGTCAGAGCATTTGAGGCTATATCAGGCTTACGCTTAAACGACAATAAGTATGAGGTAATCTGGCTTTCTCAAGATACGCGCACGAAGTCTTCAACGTTCGTAAGGAAGCAGCTTCCAAACTTCAGAGAGGTAACCGACGACAGTTTAGAACTACTGGGTGCGCCACTTACGGAAGCGGCGGTAGAGAGTGCCCTCACGAAAAAGCTCGCAGACACTAAACGATGGTGCCGCCGACTTAAAGCCGTAGACGCGCAACTAGCATTGTATCTATTAAGACACAGTCTCTCAACGCCTCGCTTAATGTACCAACTTCGATGTTCGCCAGCGCTGGGGGCATAGGTGTACGCAGATCGGTCGATATTGCCCTATCCTGCTACCTGGGCTCGTTGTCCGAAGTTGAGAAGCTTGTAGTCGCCATCGGGGCCCCTTCGACTGAACGCTGGATTGCCGACTCAACGCAGGCAGCACTCGCTAACTTTCGCGACCAGTGGGATTCAGGCCGGAGCACATAGCACAAGAATCTCTGGATCGAATCGTGGTATCTCGGCTCCAACGCGACCTAGAAAATCAGGTTCCCGACAGCTCAGGAAAGGCCCGTTTAAAAGCGTGCTTTGATCAAATCAGTGGCAAGTGGCTTCAAGCCCTCCCCTCGCCGCAGCTGGGAACAATGCTGGACAACAACACACTCCGCATCGTTTCCGGCTTACGGCTTGGGGAAGTCGTTTGCGTACCCCACCCATGCAGTCTATGCAGAGCACCGGTAAGTGATACGGGTGAACACGCCTTGTGTCGCTATAGCACTGGGCGCCACTCACGTTATTTCGTCATCAACGACGTTATCTTCCGTGCTCTTCACTCGGCCCACATTCCGGCAGTGAAGGAGCCTGTCGGTCTTAGTCAGAATAGTCAGCTGAGGCGAGACGGAAAAACCGGAGTCTATGAAGTTTATTAAGGAACTGGGCCGGAAAGTCATCGCTGCAACTCAGGACCCCCGAGCTAGCGAATACCTGTTGCAGCGCATATCAATCGAGGTTCAACGCGGCAACGCCGCGGCCGTGGAAGGGTCTCTTCCGTCAGCCGCAGGGCTTCCGGAGATCCCGTAGAAACTGCTTTTATTCCCCATAATTGTATGTTTATGCCAACAAATCATGAAGTGTTCTGCTCACAATATGTATATATATATATATTCTAGTGCAATAGTAGTCTGCTAACATATTGACAACAGCGCGGTCACCGTGATGCAGGGTATACAGTCAGCCGAACCCGGTGGCGTGATGCCTTCAGCTGAGTCTTGAAACACACGTGCGTGGCTTCAAGCCGTTTCAAGGCGGCTTTAAGGTGTTTATAAAGCAAAACAAAAAGCAGTTTCGTGGACAGTAAATTTTGTCTGAGGGTTAGCCTAAAAAAGGTATACAGTCAACTTGTCCTCACTCTACAGTAAGTCGATAACAGAAACCTTTATTATCATATACAGTGCTGTATAAGTACAAGGAATCAAGATACCATATGTATTTATGACAAGTATGCGTACTCACGACGAAAATACAGTATTACTCGCCATACTTAAATAGAACAGTTTTAAGTGTGCTTCGTTACTGTTTGTAAATTACTTACTTGTGCCCTCTAGTTTATTGCATCGAGCATCGTAAAATTGGAGTGCACTGAAAATTAAATTATATTAATATGTTAATTATATTCACATCTAGCTATTTTCGAAGCCATACAAGATAAATGCGTGTGATGCACTACACCTGCCGGCATCTTACGCTGACTGATCTATCGGAACCAACAAGATAGCAACAGTAGTTAAATAATAAAGATCTGATTAGTGTAAAACATGCATTCTGTCAACAGCAATAATGGTACAATTCGGCAAACACAATTACAACTAATTCCCAACATTTTGGATAAACGCAGCTTTTAAAATACTCAACTTGTTGTCCTCGAGGTTGTATATTTGGTTGACTCTTGCAGTATCAGTATACACCTGGTGAGTTTCCCACTCGACACCGTTCCGTTTCGAAAAGTATGCATACTTTCCGCGTTCCGAAAAACCAAATCGCCTAGTTGCGATATCACTTTTGGCCAAAAATTTGTCGTGGAAACTGCACCCATTCCATAGAAAGAAAACCGTTTTACAGCAAATATTAATATAAATATTTATTTTATTATTAATATTAATATTATTATATTATTATAATATTTATTAGTAAATTATTATATTAATTTTATAATATTTTTATATTATTGCATTACATTATGTACGTACTGCTGAAAACAGGTTAATGTGAGGTACAGCAGGGAGACCCTTGCGGCTCTGTTCTCTTCTGACATTTTTACAACTGCTTTCGTCTCCGGAATTTAAGCCGTGGTTCTTAGGCGATGGAACGATTGGCGGTACTCTTAATTCTGCGCTTGGTGATGTGGAAAAGGTAATCTATTTTGGCGTCACCTCTTCGCTGCAACTTAACGCGTCAAAATGTAAGCTGCTCATTCCATCATCCGACAACGAATTCCGTGACGAGTGCTTGCGCCGGGCGCGGGGCTTGGTTTCTAAGATCAAGTTATGTACCGATGAAACTATTTTCTTGGAGCTCTCCTCACAATGGCCTTGCCAAACTCGCCCTCAACATCTGCCCGGAGAGACATCCTACAATAATTGGACGAGAAGCTACGACAATGCGTAAAACAGGTGTTAAATCCGAGCAAGATGGCTTAGTGGCAAAAGCCTTTGCCTTGCATTCGGGAGGACTGGGTTCGAGACCTAGATCGACCACCCTTAAATTTGTTTGCATGGTTTCCAATTTAGACAAGGTAAATGCCGGAGTAGATTAAAATTAGCCATTACATGAATAAACCGTACACGGGCAATTGCCTTACGGAAAATGAAAAACAAAATTGAATTTGGATGGATTATGTTGATACCAGCTTTCCCTTTCTACTTTAGCCGGAGGTCTATATTTTTTAGGGGGTGGAAAAAGCATTTACACATACCCGCCTATATAATGGCAGGTGGTGTGGGGCTAAACGCACCGGCAGAGAGTGACTCACTCGGAACCCTCTCCTGTTTCGGAATTGTGAACCATTACCTCAAGACCAGAAGGGGGGGCTCATGCTTTAACCCTCTCCGTAGTCTGTAGGTGTGTGCCAAGCAGGTAAGTCCTGATGAGTTAAATCAGGGAGGCTTCGTGCAATGAATCGCCCCGGTGATTATTTTCCAGCCGGATCTTTTCGCGCATGAGCCCATCCAGATATTTTAGGCCAATACCCCAATTAGTCATCGAATCGGCCATGTGCGTGACGATCACCTGCGCGGTAAATTCCTGTAAAGTGAACGGTGAGTTATCGCGGTACGCAGCGTCCACGCATACGTACATGCGTCAAGGGTATGCGCGGTATCATCAGTGTCTGTCGCTGCTTTCCGGCCTGGAACTGGCCATGTCCGCTCAGCGCCTGGGCAGTGTAATATGTTATTGGTCCCTGTGCCGTATACCACCCACGCCCGTGGTCATGTACCTGGGCAGGATCCTGGATAGAGCTCTCACAGGAACAGCTCATGTGCGCTATGCAGCTAAAAAGCAGCCAAAGCCTCAGCAGAGTTACGGAAATCCTCCCACGGACCAAAGGAGCAACCGACTCTCGGCGCCGACTTTTAGCGTCAGTGGTAGACAGCACCATGTAATACGCCGCATCCTTATGGGAACGCACGACTACAAGAGCTACAACACGTCGCCTCCTCAAGAAACCCTGTAACCAACGGACTGACGGAGGGCACACTAGTCAGCAGAACCGACACCCTAAGCGAATGGAGCTAGCAATGGGAAGCAATTCAGCTGGGCTATCCTGGATATTGGACAAGATCAATACTTCCTGATCTTAAAAAATGGTACAGCCTCAAACACTGCTCGCTAACCTACCCACTCGCGCAACTGCTAGCAGGCCATGGTGCCTGTTTTCAGCAGTACCTACACCGCATTGGTAAAACTGACTCCCCTGCATGCCGCATGGGCAACTTGCGGTAGCCGGATGATGTAAGGCACTGCTATGAGCGGTGCTCCTGTTTCGACACTGAGCGAGAGCTATTGTCCCGGAACCTAGGACTGCAGAACCCCCTGACATGCCAGGCCCTTGTAGAGGCGCTCCTTGAAGATTAAGAATCCTGGATTCTGGTAAGAAAATTCGCACAAGGTATCCCTGAGGCGAAAATAACCGCCGCACAAAACCGAGCAGCCTAAATGGCAAGAAGAGCGATCAGGTGAAGTAATCTCGAGAAAAGAGTACTGCGGCCACCCCCCGTCAAGGGGCAAAGGGGACGACTGGGTTTTAGTGGGTGCGAGTCCCACACTACCGTGGCTTTAACAACGACGCCCGGTGTGCATAACGCATTTTACCAGTAGCCTCTATAGGAACCTCTATAGAAAAAAATACCACTTGCGCAAGTTTGTGATGAGGGAGCGGGTCCACGTACCTCTCATGTCTCCGGCTAGCAAGTGGGTCCACAATTCCGTCCAAGCGGCAAGTGTTGCCTCTCGAGACTCAGTCCACGATGTCCCCCGTTTAATCTCCGCCTGCTCCTCTCTTCCGCCAGCAGGTCCCATAGAAGCAGGCATGTCAGACAAACAGGACGTCCGTGTAGACCGTCCGGTACGCCCGGCTAACCCGAATTGCCATACCCTGTTGGGAGTAGCCGCGCCTCCCTCCCGTGGTAGTATACGGGCCAGCTTGGCCAAGACTCTTGCCACCTTTTGCGTAATCTGCCTGATGTGTGGTAGGCCAGTTAGATCTGTGACAAAGGTTACCCTTAGGTACTTGGCGTAGCGGGACAGCGTGAAAGCGTTTAGCTCCGGGGACATAGGCCCTGTTCGCCTGCGGCCGGTTAGGAAAAGGGCCTCGGTTTTTTGTGGTGCTAACTCCAGGTGATGTTCAGTCATCCACCTGCTTGTTTGATCAAGATCAATGTTCGCCCTAGCCTCTAAGATATTCCCTGTGCGAGCGGTGACCACCACTGCAATTTCATCCCTGTAGGCGATTGTCTTCACCCCGTCCGGCAAGTCATCAAGCCGCAAGACACCATCGTATGCCACATTCCATAGAAGTGGGCCAAGTACTGAGCCCTGGGGCACCCCCGCCGTAATTAAATAGGTATGACGATAGAATGCGTCGCAGGTACAAGAAAACCCCTTCTGCCGAGCGCACATACTATTGTCGACCAGTTAGAGTTGTTGAACGCATTGCGGACGTCCAGCAATATCAATAGCACGTAAATCCGCGACCAGAGTGGCCGACGCGAGCTTCCTGTATAACTCGGTCCACGGCACCAAGCAAGTGTGGAGCGGCTCCTGCGGAATTCTTATTGGTTGTTTGAGAGGCATCTTTCGCCTCACTGTTCGTTCAAGCGCTGAACGAGCACGTTTTCGACTAATTTGCTTACAGCGTCGAGTAAGCATGTGGGGTGCGCCGACGAGCCGGTTGAGGCGTTTGGCTTTAGTATCAGTACTAGGTGGGCACGCTTCCACTAAGTGGGAAAGCGACCCTCTAGGAACAAGCGTGACACTAAATCTGTCAGAGGCTCGGGGGTAAGATCGTGCCAGAAGTCGCACCACGTCCGGTGGGACCCCGTCCGGGCCCGGGGCTTTACCTGGTCTAACCGCTCGCAGTTTCTATTATGTTCTCTGTTGTAACTTCCGGGATCTGCTTAGGGTCGACGGGAATGCTGGTATGAGCGCGGGCCGGTTCTTGCCGAAAATGCTTGAGAACTATCCGGGCGAATTTCTTCTGCTAAGTGAGTCGTTGCGTACGATAAAAATACTCTAGACGCTCAACCCTGGCAGCACCATCTGCCAGGGGGTCCGCTTTCTAAAGAAAGTCTGAAGAGCATTTTTGTTGATATATCGATCTGCCACGTGTGCCTCCGCGTATCGGGACAACGCGTGATCGGCGAGCTCAATTCAAACGTTAGATAGCGGTGGTCGCTTAGAGTCCTTTAGTTCTCCTGGACGTTCCAGTCTTGTATTTGTCGTAGGCCCCACCTGAAGCCTTCAACATTACCCCAATCGGTGAGGGAGAGCGTCACATCTTGACCTGTCCACCAGATGGCCACATTGCTTTGCGCATCAGTGTACAAGTTACGTGTAGAACAAGAGATATACACGTTTTTTGCTGATATGAGGCAAAGGCTCACCTGGTGCTGTGAGGTGTATGCGCCCAGTAGGTCGGGGACGCCAAACTCTGTGCGCAAACGACTATCCGAGTAAGAGCGGCGGAGGGCAAGACCTTTGCGGAAGCACTCAAGGTAATTTGGCCACAGGCGGTGGGCACGGCGGTACCGGGCGTGTCCGTCCGCGGCGTGAGCAAAAACCCGCAGGGGATCTCATCATACGGCTGGAGAAAAATGATCCAGGCGCTGGCAGAAAGATGGCGGAAGCCATCACAAACACCAAAGGGCACCAAGCAGACTATAAGGACGAACCGGCGCAACAAGACACAGCATTATGGGGCGTCGACCCCCTCACAAGTGACAAGGTCATTGAACGGGACATACGAAGCGCCCTTGGACTGCCAACGACAGCAACGCTCCGCATCTCCAAGCCTAGGCCCAGACGAGCGTCGAGGCGGTACGTGCGAGTGAGTAGCGCACTTTCGATTGCACGTCTCCCCCGCAACCTCCGAGCGATAAACATCGGTAAGCGGGCCTGCAGCCCAGACGCATGGGTCCGGCTGCTGACCTGCTTCCGGTGCCAATGCCCGGATCACGAGGTGGACACCTGCACGACGGCGGAGGCTATCGCACGCATCTGCCATTGATGCGGACGCCCCGACCATCTGGTCGGCGACTGCAAGGCGCCACAGCCAAGATGTTTCGTCTGCGACAAGGATGGTCACCGGGCCGACAGTATGTCGTGCCCCGCATACAGAGAGCAAGTGGACGCAGTAAAACAGGCCCGAAGGTCTCCCTAGCCAGCACACCCTTTAGAAGCACGAGTGACGCAGAGCGAACCGCCTAATAACCCAGCCAGAGTCAACAGGTGTCGATGATGTACTGGAAGACATGGTTCGGCGCCCGAATATAGGCCTATTAACATAACTGAACGTCTTGCGTACCAGAAGTGCAACCAGGAATGCCAATGAGGAAGCGGACGCTGCCACATGGTGGACAGACCAGGTAACAGGCCAACCAGTGGCGGGACAAGGTCATGGGCCATGCTTCGCCTGGGTAGACATACACGGTGTGGCGGTGCTATTACTCGCCAAACAAGAGCATATCGGACTTCTCATATCTAGATAGCCTAGGGCAATCCCTGCAGAGTCACCTGGGACGAAGAGTCATCGTTACGGGGAACATTAACACTGCAAGCATTGCATGGAGCAGTAAGACAACGACAGAAAGAGGCCGCCTCCTGGAGAATTGGGACTCACAGATGGGTTTAAGGGTCGCAAACAGGGAAAAGACCCCGACGTTTGGCCGAGGAACCCTAGCCTCTTATATAGACCTCACTCTTGCCAGTGATAGTATCCTCCCCCTCGTTTCCGAGTGAACGGTACTCAAAGAGAAAGAATCGCTAAGCAATCATTGCTACATTTTGCTTGCCTCCCCTGAACGAACAGGGGTGGCCCTAAACCCCCGTCGGATGTGGCAAATGCGCTGCCTGGAGAAGACGAAACGGGTCACTACAATGGATCATCACGTGTCCCGATGGAGACCTGATAGCCCCAACGCGGCTTAAGTGGAAGAATTTCTTACGGCGGCCTGTGAGGCGGCGGGACCTTACTCCCGCTGGTCAAAACGAAGAACCCCCAATTACTGATGGTCCGAAGAGGTAGAAAAAACGCGGAAGGAGTGCATAAGAGCAAATCGGACATTTACGCGCGCCCACTCTTGGCTAGCTTGCCGCCGGCGAATGGGGGCCACAGAGCTCGAGATTGCCCCACCGAAGGCTAGAGCACTGGCCCTGCAGAGTATCTACAGGGAGAAGCGCCGAGCCTTCAAAACCCGTATTGCACGGGCCAAAGACCCCGCGTCGAAGGAACTGGTGGAGGCCGTCGAGGTGGACTCCTGGGGCCAACCATACAAGGTGGTTCATGGGTAAGCTTCAGCGCTTACTTTTACTCATCCCGCCCGACCAGATTGCAACGACAGTCACGACGCTTTTCCCACGTCAAGCTCAGCGCCCACGAGACGACATCGCGGTGGCGCCCAAAGACATACCACCGGTCACGCCTGAAGAGGTGACCGCTGCGCGGGAGAGACTGGCAATCTGAAAGGCACCAGGCCGTCACGGAATCCCACCGGAGGTGGTAAAGCTATTTGCCGACAGATATCCAGAGGAAGTGGCCACACTCGTCATCCGGCTGCTAATCGAGGGGCACTACCCAAGCGGAATATAGCGCAACTAATGCTAATCCCTAAAAAGATAGTGGAAAGTATTTTAGTAGCACGTCTAAACACGAAAATCGAGGCAAAACAGGCCTTGTCGGAACATCAATACGGTTTCTGACGGGGCCGCTCACCGCTCGACGTACTGCAACGGGTTTTACATCATGCCAGACAAGAAGCCACGAAGTCTTTAAAAACCAGCTCATACGTATTTTTAATACTCTGAGACGTTCGTAACGCTTTTAACACAGCCAACTGGGGGTCATCATGACTGCGCTGAAACGACGGGGAATATCCTCCTACCTCCGCCGCATAATAGCATCTTACCTGGAAGACAGACCTATTTGAGCGGGAGACAGCGAGTATGAACTAAGCTCGGGTGTCCCGCAGGGATCCGTAATTGGCCCGGAACATCACATATGATGAAGTCTTGCGAATGGAGGGTCTGCCTGACGGAGTGGAAACCATAGCATACACCGATTGCCTGGCGCTGCTGGTGACAGCCAGAGTGAAAGCTCAACTACAGGAGCTGGCAAATATTGCTCTGGACAAAGTGGCCGTGTAGATGCGTGAGCATCACCTCCAGCTGGCGCCACAAAAAACGGAGGCACTTTACCTCACCGTGAAAAAGCGCAAAAGGGGACTCAATCTGACTTTCTCGGGCCAACCCATAGCATAGCAATCAAGAAGGAGGCCAAGTACCTGGGGGTCATCCTGGACACCCGACTTAGTGCGGCGCATATCGCCCACGTTGCCCGCAAGGCTCGCAAGGCGCAGAAGATTCTGCGCGGCCCCAGCCTCCGTCTGAAAGACGGAGACGGCTTCTGGCGACCATAGCGGAGTCGACGGCGATGTACGCGGCCTCCGTCTGGGCAGACCTTGTTATCCGGACGGCGCGGAACCGGGGCGCACTCAGAGCCGCGCAGAGGGGAATGGCCATAAGAGTCAGCAGGGCCCATCGCACGGTGTCTACGGATGCTCTGATAGTACTGGCCCGCCAGCTACCTTAGGATATCCTGGCCAGAGAGAGAAGTGAACACTAGGCAGTCGAGAGAAGGAGCCGAGGGAGGGAGAAGAGGGGGAGCAGGAAGCCCCTCCGGAGAATCTCGACGCATCTCCCCAGGACGGACAAGCATTGGCTAGGCGCATAGAGCGCTAGAACATAAGACTCCCCTCTCAGGGTTGCCGAAGTAATGCCAATGCAATCCCGGGCCTTGGGAGGGTGGGAAGGATATCGGTTTTAGTGGGTGCGAGTCCCACACTAGCTGCTGGTAGCTGCCAGTAGTGCTTGTGCATTATGCATTTCCAAGACCTTCCCAAAAAAATGTCGTGGACCACCCGACGCCGATTGAAATTCACCTGGAGAAACCTGATCATAACTTTTTCTGGGGGGCTTCAACCTGGGGGGCGTTGCCCACTTTTTGCCAAACCTCCGTCGCCGCGAGGATCCTACGCCAAAATTGTCGCCGCCCTCGATCCAACACCGGTTTAGCAAGTCTGGATGCTTCTGGTAGGGCGTCAGGTCCCTGTTACCGGGTCTCTGGCAGTTAAAGCACGTGGGTAGTTTTTCCGAGACCTTAGGCCTGCACCTGCTGCTTGCGATCAGGGTGAATCGTTCAGCCTGAAGCCAGCGGGCTGTAGGGAGCGTCACCTTCAACAGCGTATACCAGCGGGTCGTAGTGCGGCCCTTTCGTGGGTCACTAGCCACTATAGGAACCGCCTCAGTGGCAACCAATAGCTGACGGGTGTCTGCCTCTATCCTTCTAGCACTGGCCAGAGGAATAATGCCCCATAAGGCCACTTCTCTCCAGCCGTCACTCATTCGGCTATAAGTCTGGTGGCTAGTTGCCTTGCTGATGTTGTCAGCCAACTGAGCCCCGAGGTCGTGGGTGATGCCCCGTAGTCTGATAATGACGTCGCCGTCATTGTTCCGGACGAGGCTGCTAACTGGCAACTGCACTTGAGTTGTCGGCTAGATGAGCTCGTAGGCCCTTGTGTCGGCCCAGGTCCGGCCCTTTCCGACCCTGACCCTGAGAGACATTTGTCCTGCCAGGGCCGGGGCCGGTGGAGGGCTTTACTGGAGGCTCACACTTACTGGCAGCCGACCCGTTTGCGGCTTGTCTGCCTGGCAAAGCTATATAAAGCCGCCTCGTGACAACCGGGCCACGAGAGCCGCTAGAATCCGCTGCGTAGTCTCTGGTCGCCGATTCACAAGTTTATTTTATCTATAACTCTTCCGAACGCTAAGTCATTCCTAGGCTTGGAGGCTCATGAAGTAAAAAAATAAATTTGCTGCCCGCCACCGCGTGATGCTTGATGACGCACACGACAGTCCGCGCTCGATCCTGTCGTAGTCGAAGTCATTTAAAAGAAAATCCTGAACAACACCGTTTATGCACTTGGCACGACACACCTTCTAGCAGCTTTCAATGAATCAAGCGCTAAATGGCTTTAAGCAATGCCTTCGCTGCAGCTGGGGATGATGCTGGACCAACACTTAGCATCGTTGCTGCGGTTAGGGGTGGCCGTATGCGCACCTTATACTTGCTCCCTTTGGGACACACCAGTGCCGCCGGCGGAAGAGCATGGCTTCAGCTGGTCTAGGAGCTGCGGAAGACACTTGCGCCAGGCCGCCCTTAACAAAGCGATATCAAAAACGCTGCATGCCGCTAACATGGTCTGCGGAAAAAGGCCAGTCAGGCTTAGGCCTACGCCCGGACGGGACAACCTCTGTTCTCTGGTCCTCCGGAAAGGCCCTTGCGTGGGACGAAACTGTGTGGGACACGCTGGCGTCGTTTTACAGGAGTCGAGCCTCGAAATCAGCAGGCGCGATTGCCAATTTGGCAAAGCAGCGAAAAAGTCAGAAGTATCGCGAGTTGGAGGCAAATTTTGTAGTACAGCCAGTTGCGACAAAAACAATGAGGGCTATAAGCGAATCTACAGAAGTTTTCTTACATGAATTTGGAAAAGAGCGGCAAGCGAGAAGGCTGAGAAAAAGGCATGCGAATTTTTGCTGCAGAGAATATCCATAAGTGCAACGTGTAGTTTCAAAGTCTGTCTCAGTGATAACTAGAACCATGTGTCAAGCCTGACCTAATCTGCCAAATAATATTTTCGCTGGAAATTTTGCCCATACCCTTTAACATCAAGGTTGGAATCTGCAAAAATCATACGTGAATCAATCACAAGAAGCAATTATCCGAGACAAAAACAAAATTATTTTATAATACTCTTAAAAATGCAACGTTAATAGGAGTTTTGTGAATCAGGCCTAGTCCTTGGCAAAGACTTGTTCGAAATGATGCTTCTTTGTGTGAATAACAGTCGACCGTAGAAGGTTATTAAATAGGCTAAATTAACAAAATAATTTCATGGCACTCTTTAAAAATGCAACGTTAATAGGAGTTTTGTAAATCAGGTATAGACCTTGGCAAAGACTATTTCGAAATGATGCCTCTGTGTTTAATAACAGTCGACCGTATATAGGCTAAATCAACGCACAAACAGCGAAAGCTAAACGAACTTTTCAGGTGCAACATCAGCCGTGCGAGCGCTTACATTCAACATACATTTACTATATGTCCTATGGTTCTAACCACTGACGATTTTTACTTGGAACGAGCAAGTTACCCACGCTTTATTAGTTATGTCTCAACCGAAGAGCAAATCTGAAGCACCGGACTCAATTAGCGATAATAAAAAAAAAAATAGTAAATAATCTACTTGTGTTGGGTAGGTGATCACCCGATCGGGAAACATCACATTTTTTTTTAATTTTCCGGTAAAGCCGGTGTACCCTCTGCGCATGATGGAGAAGGAAACTAAGCTCGGTATTAACATGCGTATAGTTGCGTATTTAAGTAACTAGACGTTTTGACACGCAGCCCGCTTGGCACATTGCTGTTTATTGTGGTTCTATGGAAATCAGTTAGTGATGAAGGTATCGCTGTGGCTGCACTAATCATTACCCGTATAACATATCCCCTAGTCATACTGTCCACGTCTCAGCATAGTTACTTCTGGTCAAAAACCAGTTGTAACGATAATACTCAGTCAAGCTCGCTACTACTGAGATTATTTATCATATGCTTGTATAGTCTAGCAGATATGACACTCCTAAGAAAAGTAACCGAAGCAATGTGGCGTGCGGATAACATTTACACAATTCTCATGCTATAATATAACATATTGCTAAAACAGAAATATGCAGTCACTTTCTCAGTGCATATAAACTTAAAAAATGTATTTTAAACTGGTGAGCAAAATCTAGTATTAAACCTATTTTTTGGACAACGGTGGAAAGATAACTTACCCGGTGAAAAAGTACTTTTTTACGGTGGTACGCACAAATATTGTCTTTTTACTATATGGGTGAAATCGCCCAAGCGTTGAGCCATCAGATTTGAAATAACACATAATGGCGAAGTTTATAGTCATAAACTTGTCGTTTAGGCTGCCGTTTGACAAACTTGGTTGGAAGAAAAACGTTTCGAGGTGGTCAAACTGAAGAGAACCATTCCTGAATTTCACATTCTTCTTTTCTTTCCTGACCCTGCATGCATCCAAGACAGAGGGATAATCAATTATTCTAGCAACATTAATTAGTTTAAGGGTTACACTGCATTATCATCTTTTATTTTATCAATGTTTTTTAAAGTAAAAATAAAAAGTAAATAATGTATTGCCCGTTACTTTTTCGACTTCCTCCCACCTCTCGGCCAATTGTGGATTCCTTTCCGCCAGAAATCGCTCGGTCTGAGGTCAAAGATTTTGTTAAGCCAGTTTTTGAGGTTCACTTCGTCGTCGAAGGTTGCCCTCCATTCAAGCTCGTGAAGTGCGCTTTTGACGACTTGTGCAAAATGAGACCTGCCGTTGTTGTGAAGCAGTATAATTTGGCCTTGTCAATCTGGTATATTCAGTCAAATAACCAGGATTACGCGGTGCACTTGGGCTATGTAGATCTCCCTATTGACCGTTCTTATGAGCGTTTTCCAATTCTCCATATTTTCCCAGTCCCACCAAACGCAGGTCATAGTCTTCTTTGGGTAGACATCCTGTTTGATTGTCGGCTTCGACACATCTCCAGGAGTCATTTGTTTTTCTTTGACACAAGACACCATTTCTTATCTATCGTGACGACTTGGTGCAGAATTGTTTCTATTGACACCAATGATTGTTGTAATAATAGACGGCTGCAGCACACGGTTTCTGTCACCTTAGACATTTTTTTTCAAATGACGCACCGACCTACTCAGGTTCTGATAGCCACGTTAATTCCAGAGCATTTAGTACATAATTGACATAAGGAGGGCTAACGGTTACACCTGTGTTATGTGCGACCCTCGGACGGCAGACGGTTTGTCCAGATAGAAAGAGCATTCCGGTTGAAGTTTTGGGGTTAAACACTGATGTATGCTGAGAGTCGCTTTTGGAAGCAAGGCTTAACGGGATTGGCAATTAGCACGACAGAAATCTAATTTTTCCTTGTAAATACCTTGTGAGCCACCTAGTGTGCAAATAAACTAAATTTGCATGGCCCATTTAACCGTCTGCCAAGCAAACAATTCAAAACAAAAACTTTAGGAACTCTAAACAGGCCACGGCGTTTTGGAGCGATATATAGCTGGCACTCTAGGTTATTTGCGCGTTCATCAAAAAAGAGTCTTTGCCAAACCACAACTTATTAGTTAAAATTCATACATGAGAGATTGTTAGAATGAAGCAGCGTAGCATTAATGCCTCCACAACTTTGGTACTACGGAAGCTAAAATCAAGATCAGGCGCAATGTGTATATCCAGGTCACGTATATAAGAGAGAGTCGGTAAATCTTTGACGATAACTTTCTAGACGAGGTAAAATGCTTCATATGTTACAATACCTACGTATTTTGAGGGTGAAATAATCATATCTATTTCAGAACACAATTGAACAATGCCTGATTATTCAAGATAATTGTTATCAAGTATCATATATCACGACATAACGTTGATGATGTCACTGATGACGGGGGATCAACATCCCCTTTGAGGCAAATTACATAATGCAGGATCTGGCCGACTAATTCTATCACTAACTTTAACTTCAAGATGACAGTCGCCCAAAAATGTCCTTGTCCAGTGCACTGTACGGGTGTGGATATCTAGACATTTAAATTAACAAACGTTTCTATTATTGAACCAGTGCGCTTAATGGCACCTGACCTAGAATTTTTAGCACTCAGAACCGCGTAGCTTTAGTAAAATATATTAATCTACAATCACTCCTATAGATCACCGATTACCTAACGAACAGATCATTCTGAATGAACGTAATTGCCTCGGGCCTATTTTATTTTGTAAGTTCATTAGTAGTTTATCAGGTCATAATTCCAAATGGCGTCACTCACAAATTAAATCTAACGAAAATTTAAAAATATGTACAACGTCAGATATGCCTCAGGTACAGAAAATAACAGAACATATGATTAAAATGCGTTGGCTAGAGGATGAGCACAAATATATAATAAATAGCAAAAGTGTTCTTATTCAGAAGAGTGCTGAGCCATACCGTGTTCAAAATTGACTTTGCTGGGCTTTTTGTAACAAAGATTCACAATTAAAAAAAGTAACAAAAGCCCTAAGCGAACAGGGCTTGATTCTATGCATTCATGTAGTCCAAGGTCTATCTAGTTCATCTATAGTCTCCTAGTTTTTGGAACATTCTGCCAGATCTTAAATTTAGACAAAAAACCTTTATCTGAACGGAGTTTAGTCCTACGCATAATTTTCTTCACAGAACGTTGCAACAGCGGTCCACTACCACATAACTAAGGAATTCATCAAACGTGATAGAATTTAATACAAATGCATATCCACACTATTAATCTGGTGGTAAAAATGCACATACCTGTGAATGATCTAAGACTATTTAAGTAACGAAATATGTACTAGTAGATTATAAATATGGTGTACCTGTCTAAAACTGACCTGAAAACGTACGGGCCAAGCTCGCGTACAATGGCTGGTTTTCCCTTTAGTAGATCATCGTAATTAGTTAAATTAAATGCGTAGAGGGTCCAGAATCGATATATAGGGCTGAGAAATACCGTCGCTACTACAGAATTTTCCAGTAGAGGCCCAGGACGTTCCTGGGATATAGTTTTCATTGTCCAAATAAGTAGACCCACATCTACAAGTATTAAAACAACAACCGCCGCTGCAACGCAAACAAACGCAAAACAAACATTCATTTCACCGATCTACTAACGAATTTTCTGATGCAATTAATCTAATGGATTAAAAATAAAAATAAAATTAAACGCGTGCTAGCAGCAACTATGAAATTCGCGACTCAGCGGTGTAATAATATAGACTTCACCAGATCTGTATTTCGTCGGCAAGACTTTTGGTCTACTTTGTATTTTTGTTTTAACGGGTACAATGCGTGGGCAGCCTTAGTTTTTTCTTGAAGGGGCTAACGGGGAAACGCGGTTTGCGACGCCACGTCAGGAAAGCACAACTGCAAATGTGGCTGTTTAAACACAAGCTCTCACGTACTGAGCCAATTTAGTTTTGAAGTCGCCGAAAAATGCTCCTTAGTGTCTTGTTGTAACAAAATGTGACACTGGGTTACTTACCAAACATTTTGTATGGCTTCATCACTGAAACTACAAGTGCGGCGGTTGACGACAACAAGGTGGAACCACACAAACGACTACAAACCGTTTAAATATTTGCGTTCTGTTAAATATCGTTGTTACAAAGAAAATACTGCATTGCGTCAAAGCAACTTTTCACGGTCACGCCTTTGTTTAGTTCAAAAGCAAGAACCCAACAACAATAAGCCTATGATATCGGTTATAGAACGGCTAAGTTACCCGCAATTTGCTTTTGGTATTCCTAAGGTGGCAAAATAATCGGCGCGTATATAATTCGTGATCTGCTCGTCACAGCCGATCGATAACGAAGCGCTCAACTATTGGAATTGCAACATCCTGTATTTCATTGTCTTTTGCACCAATTCTAACCGGAATGATATGGACGATGGTCCAAAATTAAAAACAACCTTCTTAGAATAATTATTGATCTACATACATCATGGACATAACACTACACTGAAGTACACTATACCACGTATCATGAAACTTACGCCAACGACTAAAAATTGTCATCAGTACTGTCAACTATGGAATCAATCAATTATAGTCGCAAACATTTAGAGCAATGCGAACTGGGTCTGCGGGTAGCGTAAAGTGCCCTCCGCACTTCAATCGCCACAAATATCACCACAAATAAATTCAAACAAAAGCGCGTTTTCTTATGGTCAGTCTATCCGTAGACTCTTCCCCGAAAGGCCCGAGAAGTGCGCATATTGTGGCAGTTGCTTGCCTTAGATTTGGTCGTTAATAGCCTAAAAAATATTCGTTGTTTTTTGCCACTGAGGCAGAGACTTCTGCATTGATTTGCAGACGCTAGAGTGTGTTCAGCTTGTTTCAGCTTGCGAGCCGTTCGGCGTCGGGGTACGCCAGTCTACAAATCATGTGGGAGTTTGCGGGTCAGTACATATCCAGAGACCGTAGTGGTGGAGAACGTTGATGAGCGCACATGTTACTGGAGACGATACATTAAAGGACGCTTGCCTAATTGATTGCTGGGAAGTTTTCTGTAAGGTCTTTGGTCGTATCTGGGGTACTGATTGAACTGTTACTACTGCACATTGCCACGATTATTAACTGACGCGTGTCTTTGACCACAGTATCATCCAATACCAATATTTGTTAATACCAGGCTAATGTTTTTGATATGCCCGTCCAGCTATACAGAAATGCCACTCGTTGGCCTTCCGACTCAGTGGCTGGGCAGTGGTAGCCATAAAATTTCTAAACAAAGTAGTTCGTACCAAATGTTTCCGTCAAAACCATTACATACAGATCGTGAAAACTGCCTTTAGATATAAAATCCATTACTAAATCTACGCCTCTGATGTTTTACTGTGTGACTATTACTGGTTATTACTGGCGGGACGCGGTTGCGTTTAGTCTGAAATGCTCGTAGTGCTGCTGCAATAGTTTCCCGAAGTTATATGTTGGACTCTCAAAGGAGCATCTCCCACGTTGGTCCTGGCGGTTTTCGGTAATTCTACAGCCTGACTAGAGTTGCCTTCTATATGCCAAGTTCTTATTGGCTTTGTTCGCTTTTTGTCTAGCGCCTACTAATTGTGATATTTTGAGGTTGGCTGGACGCGCTTGTACACCCTGCTGCATTTAATGCATGGTGACAGGCATGCACTTATTTAAACCGAGCATTTGTAGGCACTTCAGTTTGTCATTTGCCTCTCTACACTTTCTGCAAGCACTAATAGCACAGACAACATTGCAGAAGAAATGTCTTGACTTAGCCACACTGCAAATAAGTTACCAGCAGAGATAAATTTGTCACTTTCAGAGTAAAAACAGTCTCTTTGTTCAGGGTTCAACTAGTAGGCGAATTTGGTTTTCTTCTCCAGGAGATTGCACGCATATCATTCGAGATACCCGGCCTCGATTTTTCGTGAAAGGAGACGACGTCTCCTTTCCGTTTCTTGGCGGCACTTTCCTTATTGTCTGCCGAAACTGCTTGGCAGAAGAGTTTTTCCGAGCAAAAGTATTTGTTGTCTTAAGTGATAGTGTTGCTTGAGTCCATGAACTCTTGCGGTGTTTTGGGCTGCTTCTCTAGACACTCTTCTAGCTGTTCTAACAAGGCCTTACGTATATATGTATATATATATATATATATATATATATATATATATATATATATATATATATATATATATATAGCTCAAAATATCTACTAATGCCGGCCGGGCTACAAGATAGTCTCACGTATGGTACACTACCGATGCAATATCCACCTTCAAATCAACAAATGCTGCATAAGTCATTTCCACTTGCGTTCTTCTACATGGTCCAGTACAAGGCTCAAAGCGTCTGCAGTTGAGCGTTTTTGAAGAAATCCGTGTTGCTCAGTTGGGAGTTCATGGATTGTGCGCTCGTAGAGCCTCGAGGCGATGAGCGAAGTGAGCACTTTATACATCACGCTTGTTAAGGAGATGCCTCGGTATGATTTTTGGTCTGTAGCATCTCCTTTGCCCTTGTAGCTTTTTCTCCACTCATCTGGTATTTTACCATCGCGTAGGCACATATTGTAAAGTTTCATTAATGGGAAGCATAACATACTTATGTTGCGCTTTAAGTGCTCGTACACGATTTGGTCTAGCCCCCTGACCTGTCATTTTGCTTTGATGTAATTGCTAGTCTTACTTCGGCTTCCGTAAAAGGGATAAGCTCAGATTCGGGGTCTCTCATTAAGAGAGTCGTCTCAACGCTGAGAAGATTTGTGAAATGTGTCGTCCATTCTATGTCATTAATTAGTGGATTACCTGTAGTCGGACGTGTCGGGAGGAGAAGCCATGGATTGTATACGCTGTCTTGTATAAGACGCATTCTCTGTTTTTCTTCGTATCAGAGCCTCTTTTCGTTCTTAATGGCCTCAAATACTCTTTTGTTTAACTGCGGTTTCATTTCCTTTCTAGGCATGGCTGCTTGGCTGGTAGTCCTGTTGAATCTCAGAGCGGGTATGCTTAACTGCTAGAGCCTGGTGCCTAACTGTGGCAGTTAGGCAGCAGGCTCGATTTTGTACATTCAAAGTAGTCACAGTCAAACGCTGTCATAAGTGAGGCACCCTGGGTCACGTCGCAAAAGATTGCGGGGGGTCCCACTCATGTTATACCTGCGGGGAACCCGGGCATGCAGCCAACTCTGCAGCCTGCCCAAGATAGAGGATGAAGATAGCCGACGCCAGGCGCCACTTGGACCATGCAGGCCCTCGACGGAAAATGCAAAACTGTTCTTCAACAAAAACCGAGGAAATCCGTCCTTGTCCCCATGCGGAGTCATCGCCTATCCTTGAGCCCACGGAAGAACCGCAAAAGAGGACAGCAATCCCCGATTGATGATCAACGGTTAGCTAAGTCTCTGAACTTAAATGATGCGACATAAGGTTATTCAATTAAACTGTAACAGAAGCCGCAGATTATGCCGCTCCTCTCATGCTAGACGAAATTGTGTCTAGCAGGAGCACTGCACTCTCTCTGCTTAGCGAGCCTAATGTCAAACTGGCAAAAAAGAACCAGACGGCCTGAGTTGGGGATGCTCAAACCAGCACCTGCATTGTGCATAACCTGCCATCATGTCTTTGGGTTACAGGTTGTGGAAGAGGATCAACCTTTACATGGATAGACGTGGACGCCGTCGGTCGTTTCTACAGCAGTCCCTTTAACTTTCCTTAACAAACTTTAACGCAGTCTCGACAACACGGGGCGCAACCATTCTGAGGCAAAGCAGAGTTGTTCTTGAGTGATTAGCGATACATGGCCTCGTTGTTGTTCTTAATAAAAGAAACGACCCTGCCTTCCACTGCGGGGGAACTGAGTCGCACATCGATTTGACGATCTGTAAGAGAAGCCTTTAAATTGGACCATACTACTTGAGAAAAGAACCTTAGCGATCACTACTGTATAGAATTTGACGTTGAAGGAGCCACTCCATTAGCAGCTCTCTCTGTCCCGATTAGGCCACCCGACTAAAATATCCTAAAAACACCTGACAACAGGGAGCTGCAAGGGAGACTGGCAAGGATATTAGAAGTAAAAGAAGAACCTAAAAGCACTCAAGATCTTCAGAACGTTCTGGATGAATCGTGCAAGGCGCCAAGCAGAAGGCAAACGTATCTAAAGCGACAGCCTTCAGTTTTGCCGACATATTGGTGAAACAGAGAGATCGCGGAAGCCCGCTGACGCTGCATCCACGCCAGGCAAAGATTCACCAGAGCAAGGCGCAGCAGCATGGATGAGATAAGCATTGCGCAATTGAAAATGGATTTTAGAATTCTTAGAGCCACTCTACGTAAAACTATAGCAGAGAGCAAGGAATACAACACCGACGGGTAATTAAAACGCTTTTCCCCCGACATCCTTTCTTTTAACAGGACGCCTTTTGAAGCGGATGCGAGAGGCCAGCCGAAGAGGTGACTCTATTTGAGCTCCGTGCAGCGGAAGAGAGACTGAAGGCCGGAAAAGCACCAGGCTCTGATAGTATGCCGCTTTTCGCCGCAAAAGTTATCTTTAAAGAGTTTCCTGAAGTACTGTCCCACGCTGCCACACGAATACTCAAATCCGGACGCCTCTGATTTGGAAGAAAGCCGACCTTGTGCTTATTCCCAAAGTGAACGGCACCTACCGACCAATCTGTCTAGTCAGTACACTGGCCAAGGGTAGTGAGGCGATAATAGAAAACTGTTTGCAATTATTCGCAAAAGAACGCGGCCTTGTTTCACCGAACCAGTTCGGATTTCGCAAATGCCGCTCGTGTCTGTCCACAATACAGCGGGTCGTTGGTTAGGCAGAAGATTCCCGGCAAGGTCCAGTGCTCTTCTCACTGTCGTGCTGCTGGATCATAAACATGTTTTTAACAGCTTATCCTGGAGGGTGATACTGGAAACGCTCAAGAGAAAGAGAGTTCCGAACTATCTTTGTCGAGTTTTCTCGAACTACTTTAACGAACGGCGGGTACACAATGAGAGATCCAAATTTGAAATGACAGCTGAAGTTCCCCAGGGTTCCATCCTAGGTCTTCTTTTTTGGAACTTGGTGTACGACGATGTCTTACGCTTAAGTAACCTACCAGAAGGAGCATAGCTACTTGCGTATGCGGACGACCTTGCAGTTGTAGTACAGGGCAGCACCCCCAGCAACTGGAACTTAGAGCCAATGACGCCCTGGCCGAGATTTCTGTCTGGACGAGGGGAGCCAGTTTGACGCTGGCCCCTACCAAAAGCGAGGGAGTCATCCTGCTTGGCCCAAGTCTGTCTCCCAAAGCTAATCTTGAACGGCCAGGATATTCGGGTGGTTCAATCAGCACGCTATCTGGGAATGTACCTGGACGGAGGCTTGCGGGGTACACCGTGCCACGGTGGCTGTTCATGCACTGGCTGGTACAATCCCTCGAAACCTGAAGGCCGACGAACGTCGTCGGTTGTGAGCGGAACCGACAAGCAATATGAAAGAAGAAAGGATAAACCTTTGGTTTCTTGGCAAAATGGATGGGACGCCATACAGGACGAAGCACCTGGGGCCCGTGTGAAGGCTCTAATCCTGGACATTAAGGCGTGGATTAACCGGCCCGGCGCCAAATTGACACACCACGTGACTTAAGTGCTCACAGGACATGGCAACTTCGAGAGTCACCTCTTTCGAACTGGAAAAGCACATACGCCACTCTGCAAGCACTGTAAAGGAACAACGGAGGACACGCCGGAAGACACAATATTGCTGTGCCCGGCGTGGGCTTCATTACGCACGGATATAACCACAGCAAGTGACGGCAGCCTTAAAGGCTGACACACCTTCTTATGAACTCACGTGATGACTGGAATCTTATAGCTTGGATTGTTTTTACTTGACAAGTCCCCGTGAGGCATTTCAGGGCAGCTAAGATAAGGACGCTACTATTCACTACTCTTAATTGTTTGAAGTATTACTTGCGCAGTTTCCAGTTGTGTGTGGGGATGAGAACATAACTGGTTTATATATATATATATATATATATATATAATACACTATATTCACACGCTCTATAAAGCGTGTGGTACAGTAATGTAATATCATCTGTACCCCATGCTAGATACGTTATATATAATGAGGCGTTACACTGCGGTAACTTCTTTTAGTTGAGCTGCCGTTAGAATTGATATTGAAATGCGCGGCGGACGGTTCGGAGCCATCCGGCCGGTGTGCGGGTGGTTTCGTTATTCTTCATTCTGCTGAAAAGGACTTGCTTGAACTTTACAAAAGCCTGGCTCTTTACCCCTCCGACGCACGGCAACGCATGATACATAAAAATGGTCACCAAGTTTCAACAACAACAACGGCAGCAACAGCAACAACAACAACAACACAATACGTGCGTTTAACCAATTGCCGTTTGATCGTGCCGGGCTCAAGCGTTCCCCCTAGAGGAAGCTTTGTACAAAAGAGATATCACCAATGAGAGCCCCGGGGTCCCACGACCCTGGGCTTAATTGTGATACCTCAACTAATGGCCAATGCATGCAGCTTGCAACTGTCTTTCATCGTATTGCCTTCCTTGAGTTTCCTAATTCTTCTTAATACGTTGTTGGATTTTTTACGCTAGTTGAGGCAGTGTTGAGGCCAAAACTCTGAAACGTAGTTTTTGAGCGGGAATAGCCGTTGATTTATGGTGTATTGCGCCACTCTGTGCTGTTTACGCTGTTCTTCATTAACTCATGTTAACTCATGATAAGGAAGGCGGTAGACCTCTTTGGGCGAATTCCAAACTGTGGACGACTAAGACCAATGTTCAAGATGGTCCCTGATTTGCTAGAGCATGCATTTCTTAAATGTGTGCGTTTACAGGTATAACTACAAATCCGTGTCTTCCGCTGAAACAAAAAAAGCCGCAAATTATCGTCAACGCAAGATATGTCTCTCATCAGATGGCCAAATTACTAGGGGTATTAAAATTCCATGATATCCATCATTGTACAGTTATACGAATTATATATATATATATATATATATATATATATATATGTAGAGAGAGAGAGAAAGAGAGAGCTCCTGCGCCTCTATGTAATGGCTTGACATGTATACCTAAATACACATGTCACCATTTTTCTAAGGGGCGAACATTTTTAACATATATAGGGTTAGCAGTTCTTTTGAGAGGATGGTCGCTGACTGTCAGTGGTCTGGTTTATTATCGTCTATTCTCAATGGACATTGTTCAAAGAAAATTCGATCGAACAACAGGGATCGAACCAGTTATACTCTTGTAGATGACAACCCTCTTCGATGTAATGCCAAAGTAATACCGAGCCTGGGGGGGTGGGGAGGAATCCGGGTTTAGTGGGTTTGCGAGTCTCACACTAGTCACGCAGGCTGCTAGTGGCGCATGTGCATCATGCATTCCCGAAACCTCCCAGAACAAAAAAAAAGATGACAACCCTGACTGGTTCCCCCCTCTCGACCCCCTCTCGATCATTCCGCTAGGGTGCCTCATGCATATTTGAAAATGTGCGCTTGCGAGACAAACGACCTCCTATAGAGAAACTAAACACTCCGCCGCGTTCGCAAAAATGCCTTCTCTGAAGAGCATACGACGCCGGCTAGAAGATCGACATAAAAAATAATATAAAAATTGGAGCTCTATTTTTCCTTTTTACGTTCAATACTTCAACTTACCCTACAACTATTAACTACACTTAAAGGTAACACAGTTAGATAAATAAGCATTTCGTAACGATTCGGGTTGTGGAGTGGGTAACGTTTTTCGGCGTGCGTGTGGGGATTAAATGCTTGCATAAACGATCCATTGGATAAACCACTCCAGAATCACACATAACCATTTTTTTACCTTTGGATAACTGGTCGAAGGTGCGTCCGCAACCCAATCAGTGGAAAACAATAATTGTTTTAACGAGCTCTACAAATCTCTATGTCGCTTTTTAGATATTTGCGTCTCTAAATAGATCCAAATTGATGTATTGGTTATATTTGATTACTGTTCAAGGAGATAAATCAGCGCTGCAAGGCGCATACAACAAGAAACACTCCGAACGCTCTGTGTCTGCCGCTCAATTGACTCAAACCCATCGCCGAATCGACGAACGGAGCTACGCTGAGAGGTCTGTCGCACGTCGACAGACCAATTGGGCCCAAGACCTCTTTAGTATCGTGGTCGACCTTTGTCTCGCAAGGGCGCGCATCTATTTCGCGTTCTGTAGTATTGGACTGTACGACACCAGGCAGGCATGAGGCAGGCGCCAACTCTATAAGCGTTCCCTCATAAGGAATAATGATCCTACAGCGTTTTTACCCGTTTGCCAGTTCGGATGGGGGTCTGAGTCTGCCACTCGTACTGCAATTTCTGCTTCTTTAGGTTTTTATTGTGTTTGTCGTTATTGTTGACAATGGCCTAGCCAAGGCTCTGCAAATGATCGCGCCTGTTATAGGGAGACATATAGAGAGGCCAATCCCTCCCTAAACATAGTTTCAGTCAAGCTATAGAATCAGCAACGGTAATAACGGAAGGCAGCCAGACCAGATTGAGGACAGAAGCCGGAGAGGGCCTGGCCCGATGGGACTGGAATGGGTAACTTAAGGGGCATCAACTCAGACAACTCGGAGACCCAACTCAGATAGCTGAATGGCTGTCAAGTGCTGCTATAACTGGCGACATCTAAATTAAATTAATTGCTTGATTTAACTGGCCTGATAATTAACAGCGGCGATGATGGGCGAATTGTAGGCGATATAAGCTTTAGTATGTTTGCTTTAATTTTTAGACATGAACATGAGTAGCTGTCCTAGCATTCCGGTTGTTTTTGTATGAACTAGCAAGTAATTATTGCAGTTACACATACCACTATGCAACATATAAATATTTAGAATAGTGCTTTGTTCGGCATGAAGGAAAATATCTAGCATTTTCTAGAACTGAAAACGCCTGGCGATTAGCTGTGGCAAAAGACACGCACCATTTTCTAATAAAAAACAATTTAACTAATCATAAAAAAGAAACAGAAATATACTAATTTGAATAGGCAAACAGTTTTATGTGCACATTCCTTTTTTTTATAAACGCAGCTTTAGTTAAAAATAGGACAAGCTTAGTGTTTCCCGAGCCTGCGAAACTACCCGTTGCAACTTGACGCTTCTAGAGAAATTAAGTTTTAGCAGCATTTTCCCACCAACACGTCAGGGCACATGTTTTACAACGAAACTAATCTTTGATCATTGTTTATATACCCTAGTTTGGGTTCACAACGGGCTCCTTTTTGTGGGTACTCCATAGGGTCGTAATTCGTTTTGGATTGCGTCTGCTAGTTGGCAAGAACGAGGCATAGTGGCGCAAAGCATTCAGCCTAGCCCACCGCTAAATGCGACAAAAACAGTGGGTAGAGTCAACTGGGACCCCCGAATAGCGGTTAAAAACTACATGGCGGACCTATAACGTAAATATCAAAGTAGAAAACGAGCACGGAAGACAAATATCAAGAAAAGTCCTGGGAGGGAGGGTGTTGGCTGTACAGCTTCGTACAAGTAAGATAATATTCCGTTGGTACTAACCTACAATACGACGAGGTCCTCGAGATAGACAATCACCATAAAGGTAGCAAAGCCTGGCGCTTGTAGCGGCCACTCAAAAAATAAAATATCTAGAGGAAGTCGCGCCCGTGACACTGCTAAGAGCGACGGCGTAGATTCAACGAGAGCCCCTGGAGCTGGCTTCAAAAATAACGAAGCCAACCTATTTCACTGATAAGAACACAACGTAATATGTACCGAGTCGCCTGCAAGCGTAAGCGTACCTTTGCGGGCCACATGGTACAAACAAAAAAAAAGGCAAATTTTTGGACAAACGTTGCACGGCCGAAAAGCAGCACGTTCTGTGGGCGACACATAAGGCAATGGTAATCCTCTAAGTGAGCAGTGCGTATCGGACGACCTCGATTGTGGCCTTCTGTGTCTGTAAAAGATACTCGCTTGGGAGGAGGATGCTGGCAGGAGAAGGAACCGACCAACTCCTGGACGGGGCACTCGACTATCAAGGAGGCCACACCATAACCGTCTAGCGAAAAGAATGAAGGAACCACGCGCAGACGAAGGCCAAAGGGCAGTGGACCAAGGAGGTCTCAGGGTTTGCTACACGCGAAATCAAGACGGAGAGCTCATACACTACAATACACGGATGCTAGCCTGTCATCGGTAGTTTTAGACGTGCAATTTTAAAATAGGCGAAATAAGCTCAAGTATTTTGAGCGACTCTGCAGAGGCTAGTCTTCTAAAGCGCACCATACGCATTACGCTGCCAAAGATAAGAAGGTAAAGACGAACGTGGGTATAGTGAATTTGCAAGTCCCCTACTTTACTACCCACTAGAGTTCTTGACTCTCTTTCTTTTTGTACCACACGGTGAGTTTCAAGCCGCCACAACAACAAGAACACCAACAACAATAACAACAACAACAATACTACCGTACAATTTTATAAATAACCTTGCGGTACGGACCTGCGTTTGGGGATTGGAGGATTGGCTGAGGCAGGCCCTTTGGAAAACCTTGGTTACTTTACAACCACAAATCGAACCATGCAATAGGTATTTTCTTCAACGCCCATGTAATATTACCATTATTAAGAGAGACATGATGATTCCAATTGAATAATGATTTATTAACGTTAACAATCACTGACATCTGCCTCATTTCAAGGAAAGTAACGAATGAAAGCAACTTTTAGATTGAACTTTATCGCCTGCTATCCTAACCTTTAGCTGCTAATAATTTATTTGCGGTTATATTCCTTCGAGTGAGTTATTAAACGTCTCTGTACTCGTTTCGTATATAGCATTGACTAAGAGTCTTTAGTCTTTGTTACAGCATGTGAAGTGGCTTAACTGCATAAAAAAATGTGTAAACGAGCTTGTTTCGTTTCTGTCTTCTAGATCGCATGGAGCTGTATAGCGAGCTAATAGACCTGATGTTGTGGCAGACACATCAGCTTGATGGCGTTGCTCTGTTCTTGAGAATCACCTGCTTGTTGTTACTGTGGCTGTTGCTTGCCACGCAGATAACCAGGCTTGCCGTGCCCCTCAGCGCAGTCTGCATTAACGGATACGCAAAATATATACTCTTAAATTGAGTTTGAGCACAGAATACGTGCGCTTAACCAATTGCCGTTCGATCGTGTCTGGCTCAAGCGTTCCCCCTTGAGGAAGCCTTGGACAAAGAGATAGCACCGATGGGAGCCCAGGGTCGCGGGCTAAATTCGGATACCTCAACCAATGGCCAATGCAGGCAGCTTGCAACTGTCTTTCGTCGTATTGTCTTCCTGGTTGTTTCCTAATTCTTCTTAATGTGCTGTTGGACTCTTTCTACGCGCTGATTGAGACAGTTACGCGCTGATTAAATAGTTTTGCACTTCTTCACGATGCGTTTGGCTATTCCTAAGCACATCCTCACGTTTCTCGTTATGCTTATGCCGTGAACTTGTCACGTATTGCTCTTGACATATTTACGAAACATAAGAGGTCGTTTACTGTATCGATGGCTACTTATGCTCTTCATTGCAGCGTGTCTTTCTCGCGCATTCTGACAAGGAGTAGCTTGCTCATCCACGTAAGCGATCGTCTAGACGCCCTTCACGAATTCTCAGTACACGATCTCCTAGTTGTGTCTCCGCGAACAGAACACGCTACAAGGTGAAACACAAATTGCCATCTATATGATGAACATCTGAATAGTAGCTGACGGCCTCGAGCTAGCTTCCGAAAAATGTGAGGCGGTATCCCTTATTTGCCGAGAGAAGCATAGAAACATCTGTTAATCTGATCATAACGCTCTTGCCTTCAATGTTATAATGGAAGCAGACGTCGCAATTATTGACGGCCGTGGCTTTAACTTTTAGAAAGATGACTGTAAGACAACTCTGTTTAAGCCATGCCAAATCCACTTATCGTGATACTGTAGATCAAATGTTCAGTCTGTACATACACCATATACACACATGTTTTGACAAGTTTCCAACACGCAGTGGTACCCCAAATAATTGTATTTTTGGAAACAAGTTATGTCGAGGCCATGTATATCCCTCAAGTTCACAGAAAGTTATATATATATAAAGGGAAAGAAAAGGGCAAGTTACGCAGTAGACATATATACACCAAGGGAGCGTTACGTAGCTAAGACGTTTCTATTGCCGTGGTTGTAATTAACTAGATTAGTATGTTTTGTTTGTCTAGACGGTCGTCACAAGAGAAGGCCAGCAAGCAAAGCAGACGTCGCGAGCAAACACAAACAGGCGGCCAGCGCCGTCCAAGATATAACGTTGCAATGCTTGAGCGTCTCCAATACTGCATCTCTGTGTGAAGATCCATAGGCCTAGAATTATAAAATAAGTAAATGTATATATATATATATATATATATATATTGTATATTCATTATTAAACTTAAATTTCACAACGCTCAACATTTTGTTTACGAGATTTTGTTTTCGTAAACAAAATATGTAAAATGTGAAAAACCACTAACATTATCTATTCATAACTCAATATGCCTTACTTCATGCAAAACTAACAGTTGAAATCGCTACAAGTTCGCACGACAACTTTTTGAACTAGTTTTGTCATCTAGACTATATATAGGTAACTTGTAAAATGCATGATGCACGCCAGGCCACGGTTCTGTGGGGCTTACAATCCCACTAAAATCCAGTCGTACTTCTTGGTTTTTGTCGGGGGGTGGCCGCAGTACTGTCCTCTCGAGATTACTTTACCTGGCCACTCTCCTTGCCATTAAGGCGGCTCGACTTTGTGCAGCGGTTATTTTCGCCGCGGAGACAGTTTTGCGAGTCTTACAATACCCCAGGACTCATGAGACTAGTGGAGCCCCTCTACAACAGCTTGGCATGTTAGGAATCATGAGATTACTAGTCAATTTTCGAGAGGGTGAAGTCTCCGACCAATATCACCGGGCAGTCTATTCGACAGCAAACGTTTATAATGACATCCATATCGTGGGTGCGTTTCATCCCTCGAGAACTGTCCTCCGAAACGGATTCATAACAGCAGACACGGCAAAAGCCGTCTTGTTTGAAAACTAAGTCAACAAAAATGTACTTACCCGGTAAGTAAAGTCAGCGTCTACAAAATCTAACGATTTTGTGACGACCAAACAGATGCACCGTCACGCGAGTGTTTACGCCCTATATTTATTCCTAAAACTATTGGGTCTACAAAAAAGTCTTTTTGGATTGGCGCTTGCGCGGCTTTTACAACGCCCGCCCCGGCGCCTAGGCATAGATCATTGGCTTACTCTTTGTTGTTTTCATGTGAAAAAGAGCGGGGAATCTGCTGATCTCAACCATTTTGAAATCTGTTTAGCCGTTTGTTTGTAAAAGTGCCGCAAAATGGAAGTAGAAAAATGCCAAATTCGAGCGATTCTACTCCATGAGTTTAAAAATGGACTGAGTGCAACGCAGGCTCACAAAAAGTTGTTAAAATCGTTTGGAGATGCTTGTTGTACATACATAATGTGCCAACAGTGGTTTGAGAAGTTCCGAAAGGGAAATTTTAACCTTGAAGATAAGCCTAGATCAGGAAGGCCAAGTGTTGTCAGTGAGGAGGTTTTTCGAATGAAAATCCAGGAAAATCCCACTATAACTACTGTGGAACTTGTCGAGAAGCTTCATATTACCCAATAAGCTGTTAGCACAGCTTTAAAACGCCTCGGAATAACTTTC
This sequence comes from Dermanyssus gallinae, assembly GCA_003439945.1. Taxonomy (NCBI): domain Eukaryota; kingdom Metazoa; phylum Arthropoda; class Arachnida; order Mesostigmata; family Dermanyssidae; genus Dermanyssus; species Dermanyssus gallinae. The sequence continues at coordinate 346,573 of QVRM01006416.1, forward strand.
AGGCTGTGCAAATGGGTACTCACGAGCTCTGCGACTTCAACAAAATAACGCGCATGCGCGTCTGCACTTCTTTGCCTAGCAGGCATCAAAAATTGCCTTTTTTCGATCGTTTTGTGACCTGCGATGAAATATTGGTCTTCTACGACTCTCCTGTCAGGAAAAGGTTCTGGTCAAGTGAACCTGGTACCTCCGTCACCCAGCCCAAAAATGACATACACGCAAACAAGGTTTTATTGCGTATATGGTGGAATGTGGGCGGAATAGTGCACTATGAACTTTTACCGCGTAACCAGACGATAAATACGGCCGTGTACTGTCAACAACTCGAAAAGGTTCACGAAAAAGGAAAGCAGTCGTACCCTGCACTAATTTTAAGGAAGGGTGTCCTGTTCCACTAAGACAACGCAAGGCCCCACATGAGTAGAGAGACCCTTTCGAAAAATGCCCAGCTAAAATGGGAACTTTTGAAACATCTGCCGTATTCCCCCGACTTAGCACCATCTGATTACCACCTATTCAAATCAATGCAAATTTTTTTAAGTGGAAAAAAATCACTTCTATCGAACACGTGCGTTATGGACTGGAAGAATATTTTGCCACTAAAAACCCAGACTTTTACAGAAAAGAAATCGAAAACCTTGTGAATCGTTGGACCCGTGTCTCCTATATATGTGTTTTCTTTATAGCGCCAAAACCGAAAATACTTTTTTGTAGCCCTAATGATTTCTATTCAATTCAGTATTTATTTCACCAACAAATTGGTAGACAGTTGATTCATGTTTCACAAGGTGTCACGATGTGACACTTCGGTCCCGCAATATGTATCTAACTTTGGTGGATAAGAACGTTCCACAAATTTATGCACATACAAGTATATGATAGCGTCCAGTATCACATTCTATACAGAAGCTACAAACACAATCTTCAATATTACAACAGCTGGGCTTCATGCATATGTGATGATGATACCTGTGCCATGTTGTTCGGCAGATTAACGAACGGGTTTTTGCATGGCTCTTTTCTCTCTGTAAGCAAAACGTCGGGTCATCAGTATAGTTCTCCGCCACAAAATTTTTATCTTTAAGACAAGTTTTGCCGATGCGCATTTTGGAAGCCGTAATGTACGCTTAACATAGCAGGCCTTAAGTTTGTTCGAAATGGCTCAGGGTTAGGTGTGGTGCAATTGTAGAAAGACAGTATGTTGCTACAGGGAGTACTTTGATTTTAAAGCAAATTGTAGCTGTTTAACCGTTCACTTTATGCATTTTGCCTTTCAAAAACATTGCAGGCGTAGCTTTTGTTTGTGTCTCCCCGATATGTCTGCTAAAAGAGGGTCTAGGGGTTAGTGTGACGCCCCGATACGAGAAATGGGTAACTAATTAAGGTGGTTTTTATAAACTAATAGACCATGATCCCTGGCCGCATATGACCCTCCTCTGCGAAAACGTAAGACCTTTGACTTTTTGGCGTTGATCTTGAGCTTGTTGTCTTCGCACCATTTCGCAGTTTCGTTAAAGTAAAATTGTAGATGGTTACGAGATTTTGCTAAAATAACTAGGTCGTCGGCATAAAATGCAGAATGGGCGTTAAGCTTACGCAGTAAGTCTGCGAGTCCAGTTATATACAAGATAAAAAGGGAATGGACTAGCTGAGTCTTCTTAGGCTACGCCGATAGTTTATGTTACGGGCGTTTGTTGGTACATAGCATAGTTTGGTGCATAGCAACCTTATCGGATCTTCTACGGGATGCAAAGGCTCCGCACGCCTTCTACGCAGATGATCTAGTCATCCTCGCAAAGTCGCGAGAACATCTGCAGTAGTTCCTGTACAAAACGGTTTACTGGTGCAAAGAGAACAAGCTAACAATAAACATAGCTTAAACGAAAGTCCTTCGCTTTAGCCGTGGAGGGGCATACGCCGCTGCCGATCGCCGCATCAAAATTAATGGCATTGCAATGGAGATCGTCAGCCACTTTTCTTATCTCGGCGTTACATTGACACCAAGACATTCCTTTAGCAGACATGTCGAGACAATAGTAGCCAGGGCAATAGCAACTGTCATGCTTCTCGGTGAACTTCGAGAAATCTACCTGAAGACTGCGCTAAACATATTAAGACTAAAAATTGTCCTTATTATACGATACGGCCTGCCTGCAATAGCATCATTTCTCACTGTTTGCAATCTGCAAAGGCGAGACCGTTTAAAAGCACTTTAAATTAAGCGCGTGCTAGGTCTACTCAAAAACGCATCTGCTACCTTTGCTCTTGAACTATGTCGCGAACGAATCCTTACAGAGGATTTTGCCCTATACGGACTACCACTTAGTGAAGCCGTGCTCACAGTATATAGAGAGTTTCGGGATATACGCAGCGTAAAGTTTGCGTCTAATACCTATACGGACGGACCAGTGTTTTGCTCGGATAAATGGAAGAGAGGAGCCCAAAAAAGCCGAGCACTAGTTTGTCGAGTGACATAGCACGGATACCATCACCACATATGTTTGAGTGGACAGTGCTTTGAGGTCGATGGTTGTGTGCGTAGATTTTGTGGAAATTGTGATATTGATAGATACCATATACTTGTGTACACCGAAATAGACACAGCGTCACTGCAATCTCGTACACACTACATAGAATCAGTGTAGACTTTGCACAACATGCGATGTATACTACTACCAATATTATGGAGAATAAATATGTACGTTATGTCTTTTTCCGTCTCCAATTAATCCAGACAGTGGCACTCGCCACTTCTTCTTATGGCCCATAGTACTGTTCTATGTAGATCTGGGCTATCAAAGAGTGAAACTTAAAAGGGCAGGCGCGTTTAGTGGGTATGGGTCTCAGCGGACTAACATCCATCCGCTGGGGTCGAGTCCCAATACTGTTCAAGATAGGAATTGGGTCCTTCTCTTTTTCTACTCGCACCAGTAGTACGTAAAAGTATTTAACCCTCCTCCATAAAAAAATACCAAGTTGACGCTTGTGGAGGAGAACAATGTTGGTTGAAACTTCGCATGCCCGCCACACCACATTCGTGCGAGCGGAACCCAAATCCAGTTCGGGCCATTTCAACAAAGCACACATGCCACGAAGTTCATGGTGCATTAAGACTGATAGCCGCATGCGAAGACAGTAGACGGTAAACGCAGTGCACGCATGATCAGTCATAAAACCAGATTCCAGCACAAATGGCCACTTAACTTGACAGAAGTAAGAAGCATTTGAACTAAATTACCATCGCACAACAGAAACACCGAAGTAATTACTAAGCTAATTACTGATCATAATGATATTATGCAATGTATGCCAATACTCATGCCCGATAGACATTACTACGATTGTGTTTGTTTGTGCGCGGTCGAAATACTACAAGAATACTTACATCTTCCGTCCAAAAGATAGGCAACAATATTTTGGGTAGTCGCTTCGCGTCTAAAGAGTGTAGTTTCATGCTGCTTTGAGCTCGTAGCCTCATGTCAACTGTCAGACCTGATCTCTGGAATAAAAAATAAACAGAAAAACCAGAAGAACCGGATAAACGTCTCGTTAATTATATACGCTAAAGATAAACAAATATCTCTAGCACTAGGCTAAGAACATCTTCAATAATAAACTAAGATAGTATCTATTGCGTCTACTCGGCTTTCGCCGAAGCCATGATGTAGCCAACCACTTCTCTAATTGGGCGGTCCCACACGAACGTAGAGACCGCGTGCCCCACTTTCCAAGTAAACTCGCAGAACAACGTTTCATAGACTCTTGACTCTTAATAAGAACCAGATCTTTTTCCAGAAATATCTCACATTTCATACTAATAGGTTTTTTCACAGCATCTTATTTAGTACCAAAAGTTCGAGACCGTCCGGTACGCTTATTTTTGCTAATGCTCGTTAGCCTGCCCTTAGCGCTTCCCAATGTTTTGCAGCCCGCAGTGCCATGTGCACCTAAGTAGACGCTGCATATGATTCGGCAACCGAAGTTAGAAGCCTTCGGTTATCCCTGTCACTACTCCATGGTTTAGCATAATCCGTGCTTTATTTAAACGCGCAACGTGTTTTAAATGTGCCGTTCCGGTTAACTCCGTATCGACGAGTACCCCGAGGAATTTCCTCTCCAAATTTCGATTTAAGTGGCCCGCCATCACACTGGCCCGTTAGATACAGTGCCTCGCTCTTATCGGGCACAAGGGTCAGATAGACTGCGCAAGGGCAGTCTATCCACTCAGCCACCTTCGATCATATGTGGTCTGTGGTCACGCCTTGTAGGGCCGTGTTCCAGAAATCGGGTCCCAGAATGGAACCCCGTGAGACCAGGGCAGCAACCCTGCACTCTTGCCCCTCTGCATTGAGACGTTATTTATCCAATTTCCGATGAGATCATTGAGCACAAATAAGAGGATATCCCCTGTAGGCTCTACATAATTAATACTTATAATGCTATCTATAAAAGGTTCCTATAATTGAGTCGAGTCAATCTGCTATAAAGAAGGCTGCATCTTGACTCTAGCTTTTTCCATAGTCAACTTCCACAATTAACTAATGCAAACAACCGTTGTATAACTACTTTGCGGAGTAGCATATTAAGTTCAACGTTGTGTAGCGCTAATGGAAGGTGTGTGCCTAGAAGCCAAATTACTGCAGGCGCAAATAGGTTGTATATATCACAGAATACAAGTATGTCAAACACTTCCATAAATGTGTTCTTCAAGTCCTTTCAAGGGACTTTACGCTTATTCGGTTGTTCCATGAACGTAATACACCGTACTAAGCAGTCCGTTTTAAATTGGACATTTTCAGATAATATTTCGTAGTATTCATTCATGCAAGTGTGTGTGATATAATTCAGTGCATGCTAGGATTCGTTATATGAACTTCCATACTCCCTAGTAACAGGTGTGGTACGAGTGGGTAAACATAGATAACCTTTCTTTTCTGCGAAATGCCCTGAATGATTGCAATTGTTTAAATTGTGTAATTATAGAAATTTCATGCTTGGTGGGGACTCCCTGAATTTAAATTTATTTGTCGTACGGAGAAGACGACTCCATTAAAAAAATCTTTAGGAATAAACTGTTTCATGTTTGTGTGAATTACCTTAGAATTGTAGTACATGCAAACCATATAGGCGTCAAGTAAAGCCAAAATGTTCCATTTCAAGGGAAACCGGCCAGGTCTTTTGCCAATTCTGGTGACATCGAGATAAGAAATATTTTTGACGGCCGCGATTGACGATGAATGCTTCTACGCGACTACGTGTAAAAGCTAAATAGGTGAATCACTTTAATTATATAAGGACAATGTTTTCAAGTGGGAATAGCTCGTTTAAGTAACACGTAGCAGATAAGTACGCTCTGCAACACTGGGCTCTGCAAAACACTATTTGTTGCAAGTTTCTCTGTTATTTCTTCATCGACAACCCCGTTACATCTAAGTTGGTGTTGTCTCGTAACATCCTTCTCTTATGCATATATAGTATATGCAATTATACCCTGAGACTTAGGGCTTGAAGTTTATGAAATACATTCCACTAGAAAAGTTTTACCAGGTTCGTGATTCACGGGGCAAGTGATTTTGTCGGCAACCAACTTCGAACCCTTGATCTCAAATAGATAATCTTTTTCACTATATCAAATAATTACAAAACCCGTAGCCTTGCTAATAATAAAATGTACATATAGATTTAACACGAATAACATTCAATTAAGTAAAATTTATGTGACATATGGTGCTTAGACTACTACTATACACATATACAAATTGAGGTAGCTAATTAAATGCAAGTGTCACGCACTGTTACTACTAACTAAGCAGAAGCTTACTTAGTTAATGAACAAAAACTAATAAAGTGGTATAATAAAACCTACAGCATGAACTTCAATGTAAAAGTTGTGTCTCTTGGGGTCAGGATTAAGACCACTGACGTTGGCTAGCAAAACTGGATCCCCGTTAAGAAAGTGAGGTAGGCTAAGTACAACTGGGCTCAGGAAGTATTGACCAACGCCGCGATGCGTGTTACACCGGCTCGCATCCCACGTCCCAGGTATGTGTGTCGGTTGCGCGTTGAGACATCTGTACAAAACAAAGTGAACCACATTACAGAGCAATATACTAAGTGTATTTACTAAAACATATGAGTGTGCACTTTAATCAGAGTGTGTTAGAAGTTCATAAAATGTTAGTATACTCTACAGTATTGACGGATCTAAAAACATAATCCCGCCAGTAGAACAAATGCCCTCGAGGTAGGTTTTATGAAAGATTCTAGCAGGACTGTGATCGGAAATAAGTTGGTTTTGGTAGTGGAGAGATCATACATAAGCCCTTCCTGATTACCAAAGCTAGGTGGTTCGTTCGTTATGCAGCAATCTTAATGTAACATATTTAGAAAAACTGCACTGCGTCCATAGCCTATGACTTCTTAGATCCCCAACGGGTTACTAATCAAGGTATGGCCTTTAGACATACCTAAATCATTAATTCGTACATCTCTATGACCTCGTTTAAATGTTTATAGAAATAAACATGAAGCGACAACTGCCTCAGAAGAATGCGTGCACTAGGAAGATTACTTTTTCTTGTGTTAAGTGGGTTAGGACCACTTAGCAACGCGCCCTGCACGGATACCGCGTATCCGCGGTAGGCATCGAAGTCAGGGCGTTGTTTCAAGAGAGCCGCAGATTTCTTGTCTCTGGTAGCAAAATTGAAATGCTCGCCGACCCTGTGGAGGAGTTTGCAAGTAAAGTTGCCTGGACCGCCCATGGTTTCAAGCGCTAGCGGTTAAAACTCGTGTGGGTAACCTATTGCGGCGTTTTTTGCGAGCTTCCTCGTTTCAGCTACATCACCACCGTAGCCTGCCGAACCGCCCCGCTATCGGCCATTGAAGGTGACCGATTAAGTCTGTGACGGTGGCGTCCCAAACAAGCATCCTGCCTAAGCACTCGGCCGAAGGTGTCGTTAATACCGGCATCCCTGGCACGTCGTCTGACATCCGTGATGGGCTGATTTGCTAACATGTTGGCCGCATTTATATTGATATGGGAGACAAAGTCACAGCCGAGACGAAGGCCTGCCCCGATTCGGATCGTTCTGTTGTCCAGGAGGGTGCCCAATGGAGCACTTGGAAGCGTATGCAACCAGGCTTCTTCCGGCCGGAGAGGAACTTTTAGATGCTCTAGGGCATTACCAAAGGTAACCTTACATCCCGCCAATAAGACCTAGAGTGTGCGACGGTCCGGGGCCTGTGCACTATCTCCTGAAAGATAAATCTCACATTTCTGGGGACTCAGCCCCAAACCCAGTATCTCACGAAAATCAAGCACGCTAAACGTCGTCGGCAACCATGTCTGCATCGTCCTCCAGCACGCCATTATCGTCCAGGTACCAAATGTTAAGTGGGCTGTTAAAAGAGTCCACCGGAAATGGTGCCGTGTTCTGTTTTGTGCTGGGTGATGGCGAGTACGCAAGGTGCGGCACGAGTTAATTCTGGCCTAAAGGTATCCTATTTCGTCGTTGGGCTGGTGGTGCTAACTATGAGAAAATGGTTAGTTTTATTGCGCCTGGCGGTCCGGCTTTTTGCAAGTGACTGAACACACCTAGAAATGCTAACGTGGAGACTACTAGGTCTCTACGGCTGCTTTATTGGAACTTTGAGGGACTCTGAGAAGCAATATACGTCGGTGGACATTACTTACGGAGGCCTACAAGCGGGAGGAACTGCATATCAATAAAAATCAAGGGTTCCACCAGCTGGCAGTTCTATCTGCTGGAGGCCGTGGTAGACCAGTGGGTGGGTTATCAATCTACCTACATAAACATTTACCGCCGGCGCAGAAAAGAAGGTCGATTGGCTGCAAACGGCGTTCTACGTAACGGCGACCAATTTTTGAATTCGTCAACTCTTTCCTGTATCGCGTACCTCGTGGATGCCTGAATTAGCTCAATGATTTGGCCAATATGTTTTCTCTCTCTCGACATGAATACCATCATCATGTGGGATAGTCTAAAACGACGAGTTAGAGTCGGGAAGTGTTGATAGAATTCCAATTCTATCAACACTTCCAGAGTTCTTGAATGCTATGTGCGAGAAGCGCAATAATATCCCATAACACTTAACTAATAAGTTGATGATCACATGACAGCTGATTGTAGGGTACGTGGGGGTAACTGTCAAAATACAATAATTTTACATTTAAAAAAAAAACAATTTAACCATACATTTTTATAGAATATTTTATTTATGATATAGTTATCTTGCGACATTGTGTACTTAATATCTAATAAACATAAAAAATACACAAATAATAACACAACAATCTAGTCGTGTTTTAAAGCCGTGTTTTAATTGCCATTCGAATGGTGTAGTCATTTTCAGGAAAGCTCAAACATTGTATAAAAGTTGGAGTTTTCCTGAAAATTATATACCTACAGTCAAATGTGGTTTTTGTCCCAAAGTGTATTTATATCACCATCACATTTTTCACTCATATTAAGTATACACTTAACATTGACTCTTATACAGTCGTCAGTGGCTCTTGGCATGTTATGTGAGAGAAGCAGTGCAATGATCTTTTCGCACGGGCCAGGCGGAGAGACGCATGATACTTTGCACACGCCTGAGGGCACAGTCGACCGACGCACTCTTGGTACTCCTCATAGAAGTTCGTATTTGAATAGACTAGGTGATGATAGCTATGAACTATATCTATTATAGACGTGCCGATTGTCAATTGCAATACTAGACCCGAGGTGAGAGGCACTGAAAACATCCAGGTTTCTAACATCTCGTCGGACTTGTTCAACTTGATTTTTTCATTCCAAGACAAAGTGTTTAAATGGTACTGTACACGGCGTCACCAACTTCAATATTGGCTTTATGTACATCGTGAAACGCCTTTCAAGCAAACCCAAGTTTGCCCGAGTAAGGTGTCTCCGAACTCTGCCAAACCCATTTAACAGCCTTGAAACAATCTCGAGGTCGAAAAGTGCCATCGCCGTCGGGACGGATAGTCGCTAGACATCGTCTACCTCTCCATAAATAAGTATATATATATATATAAATATATATATATATGGATACTAGTCGTGTTCGAATAATGTAGTCATTATATATAACGTCCTGCGTGTATATATATATATATATATATATATATATATATATATATATATAAGTTAAAAACCGAATAGTAGGACACCAAAAGAACTAGTTTTCAGTCGCGTAAGAAAAAACACAGCATTTCCACCAACGACTTTTCGTCTCAGTTTTCTAGTTCACTTTACGATGCCAGCATATCAGAACTGTGTTTCAATCACACGCTACATTAAACACACTGTTTAAGGCCTTTTTTTATATATATGTGTGTCACTGTCCAGGCACGACATTACTATTTTACAGTCCATTTACGATGTAGACCGGAAACAGGAAATATTTGCCTCTGCGCATCCTTCGACTGAAAAATACATTATATTTAATAGTTGATTTTATATAATACAAGATAGATATTAACGTATGCATATCTAACTGAATGACATGGCTTACATATTTATAAATTATACTTAATTGTGGTTTATTGACGGAACTGCACAAATTCGCAAACTCGCAAAAATTAGGGTCCTGGAGTGTCCACTTTTCTAACTTTCTTGAATAACTTGAAAACTGAGTAACCCGATGCATCTTCAAAGAACAACGACAAGAATGTACACATTATTTGGGTCATTTTGGTACCATATCAATCGCGATCTCCGATCTGTGATTAGATTACCATGAGTCGCTTTTCCCAGTCCTCGGTGTCAGACTCCCATAGGGTCCCGTGTTAACAGATGAGGGACATTAGCGGCTTGTGTAAATTCTGTATTTGTCTGAACACGACGATGTGCCTGGGATTCTACAGAACAACTCGTTCATCTGCAATGATGCTTTTTGGGAAAAGACGTTTGACCAGTAAACAGTGTAACAGACGACAGACAGTAATTTTTCCATCACCCCCAAAACAAAATATTTATTTCGGAACGTACGCTGCAATACGTACGCATATGCCCCAGCTTTAGTTTTCGATCCCTTACAGAGGTATATGATGTTTAGTCTCTGTAACGTTAGAAGTGGCGTAACATTTATTACATAGTTTTATGAAATACAGTTGTTCTCCGTCAAACGTGACCCGAGCTCTACGTCCGCATTTCCACATTTTACCCCAGAGTCTATGCAGTCTTGCCCCAGTTGAATATTAATGTCAAGTCTCTGCAACTGAAAAACGCCACTCTCTCGTGTTTGGTAGGCGTGTTCAGGTATATATATTATGCACCGGAGAGTAAGCGTGGTTTCCCAAAGTTTCCGAACTCTCTGCGTAGACCACGCCAAACTAGTGATCGCTCTAACTGAAGCAAACATAGTCGGGCAAATCGCTTTCTACTGAGACCTGCATCGACGGTCACTCTATAGTTGTATGGCAATGCTACGCGTGGAACCCACCGGAATGTGTTTCATTAGTATTTTCGTATTACGTATTATTTTTCGATATATTCTTGTTTACACGACTTGTATGAAATTAACGTATATATATATATATATATATATATATATATATATATATATATATATATATATATATATATATATATATTTATATATATACTCATCGAAACGGACACGTGACAGTCAAAGTACGCGCCCACTAGGCACATTGGCTTAGCTAATCCATCTTGATACGTGTAACATATACATAATGTATTATACAAAAAAAATATTATAGTAACTCAAAAAAAAATAACCAATATATGTATATATATATATATATATATATATATATATATATATATATATAGCTTATACTACTACGTACCATGTATACAACCGATTGTTGGTTTACCTATTGTGCGTAAGACAAAGCACATGTTCACTTACCTGCATAAATCACACTGTCGTCCGGCGCACAATTATACCGAAGAGGCTTCATGGAACTTCTCTCTGAGACAGACAGATAGATCTTCATGCAGGATGCCATGCATAGCGCTTCCACGAACTAGACGATTTCAGAGAACAGAGCGGGTCTATACGTCTGCAGCCGTCGTATTCTCCCATTCAGACGTCAGAGACGTAGAGCAACCTCCATAAATAGTTTATGAGGGTTCCGAAAACTCAAAGGATTTTAGACCCATCCGAATGCCATCCTCAATGTGTCAGAGGAAGCTCATACCTCGAGACAGCAGCACATATGTATATTCCGAGCGGACACCGCCTCCAGCGACCTTGGATGACCGCTTTAGGCAGCGGTCTAACTCGTTCACCCAGCCGATCCGACCATACGTCCCTTTATGTGCGCCTGATATCGATTCAAGATAGACAACGCTGAATTCTTGGCGAATGAACAAGGGACCACCACTCCTACGATGGCGCACAACGAAGGCCACGACCGTAACAGAGTCGAAATCACGTGTCGGTGATAGTGGCGCTACGGAAAAATCGCACTTCACTCCCTAAAACCAATCGGAAGAAAACCGACGATATTACTACGCCGGAGGTCAAGCTCATCAGAATCGTCATAAGTGGCAAGAAGAAATACTCAATTCGGCGAGAAGAGAGGCAACTAGAAAAGCTTAAGCTCATGATATCAGTTGTGGAGCAGTCGGAGTGCTCAACGTGGTTGTATAACGGCAACTGCCGGACCTGGAGGATTTAGTCCCTTTCGACGAGTGTTCTCATTGTATTAAAGGCTTGGCTGCCATTGTTGAAATAAACATTTAATAAAGGCTCGTGTGCTATTATTAAGGTAAACATTTAATAAAGGTTCGTCTGTTATTGTTAAGGTAAACATTTATTAAAGGTTCTGCTTAATATACCTTGTGATGCGAGCATGCCGGGTTGTTTTATGAGTGAATGAGTGAGTTAAAGTATAAAGTTGCGTGAAATTATAGTTTGTCACTTTCCCACAAAGGACTGAATGCAGAGGCTGCTTCGGCAATGAAGATTTGCGCCTGTATCATGATGCGGTGGCTTGATCGCTTTCGTAGTGTCTATGGTGAATGCAAATGAAAAAGCTGCTCTCGAAAATTGTAGTATACATTTGACGCTTGACAAGATAACACACATATGGTGAATGCGTTCGCTCGCACCTGTCTAGCCATGGACGCGTGAAACGTGCCAATGTGTGTATGGTGCCGCGCAGAGCCACGGAAAGCAACACAATGAATCGCCTGCGCCCTTGTTGATGTACAATGAGCTTCCGCAGAGCGCGAAATGATGAAGGAGGCTTCCCCCGAAACTTTCCACGGATGTACTGCAAGAGACTGTAATCGTTTTTTGTTCGGCCGAACCGCGGAGTGGTCACGAGAAGCTCTCGGTTGCTTCGGAAGACATCACAGAAGTAACGCTGGAGGAAATTAAACAAGCCCGGAAACGGCTGGCAACCGGCCTAGATAGAGTCCTCCCTGAGGTAGCAAGGCTACTGGTCAAAAGGTGGCTTAAGGTCTTCCAAAACCTCGCCAACCAGATCCTGAAAGAAGGAAGATTCCCAAGGTTGTGAAAAAGAGCTAACTTTGTTTTTAGTTTACCGGCCCATATGCCTCATTGTCGCCATAGGTAAGATCCTGGAAAATGTTACTGTCAATAGACTGAACGAAGAGATCCAGAGCAAGAGCGCCCCATCAGATACCCAGTACGATTTCCTGAAAGGCAGTTCCACACTGGGGGCTCTAAAGAAGGTTCTGCCACGGGCGAGTGAGGAGAACATGAAGACCTTCAAAACAAGAAGATTTGTGCCCCTAGTCCTCCTGGATGTTAAAATGCCTTGAACAGTTAAATTATTTGTAATTGTAGATGCAATGGAAAGGAAGGGCTTTTCCCTTGACATCCGTTGAATGATTTCATCGCACCTGGATGACTGAAGACTGGTTGCAGAGGGACTAGAGTACGAGGTTATTGCCGGATCCCCCGGATCTCCCGTATGGGGTGAAAACGTTGGCGCATGCCGACGACCTTGGACTGGCGGTTACGGCCAGGAGCGAGACAGCCCTGGAGACCGCCCCAATGAGGCTTTGTCAATGGTATCCGAGTGGATCGAATCCCATCACTTGAAACTGGCGCTTGACAAGACGGGGGCGATGTACCTAACAGGCAGAAAGAGGAAGGGTCACCTGATAGAAGTCAGGAAGAAGGTAAAGTACTTTGGCGTCGTGCTAGACACGGTACTGACTGGATCGGCGCACGTGAAGTACGTGGCCGAAAAAGCCCAAATCGTGTTCCTGAACCTGGCGCGCATCATGCTAGGGGCCAGCAGGTTGGCTAAAGATAAAAAAGACTTTTGGTTTTGGTGGCCGAATCAACGGTGCTAAACGCAGCCCCAGTTTGGCGGGACATAGCACTGCGGACGGCGAAAACCAGGGGTGCACTGGGGCGGGCGTATCGGCGGCCTTGACTGAAGCTTTCCTGGCTCTAGTCAAGATGCTGCCATGGGACCTCCTGGTGGCTGAAGAAGTAAAATGTATTTCGGTAAAAATATAGATCTCACTAGGGCCAGGAGTGCCATAATATCGGCCTGGCATAAGAGACGGGCGCAGGTAAGACTTGGTTTGACCACAGGGAGCTGGATTAAGAGTCTGATACCTGACTTCTGGGTGTAGTACGAGCGCCGAAGCGGAGAACCTCCCTAAGAGACAACTTAGGTTCTGACCGGACACAGCCAGTTCCAAACTTACATGTCAAGACATAAGAGGGCCAAAGAGGCGAATGACGTGGAACATACTGTTATGCGGTGAGATGCTCTCAGGGATGCGAGGGATGCAAGACCAACCGCTGTGAGAAGCCGGCTTGTCAAGGAGGTGGTCGCCCATCTGATGACTTCGACGACGGCTTGGAGGGAGACGACGAATTTGTTAGACGTCGTTTTGACAATCAAAACAGCCAAGGAAACGCATGTGCATCATGTGTTCCCAAAACTTTTTCTATAAAGAAAACGTATAGCCTTGGGTTTGCTTTGAGCTGAAAAAACATATATATATATATATATATATATATATATATATATATGAGTGTGTGTGTAAAAACAGTTTATGTTCAACTGGCACACGTTTGTGCACAGGAACGCATATAAATACTAATATAAATAATCCATAGTCGAACGTTATTAGGACCCCAACGAACCGGCGAATGGCAATCATTTATCAGCAGAGCGTCACGCTGTATTTGTATTCACTTTCAGTCGCCTGCCTGACTCAATATGATCAGGCCAAATGACAGAAGGCATTAGCGGCGCGGCGTAGCTCAGGCGGTCGCAACTGGCCTTAAGTTAGCTGTATCTTGGGTGTGCCAGCCAACAAGGTCATTAGCAGTGGGGTTCAAAGCCAATTAGCAGCATATGCATATATTGGGTCAGGGTAAAAGTTCTGCTTAAAAAAAAATATTTTATAATACGGTGTATCGTCGTCTCCGGACGTGTCCTTGACGACGTGGCCGATGCTCCCGCAGCCGCCGCTGCTACCGATGAGGTACCAGACAACGATGAGTCATGCTGTGCCAAAGGCCATTCATATTGCATCGTTACCGGTCTGCTGTGAAGTCGGCCTAATGGAACGAGTGACATTTGGTTGGACTGCCATCCCCACAGCCCAGGGGGAGTGCCAGCAACCCAATGAGCCAATCCGTGTGTGGGGTGCGCTCTGTAGCCACCCTACAAGGCCGCAAGTCCAAGGCGGACCAGGAGCGGTCAGAGAGGCATGCCGGCAGCCATTCATTTCTATCTCTCTATCTCTCCCCCTTTCCTTTGGCCAATTTAGTGTCATTCTAACGCGTTGTCCTGGTCTCGTTCTAATGGCCAAGGCCCATAAGACTTCGTCACACACTCGCCGGCTACTGCTCTTGCGGGATAATTCGTGGGCTCTTTGCGGCGATTGAACCGTCTGGACAGGACACGATCGACGCAAGCTGGTATCGTCGGCAATGACGGCCACTGTACGTCGAATGGCCTTTCCTCAATTTGGCCAAATTAACGTAAGATGCATCGTCCTTACGTGCGGGTAGATATGCCATTTTTGTTGACCATACGCATTTCAAAGGTGCGTCATATGTATGTATAAATATATGTTTATATATATATATATATATATATATATATATATATATATATATATATATATAGATATATATGTATATATATATACTGAGATTAAAGATAACTATTAGGGACAAGAGAGCCGCACAATTTTTGCGCCAGAGACTTTCCATTGACGTCCAGCGGGGCAACGCGATCAATTTTAGGATCGCTTGCCGAATGCTGCAGACCGGGGCTGTTATAGGCTGAAAGTTAACACGTTTACTTACACTGGATTGTAATATAAATTGATTAATAAAACTTCCAGAGCTTTGAAAAATTAAGTATCAATAAACGTTATATTATATATATATATATATATCGGCTGCCAAATAGCGGAATATGATAGTACATGTATCTATGTATATATGTATGCACCTCTTCATATCGCCTTTCGTTCTCATAATAGAATAGGCAAATTTCCAAATGTAATGGGGTAGCGAAAATGCCTTGTCTAGAAGTGAAAGTGAATTTGCGATGTCCATGTGGGTGAACGAGCATAGCTTTACAGAATGTGTAATTGCAAGAAAACAAGCTGTTCGCTGCAGAACCTGAATACACCAGCGTGTTTAAAAGGCATTTGTGGGTCGCTGGATAAAAGCGCAAACCAGACGCTAACGTCTCCACTTTTTTAACATACGATTTTATAGGAATCGGACATCGGAGGATAGGAGAAAGTGGCTTACGGTAACCATATTACGTATCAATCCGCTATCGATTTGGTACCGAAGTAAACGTCACGATGAAATGCGCACTTTCTTGATAATTTTGTTTTATGGGTGTAATGGCAAACTGTTAACGCATTGCGCGAAAAATATAATAAAGAACTAAGACATCTCGATTTTTCGTAAATTCATTCAATACGACTATTTTTATACCTTCTTTGCTGGTCAAGTTAAGCGTTTTTTTTTCGAACACGCTAGTAACCTTCATATTTCATTCGATCTATGAAAATCCCGTTTCAACAGAGAGTCCAAATAGTGGAACGACAGTCGCGGAGAGGTAACCCGACGAACACGAAACGGATATCCAGTACAGCTCTTTATGCTCACGTGCGTGTTGTATTCGAAACGTCCGAAGTGGCTTTGTGTGGCTGCGTGTCATAAGGAAAAAGCGTATGACTATAAGAAACTGTTCTTTTGTCATCAGAGACGCCGCAAAACAGCTATGGCCGACTCTGCAGACAACCGGTTACCGACGAAAAAAAATCGCGTGCACCTTCAACCCGAGCCAAAGATCTACAGAGCTTTTGCTCGGACAGGGTCTCCTTTTCTCCTCTCTTCGCCGTCGTCTCTTTCCTTTTGCTTTTATTTGTAATATATGCAGGATATTTCAAAATACATGCCCACATATATATATATATATATATACAAATATATGGGTATCTCTAAAAATGCAAAGAGAGCCAACTCCCTTAAACGTTCGAAAAGCTTTTTTTTTCGGGCATTGTTTGGAAAATTCCTCTAGCAGCCGTCATGCACAATAGCTGTCAGGTAGGCCTCCTTCAACGACCTGGAATATAGAACCACTAAACCGCGAATTTATGATCTTCCAACCACGATGGCTGCTCCTGACTCACTTGAACGGCTTCCACCTGCCTCAGCCCTTAAACCAGGCGGGAAAACGAGAAAAGGGCTCTGAGCCCTCAAGGCCTCACGAACGAGCGACGCCAAGCGAGCGTGCTGCAGGCTGTCCACTTCTGGTCGAGGTTATCGCTGGCAATCCTTCCTTTGGAGAAATCGAACAGCTGCCCAGTTGGCGAACGTATCGAAAACGAAGGGCCTTGCAACACCGTTCCCCGCCGCTGCTAGGACCCACGAGCACCTATCTGGCTAGCCGCCCTTGATCCAGCGTCATGTCTCATAGCGTTCGGAGGCGTCGTATCCTGCTCCTGCACGCACGTTGCAACGGGCGCAATAGACGGGGGCGTCTGCGCCCCGTCATTGGCCGCTCTGTTTTGTGACATGGAGACCGCGTAGGTTTCCAAGAGCCCCCACGAAGCCAGTACGCCCGACGACATCTCCCCACCAAGCGCCCAACTGAGGACGTGGCGAGATACGTAAACGTATAAGATAACGTTTACTGATAAAACGAAGAGTATTTATCTGTTCTTGTATATATAACGTTAATTATAGCAATATGTACTTATTTTAAAGTTATATATATATAATTATAACAATATGTATATGTATATATATATATATAACAATATGTACTTATTTTAAAGTTTGGTAGAACTCGGCAAGAAAATAATTTTCCCATTGAACAGAGGGGGCGCAAACGTCTTGTTTAGGAGTGAGGATGAAACGTATCAAAGTAGCTATTCTGCGTGTTTTCCCCTACATAGTTTCCGTACCCTCCTTCCGTTAAAAAAACATCTTTTTTTGTCAAATTATTTTAAACCTCAAAATAAGTACATATTGTTATATATAGTGTACCTACACACGCACACTATACTCGTATATAGATGGTCGCAGTTTTGTCATAATATCGATGTATGTTTTCCATTTTATTGTTCACAGCATTATTTGTCGTTGTTGTTGTCATGGGCGTTGTTGTCGTCGTCGTCGGCGTTGTTGTTGCTATTGTGCGATAGGTTGTACAGAATCGTTTCCGAGAGAGATGAAGCCGACAGCGAGGCACAGAGTATCATGCGCGAGCCGCAACGCCGAGTTTACCGAGATCATAATTAACCCTCAGCCTGTTAGCAGACTGGCCGGTCGTCCGGCCGTTAAGAGGCGGACGCAGTAGCCTTGCATTGCCTTCTTTCTGTTCGTTTCCGTCGTCGTTTCGGTCGAGTTGCCTACTCGGCTAGAAGAGCCTAACTAGCCAGCCAGCACTCCTACTCTAGCCTAAGAAGACCATCTGGCAGAATTACACCGCCAGCTGCCGCGAGAGTTCGGCGAGGAGTTTGCGCTGCCACTGAGCCGTTTGCCGGCTAGGCGAGTCAAGGTCAGAACAGTAAAAGTTGCCCACGCTTTCACCATTTGCCAATCGGTCATTCGTCAACAGCTAGATACGAGCGCATATATATATATATATATATATATATATATATATATATATATATATATGTGTATATGTACGAGAAACAACACTTACACATATGGATGTGTGCACCCAATATCCGTGTAACAATTTCTATCTTATAACAGACGCCGCTTTTAGCGATCTAACAGAAACGACTATAGACAGAACATACGAAGCATACGCCGAAATCAGACACTCAGTACGCGAGAAGTTGACAGGACAGCGCCGTCAACTTCTGAAACGTTGCTGAAAACGTGTGCCGTTGGCAATCATCACGGTAAAGAGGGGTCCATGCACATAGCGGATTTTTCAATTTTTTTTTTTTCATTGAAGAGATAATTGGTGCTAGATAAAATATGTACACTTTAGTATAGTTTGGTAAACAAGACGTAATGCTTGTTGGATTTTCTCTGTTCATTCTAATGTGTTGTTGTTGTTCTTGTTGTTTTTGTTGTTGTTGTGTGAGGCACTTCGCAATGTCGCCAACCTATAACCTTGCATTCTTCCTTGGTTCGTTTCCGTTCGAGGTCGAGTGGCCAGTGATGTTGGCCCGCAATCGGACCGTAAACTAGAGAACTGTTTCGAGTGGCTCTGGTGGGCTTGGAGTTGGGAATTTCATTTCGATGGTGGTAGTAGTAGTAGTAGTAGTAGCAGCAGCAGCAGCGGCAGAGATGAGATGAGATGGAAGAGGGAAAGAGATAAGAAGTTGGGCGCGGTGTGGCGCAACCCCTCATCTCTCTCACGCCCCGCTCCGCCCCGCCCTGGCTCCCTCGAGAGACCCGCGATATGGTCAATAGTGAAAGTGACAGCCAGGCTACCACCGGGGGGCGGTGGTCCAACCGACAAAAATGTGCAACGTTATTATGCGACAGAGATTACCACCGTTCATGCACAAAAGCGGAGGAGGAGAAGAAAAAGAAAAAGGCGAAGAAAAAGAAGAAAAGAAGGAGTGAGCGGGCTAGAGAGAGAGAGAATATATATATATATATATATATATATATATATATATATATATATATATATAGAGAGAGAGAGAGAGAGAGAGAGAGAGAGAGAGGAGAAGAAAAGAAGGAGTGAGCGGGCTAGAGAGAGAGAGAGAGCATATATGTATATATATATATATATATATATATGTATAGAAAGAGAGAGAGAGAAGAAACCCGAATATTGTGGTATGGGCTCGATGGGCAGCTAAGGTCCTCTATATGGTCCACTGGCGACCGTTTTGCTGCTGGGGGTTGGTCCCCTTGGAGCTTTCGTTTATCAACAGGGCAGCAGCTTTGTCGGCCAAAAACGTTGGACGTCGGTTGGTTGGTCGGTCGGTCATCTGAGATGCAAGATGCTCCCACAGCGGCGGGATGGGACGGGACGCGTGATACGATGATACGCTCTGCAACAGCAACGGCAGCGACAACAACAATAATAATAACAACGACAGCAACAACAACAACTACTACTGCTATTACTACTACTACTACAACTACAATAGATATGTGGGGTTTGATTTACGCTCATGGTAGGTTGGCTTACTAGTAGTTAGATTATTTATTTTTATTATCTATTGCATCTTAAACAATGCTACAGTTGTGAGGTTGTAAACGTATTATCGCAATTCAATATTATTATTATTATTATTATTATTATTATTATTATTATTATTATTATTATTATTATTATTATTATATTAGGTTATATACTTGTTATACATACTGCAACAATAGCAATACCACAATTAGTTGTATTGCTATTGTAGCAAGATATATATTGCAGAGTAAATAGGTTTTATTAACTCCTCTCAACAATCAGAACAACAATAAAAAAAAGCAACATTACAACAAACACAACGTGCACAATATGAACGTCGTTACTCCTAGCACGATTTACGCTCATGGTAGGTTGGCTTACTAGTAGTTAGATTATTTATTTTTATTATCTATTGCATCTTAAACAATGCTACAGTTGTGAGGTTGTAAACGTATTATCGCAATTCAATATTATTATTATTATTATTATTATTATTATTATTATTATTATTATTATTATTATTATTATTATTATTATTATTATTATTATCACTATTATTATTATATTAGGTTATATACTTGTTATACATACTGCAACAATAGCAATACCACAATTAGTTGTATTGCTATTGTAGCAGTATATATATATTGCAGAGTAAATAGGTTTTATTAACTCCTCTCAACAATCAGAACAACAATAAAAAAAAGCAACATTACAACAAACACAACGTGCACAATATGAACGTCGTTACTCCTAGCACGTTTGTAACAGAAACGTTCACCTCAGCTGCAATAACTGCCGCGAAAACAGCAGCAACAATAGCAACAGCTCTAATATAAATCGTACCACCAACGCTTCGTTTCAATATTATTGGTGGCGCATCCGTCGTTGTTGTTGTTGTTGTTGTTGTTGTTGTCGGTGTCTTTACACACACACACATACACGTTGGAAAACCATTAACCGAACTGAATACGACATCCCTGACATATTGATTATACGCAAGCAGCCATAGTTGAAAGCAGCTGGTTGGACTAGCAGCTAATGATGGACAGCTTGACAGCAACGAGCCCCATAAGACGCTAGGATGGCGGCGTAAACTAATACCCAGCTTTGTAGCGGTCATGATGATGGTGGCAGCGGTGGTGATGATGATTATAGTAATCACCAAAGGGATGGGTGGTGGGCTCTACAAGTAAGTAGCAATACTTCGGGCGGAAAGCAGGATGTTATTAAGAATATTAGACCGCCCAGGGCTCCGTCTGCTCCGCTTGGCGCGTCGATTGGTGTGGTGGTTTATTCTATATATATATATATATATATATATATATATATATATATATATATAATATATATATATATATATATATATATATATATATATATATATATATATATATAAATATCTAGACATATGTATATATATATATATATATATATATATATAAATATCTATAAATATGTATATATATACATCTGCCTTTATAAATAATAAAAATTTTGCTCTAAATCTGCAATTTTTGGGAGATATCGCGTTTAGGACCTAGCTTTCAGACCAAATGCTAAAAAGAACCAGGCTAATATTACAATGAATAATATTACAATATGTACAATATATATAAATACAATATATATAAATACAACATATAATATAACAATATAACAACTATATAACAATATAACAATATAACAACAATATAACAAATACAATATATATAAATACAACAACAATGCAAATATTACAATGAAGAGGTTGTCCCAGTGGAACACAAATACTTAGTAAATATATATATATATATATATATATATATATATATATATATATATATATATATATATATATATATATATATATATATATATATATTATATATATATATATACGAGTATATATATATATATAGTCGAAGTATGCTGCAGCGTGTTCTACTTTTGTCTCTAATACTGGTCGAATTAACGAGGACGCTTTTACAATGGGCACAATTAGACGGTATCGTGCCATAGGCATCTTAGCCTTTTACGAGCGTCTAGAACAAGTATTGGCAGCTCATCGGCAAGACAAGACAAGCAAAAACGTAACTGCTCCACAGGTGTTGTACAATCTTCATAGAAAAATAGCCCAAGGCGTTATTTCGTTCAATTTCTAAGTGGTACGATGTTGACTGGACGTCCCCTTAATCGCATAATTCGATTGAGCTTCCATTTCATGCCGCTCAAGCTTTCGGAAATCTAATAGGCGCATATGCTAGGTTATGAACAAAACAAATAGATCCTCACCAACACATTTTTCCTAGTAATGAGGCGGTAACCAGTTACTACAGCGATAAGCAGATGTCGTCTACGGCGAAACCAACCATCCACAATAAAGTTGCTAAGTAATTTATTATTCATTTATCATGCTATATTTGCTTTACGTGACAAATCTGACGAAAAGAAGAGTAAATCTTTGACTCATTTCGCTATAACTATCATTACGACATTGTTGTTGGTGCCACGCAATCGATGGGCCGCATTATGTAATGGCTGGCGATGTGAGAGCCCGATTCTTGCTGCAAATGAGAAGAAACCATTACTCGCTTTGGACATTGAGCGACTATCTTTGTTGCTCCAGCGTTCTCAGTTGTGCGCCGTGGCGAGCTGTTGCAATGAGTGTGGCGTTTCCGCTGACCTTCATCTGACCCTCGACCGGGGACCGGACATCGGTACCTTTTCCGTTCTTCTCCTTCTTCGGTGTTTTCCTTCACAACATCCGCTGGTCTTTTCGCCCGATTTCAGGGCTCAGGCTTATCTTTCGCCTTCGCCTCTCCCTGTAGCTTGCCATCCCTGTGTGCGTGTTTCTTTGATTTAACCCAGTTTCTCTCCGATTTACTCTCTTGATCTCGCATTCTTCCTTTCATTTGTCCATACCCTCCCTTTTCTCCCCCTCTCTCTCTCTCACCCGCTCTATGATATCCTTCTATTTCCGTTGTTCTCTCTCCCTCCTCTTCTTTTCCGCTAGCTTCAAAGTGGTTAGCTCCGTCAGACTAACCTGCAATCAATCAGTTCTACATATAGGGGGGCGGCATAGAATTCCTGGCGGGGGTCGGTATGGGATTCCTGGCGGGGGTCGGTATGGGACTCCTAGTGGGGGTCGGTATGGGATTCCTGGCGGGCGTCGGTATGGGATTTCTGGCGGGGCTCGGATGAGGCCCGCCGAATCTAGCGGTCGTTGTTCCCAGCGCTTCATCTTCGTCGTAGACTTCGGTGTCGTTGTGGTTCGCTTCGATTGTCGTCGACCGCGTTGAAATGTGCACTGTCAGCGCAAACGCTTGCGGAGCTTTCAGTCAGGTGATGGGTGGCACGCCTAGAGGAAGGAACGTGGTGCGCGCTGACCTGATCAGGTCAATAATTTCGCCAACCGCTCGACCGGCCATGGTTCTCCTCCATTCTCATGATTACGAAGTTGATGATGCTTCTGTAGCCGGGGGCGGTGATGGTGTTGATGGGGGTCGTGTTGTTGATGTTGATGTTGATGATGATGAGGACGAGGACGGTAGTGGCGAGGATGGTGACGATGATCCAGGCTGAAGACCGGGAAAAGGCGCGACATGAAACGTCTATGTATGCGTCCCTGAAATGGACGACGTTTACTCCTGATACTTCTCACGTATAAGTCCTGACTGATGTAGCAACCTTACGGTAGCAGGTGAACTTTGCGTCTTTCTTGTTGTTGTTGTTGTCGTCGTCGGTGTTCTTACTCAACGATGTTGCCCTACGCTTTTGGATTTAGGTATTATTATTATTATTATTGTGGTTGTAAATGAGGTTGTCGTTATTGTCACTTCACGATTGCTTTGCTCTGCCCTATTATTATTATTATTATTATTATTATTATTATTATTATTATTATTATTATTATATATTTGCTTCACACTATATTCGCGGTGGTTCGTTCGTTAATCTATGAACGTTTGATTTATTCAATCAATCAGTCAATTCATCCGTCATTCAGCCATCCGTTCAGTAGTAAGCTTGAGCGGTGGTGGTGGTGATGGCGGCAGCGGCGACGGCGACGGGCACAAGAACAAGACACAGTTCGCGACGATCTCGACCATGACAACGGCGAAGCAACATAATGACGGCATGATCACATCAGATCACATCGATACACTCTACAGCCTCGTTGCGATGATGCGCATTCTTCACGAAGCCGCTAAGCTACAACGTATGAAACAGCTTCATTCGTCCAGCGCTCTCTTTCTCTTTCTCTCTCTCTCTCTTTACCGCCATAGCACGCATCAATAGACTTATTTGGTTGGCTCGTCTCTCGGCTCGGCTATTCATCAGTTGCCCTCTGGCGTGTTCGGGTCTGTTCAGGGGTTTCGCTCGCCTAGCGACTCTTTGGCCACAGTTCGGTCGGCGACGCGTTCTCCTGTTCCGGCTTGCAACAGCAGCAGCAACGGTCGACACGACACTCGACAGCTCTACACTGCACCGCACGCTGCGAACGGCAAGGTGGTGGGTGCGCGGAAGTCGAGTTCAAGCAGCTATTTCGAACGCGGGCGTTCGGGCGTCGGCACACCGCCGGTTAAGCCGACAGCCGCAAAGATATAAGGCTGGTGGGTTGGGTGGTTGGTTGGTTGGCTTGGCGTTTCGTTGTCTTGTATTCGTCTCTCTATCTCGTTGTATTCGTCGTCCAAACGCCAGAGTACTTCACTGCTGCTCTTGCCGCTTCTTTTATGTTTCTGTACTGTGAGGCGTCGTCGTCGTTGTTGTTGTTGCTGTTGTTGTTGTTGTTGTTGTTGTTGTTGTTGTTGTTGTTGTCGTCGTCGCCGCCAAGAATTGTTCGTTGTTGTATGAAGTTTGGCATGTGAAGCTTGGTCGGCCGACGGGCAAGTCGGCCGTCAATCTGTGATATTGGCCCGAGGTTCTGGCCCACTGCGGGCAATTGGTTGTTGTCTGTTTGTTGTTCCTACGGCGACAGCAACAACAACAACATCAGAAACAACAACAACATCAGAAACAACAACAACATCAGAAACAACAACAACAACATCAGAAACAACAACAACAACAACAACAACAACAACAACAACAACAACAACAACAACAACAACAACAACAACAACAACAACAACAACAACCACAACAACAACAACAACAACAACAACAACAACAACAACAACCACAACAACATCAGAAACAACAACATCAGAAACAACAACAAAAGAAGGGACCTCAGGGACACCGCCCAATAGGCGTAACAGCAACTGCATAGATGGTGGTGAGGACCGCTGTCGAAACACTACTAAAAACAACAACAGCAGCAGCAGAAGCAATAAAAGTACTAACAACACCAGCAGCAGCAGCAGCAACAACAACAATAACGATAACAGCAATAAAACAGCAGGAGCATAAACGTCAGCAACAATTACTGGCAAAACAACTCTCAATTAATGAGAACGTCTACAGCAGCAGCAACAATAGCAACAATACAAACAAACGACAATCATGACCATCACCACAGTAACAACAATTACAACGACGGTTCTAGGTTGTAGCGACTGAGTTCCGGTAGAGAGCGCTGGGACATGAGTATTTGTTTTTGCGTGCTGAAGAGCCAGATGAACGCCGATGGTGGTTCGCCGTTGCTACGCGCAGTGTTAGCAGTTATTAACGGTTAGTTACAGTTAGTTAATTAGTTAGCAGTTACAACAGATTGCGGCTACCGTTGTGGCTGGCTGTGCTTCTCCGGCACTCTTGACTGAGTCGCTATGAACCCTTCGTAGGAGGAGTGGCATATTACCATGAGCATTACTTCACTTACTTTCGCCGAAGTAGTGCGTTTGCTTCTTTAACTTCTACAACAATAGCTACTACTACTACTACAGCAACAACTGCTAGGAAAAACATAAAGTGTTTGATCTGTATTTGTGCAGCAGCCGATAAATGTAAACAATGACTGTGACCAATCATTGTTTCACTAATTGGCTGATTTACGTCGGTCTAAAGCGTCGTTAGCTGTACAGTTGGTTTTCTTGATTAAAAAACGAGGCGCGAACGGGTGCACTTCCTCGTCTAGCGGGAGAAGAGAGAGATCTAGAACGGGAATTGACGTGTTATCGACCTTTGGTAGTAATGTAAACGTCGTGATGAATGGTGATAGTTAAGACGATAAGTTCTTTACGCACGATCCGCATATTTCCGGTGAACGTAATGGCCGTTCACATAGGTTGCTGCCATTGAATGAATGTACGCGGCGGTGACCGCTTTCGGTGGTCGGTGACTCTTCCTCGTGAAGTCGGTGTGGCTTCAATTATCGTTGTTGTTGTTGCTGCTGCTGCTGCTGCTGCTGGAATTGTATAGTAGACTAGAAAAGATTGCACAACTTTGCAGAACAGCTAGGTTGTTAAAAAAGAAGAAGTACACATCGTCTGAATCGGTCAATGCCGAGTGGCAGGGTCGTTTTGGAGACGCGCCTTGCACCAATGAGCTACTACTATATAGTGTAGCGGTACACTACATAGTATAACGTAATTATATACGATGTGGTATACCATAGTAGAATAACGTAATAATATAGGATATAGTATAACAGAATCATATGAGGATATAGTATACCGTAATAATATAATATATATTATATCGTTGTACTATTTAGTATAACGGCAGCTCACTTTGGCATGGCACGGCGATTTGTCATGCGCCGGATGACAAATCATCTCAGCCTCTGTGGGCGACCGGCGTTCACCGCCGCCGCCGCCACCGACTCTTCTTACTCGAACGAAGGGTAAGCCCTTTTGTGAGTCGTTGACGATTGGGCGAGCACTGCAGTGAATGCTACTGGTGCCTCCGTCTTAACAATAGGCCCTAAAATTCATACACGTATATAGATGCATACATGCAATACAGTATCGCCAGTGTACCGCTACTATTCTACTTATTGACAAAACTATCTATAGTGATCTTTATCCAAACAGACAACAGGCGTGTTTGTGTTATGACATGTAGCTCTCTCTCTATGTGTATGTGTGTTTGTGTATGCGAAAGTAACTGGGGTCGTTGGCTGAAACGATTTTTCTTACTCTCTCTCTCTCTGTGTGTGTGTCATTATCTCCCTCTTTCTCTCTCTCCTCTCTCTCTCTCTCGCTGTATCGCCGAGGGCAGACAGATTCGCCGAGGACACAATGCCAAATGTGATAATACTGCAGTAAACCGATTCCCTGCGCCGAGCTGCCAAGGTCCCCCGCCCGTGAGTAGAGTTGATGGCGTGACATTATTTCGACGATTTATCGGCCGATCGTCTACGTTGATCTCAATTTCTTTCCTCTCTACCATCATTGACGTTGTTCGCTTTCGAACATAACAATGAAACTTTGCTTCGTTCGAACTGCCTCAGTGGCAATAGCCGGTCAAAAGAACTGCCTCGGTAGAAATGGGACCGACCAAAGAAACTGCCTCACTAGAAATAGGCCCCGAAAAAAACAGCCTCGGAGACGCAGCGCAGAGAAGCGTGGTTTTAGGTTACGGCTGGGATCGAATGAGTGTTGCCATTATGATTTCGACTCTCTTCAACATGGCCAGTTGTTACGCCACTGTATTAGTAAGGCATCGCGGCTAATTAATTGTACCTGATCAAATCTATGATCGGAATAGATATATATATATATATACATACAGCAATTATTGGTCCGTTATAGAGCGGTGGTGGCATCTCAGCGTTACGATCATGCGAACATGCGTGCTTAACTTCATTACGTTACGCCACTCTATTACAAGGTGGTATTAACCAGCAATTGCCTATTTTGGCAGCAGATGAACGAATTAAATTGCCACCGCCGTGTAATGCCAACGCCCGTATGACCCGCATACATTGGATGAGAAAAAGATCAACTTAGCTATAATGAACCTATAATTACTATCATTTCTATGCATAATAAACCGATTTAGGCGCATTCAATTCTACTGTGAATAGGCGCACTTTTGTTCCTGGGATACTATTTGGAGACAGATGGAAGTAAATAGTAAGCCAATCTAGACGTCTTACCAATAATTTCACAATGCACAATCCAAGCTTAGCATATTTCTGTTTTTGCAACTAAATGATAAAAATATTGCTTGAAAAAATACATTTCCAAAAATTATAACCCATATGATCATCTTTTTAAAAACTAATATAATTTATTACAAATAATTTAATATAATATTTATTACTAATAATATTATTTAAACATATTGAAAATTACTATTAATAATTATGAGACATGTACGTATTTTTAATGTTAAACCCTCGTTAAAATATTTTTAATAAATCATTATATATTAATATTTATTAGAATGATATAATGCTATATAGATGATATTTTTTTGCATATATCAAAATCATACTGAAGCCTAAAAGACCACTCCGGCGTAAAAGTTCTGTTGTCGTTCTACACGCTAAATGTCTTTTTTTTTTCTCGTACTGAAGTACGCTATTGCGTTTTTTTTGCCACCACCAGCCGTAAAACTGTTCTGTATTTATCTCAAACTTGTTTAGGTAACAAGTTCCCTTTTCTTAGTTAACCTTTCAGATCTGGTCATTATACGCACCCAGTACGTACTGTTAAAGCGAACTAGTTAGCGAACTCTGCGCCTTGCTTCTCACTGCACAATATAGCCGTATACAATATAGAATTTCTGTTCGTCGCCGTACTTCAAGACGAATCGCCAAGAATTCCCTAAAGCACGCACTTTAAAGCGCTTTTACCTCATTTGCAGTTGGGGTGCCATTGGGCTTGTGCTCTGGGAGAGAAAGCCCTACTTTGATTATGGACGACATGATACTGAGGTATCGAGCCATCGTCGGGTCGTTACGCCAAACGACTCGCCTTTGGGGTTAGGCGTATCTTCTATCATCGCTAGTGATAGAATACCGAGTCTTCTATCACTAACGGTCTACTACATGTTTGTAATCCGTTATTTTGTACTGCTTTACGAACATCGAGTTCAGCGAAGCGGCCACCCTGCGCTGTACCCAGACCAAATCCTTGGACGAAAGCGTTAAAGCAAAAATAAATAATTTTCAATCTGGATAGAAGGCACCTTTATATATATATATATATATGAATATATATATATATATATATATATGAATATATATATATATATATATATATATATATATATATATATATATATATATATATATATATATATATATATTCATACACACATATAAATGTAAGCCAACAATTTTCGTAGTAACAGTATCTTCCTCTGAGTTTTTGGCTTTGACAGCACACCATAGCGGTCTGGTATTAATAGGCATGAATGTCATCAATTCTACTTTTGTTAACGTTAGCAACTCGGCAACGGAATTGGTTTGCTCCCAACATCGCATTCCGCACTGTGTCTCGGCGATACAGAGAGAAAAAGACGAAGCGACAGCAATCGTTCTGCTCAGAGAACTACCTCATACGTGCATACAGTTAAGAGAAGTACGCACCGTTGTCTCTTTGGATATGGAGCATTATGTAGTTTTTCGAATAAAAATAATGGCAATAGTGCTCACGAATTTTAGTAGCCATGTACCTAACAAACAGCATAAGCTAACACTGGACAGAGCAATGCTGTAGCGCCTGTGATGATCTCCTCAGCCAAAAAAAACTGCATTGTCATCTGGTAGTTCTCGTGTTAGCAGTAAAAGATTTAGTGTCGAGCCCGGTGGCATGGTGGATTAAGTCTTCGTCTCGCAACCGGAGGAGACACATAGGAGGTGCGCGGGTTCGAGCCCCACCGTTGCACGTTTGTATTTATGGGGGTCCGTCTATGAAGCAATGTGAAAAACAGTTCCGTGGACGTTCAATCTTGGCTGAGGGTCAGCCCGAACAAGTTTAGTAGAAGATTTAGTAGTAGTAGTGCGTCGACACATACCTCACAGACGCATTGCATGTATGAACACCTAATATATGTTCGACCTACCAATATTACTAAAGTGAACACGGGTATTCACTTTACTGTACATAGAGGTCGTAGACAACTTTCAGTCCTGTATATACACTGTACTCTCGTATCTACGGCGACTATCGTCCACCTGTCGCACGAATATTGTATCAAGTCAAATTGCTGTAGTCGTTATTTTCTAGCGTATATATATATATATATATATATATATATATATATATATATATTGCAGGGAACCTAGGAACAAAAATGCATAATGTACACTCGTCGGCCTGGGTGTGGGACTCTCAAGTCCACTAAAATCATTTTTAGCAAGAATATGTGTGGTGTGACTCAAGTGTATGTAGGGCACCGCTAGTCTGGCTTTAAATATTTGGTCTGCTTGCAACGCTTCACGCGTTGCCGCCTCCCTTTCGTGATCTTTGTCTTCGCTCGCTTAACGACCTCCACAAAATTCACAAAAAGCTTTTTTTCGAGGTGAGCATCCCTGAGAAGAAATCTCTCAGAGATCTGAATTTTTAGAGGTCTGGGATTATTGAGCTCGTCAACGACCCTGATGTTTCTCGTTCGGCTCCAGTCTAATCAGCTCAGCTTTCCAAAGTCTTCTTTTTTGCATCACGTTTTCTAAGAGCCTGATCTCCGTAGGAGATGTTTTCACTATGAGCATTGGCCAAGGTATCATGCAAGCAACTACCAGCATAGCGTCCGTGGACACCGTCCTGCGCGCTCTGGTGACTCTTATGGCCAGCATACATACAAGTATGTATATATAGATGTGATACATACATCAAGTGAGAGAGCCAACGTTATGCTCCCTATTTTTGGTTTTAGGCCAACGATAAACGAATCAGGAACGTACTTAATATAATCATGTCATGCTTATACCTTTAATATGCCACACCCCGACTGCAATAACCAATATAATTTGCTGAAGGATCATGCGACAAGTGAGAGCTAGTCGCAGTAAACTATATATATATATATATATATATATATATATATATATATATATATGTATATATATAAGACGTAAACTATAAACGATTAATTTTCATGGTAGTGAACTAACCGGTATTTCTAGTCTTATCATACGTCTTTGAGTTCCTGGTAAGCCCACTAAGAGATTACAAAAGTGATCATAAGAAGAAAAATGTTTGTCTAATTTTCTTCGCGTTTTATTGTATTGTAAGATGGGGATGGACATTTGTTTCCTAGGAGTCAAATGAAGTTTTATATCCTCTTCCCTTTCTCTCTACGCAGAGTCACAAACAGTGGTCAGAACCACTCCGCCGTTGTGACCATTACTGTAGCAACGTTTCCTCACTGAGTACCTATGTATAGGCGCTGGTAAAGGAGCTCGCTGCATGTCTATCTCTGGTGGCGTGTAGACACGTCGACAAAAGGCGTGCCTACTGTGTTTGAAGGCAGAGCGTGAGGCGTCTTATTTTCGAGGCGAGGTACTGTCGAAGGCTGCGCGCTTTCATCGTCGTTGGCACCCATGGAGGACATCGACTAAAAGTATTCTTTGGGGCATTTCACAGTCAGTCCACCGTTTCAATAGCTTTGGTTTATTGGGCAGTTGTCATAAACGCAGTGAAATTAGCCTAAAAGTACTTCCGGTTGGCAACTTCTCTGGTGTAGTACAGAGTCTTTTGCAGCAGGCCCACAGTGTTTCCGTAACACCTTCACGTGGCAACAGTTCCAGTTCGATTTTCGTGACGACCTTTTTCCCGGGGAAAAGCCCGCAAACCCCATCGATTAGATCACCCGAGTTATCAACAAATCCGCCTGGTAAGCCATAATCTGCTTAGCGGCTCGTAGCACGCAACTGATTAAAAAATAATGCAGTAATTGTGATTATAATTATACTATGCATAAATACAAAAACCGTCATTATTATCAATCGTTACGGTATTGTCGCTTCATTGCGGCTGTCGGTGTCAACTCCCAGCTACTGCACGACTTTCATCATCTAATTTTATATTACCCGAGATGAACCTTCGAATTTGCAAGAATCCAGCGCTTTAGGTGACTGGTTGAGCTAAAGTTCAAAACGCGCCCTACGTCCTCAGCCATCGTCCGTCGGAATATTCAAAGGGTCTCTGAGTGTGTCGACAATAGATCTCCTCGCGTTGCTTAGTTCAAGTCATAAGAAAGGAACCGGCCAATTCAAGACGGTATAGCCAATGGGTCTCCTTTGTGTGATAAAAACAGGTAACTTTGCTTATTTGGCTTAACGTATGTCTAGCGAAATCTTCATAATTGAAGGCTTGTCCAAATGCCGTAATGACCATGCCACGTGTCTACATCATTTTCCTCTACACGTTTTTATTTGAATGTTGCTTTTGTATTCGTATCTGGTCTACTATTCGATTTTATTTTGATAGATGTATATGTGGATTCTTTTAAAGTATACTGCTAATACCACATTGTTGCATGATACCTTTGTAAGGTCAGAATGGCTCAAGCAGTTATACGCAGCACTTGCAAATATAGCGTGAAAGAAGATTTCTTCTTGTCAACTCATCATATTCTGTAAGCGTAGAGATTGGGACTCGCGTACACGGCCAACTACCCTACAATACAATTAACCTCGTTCGAAGGGGAGAATCGAACTGATCGCGTTGCTCTATAGCTGTAGACAATATATTTATAGGCATGCGTATACATGTACAATTCTATAACAATTATATATATATATATATATATATATATATATAAAAAGAAACTACAGCAACGGCCACCGCAGCTAGGCCGTTGGTACCTCCATTATATATTGACGATTTAATAGGCTTATTCTTGAAAATAAAGTACCGACGGCGCGCAGAGGCCAAATACGTTTCAGCCGAGTAGTTTTAGTGACAGTAGTGATAGATGCACGATTTCTTTGTGGTTGTGTTCTCATGACTCTCGGGGTTGGTGGCTGACAACGAAATGAATGACAACGTTCGATCGATGAAACAGAAGGCTTCGTTTTTTTGTTTTGTTCGTGGTGGTTCCTTTTGCTATTGTTGTTATAATCGTGTTGTTGTCTTG
Source organism: Dermanyssus gallinae (assembly GCA_003439945.1). NCBI lineage: Eukaryota > Metazoa > Arthropoda > Arachnida > Mesostigmata > Dermanyssidae > Dermanyssus > Dermanyssus gallinae. Next base: position 379,163 of record QVRM01006416.1, read on the forward strand.
TGATCGTGTTGACCCGTGTGTCGTTGTGATTTTTGATGATGTTGTCGTTGCTGTTGCTGCTGCTGTAATTTTTGAAAATATTTTTCAACTTTGGGGTTGTTGTTGTTGTCGTTGTTGTTGTTGTTGTTGTTGCTGCTGTTCGTGTGTTCGTGTTTGCACTTTTTGTTGACTCTGTTGCTGCGGTTTTGTATGATGTTGTCTTTGTTTGCAAGGTAGTAGCCGCTATTGCTGCTGGTGCTTCTGATGTGTCAGCTGCAACACGATGCGGCACCGTTTCGCCGTTTAAACGGTATGTCGACCATTACAGGCGGTTTGCTTGCCCGTCGTCTAGTATTTGTTTTTTGTTCGTCGTGTGTCAAAGGAAAGGGGTTGGAGGTTGGGGGTTTTAATGGACGTGGGGAGATAGAAAGCAGGTTTTTCTGCTGCTGCTGCTGCGGATGAAGCTGGCATAGCGAAATCAGTGATGTACTCCACTCTACTCGTTACGTCCGCTTTGAAAGCGCAGACGATGGCAATCCGATTTGCTTCGATTTTTCCTTTCTATTGTCGTTGTTGGCAGCCTGTTCGATTCGTCTTCCGTTTCATTGGCATACATATATTATCATCGACTCACAACCAGATCGGCCAACCTAACCGACTAACCCTTTATTGGCACTGCTATTAGCTTTGACTACGAGTCATACGTGTACTATTAGAGTAGTATTAGAGTAATTATTAGTCATGCGTGTACTTCATCCTACCATAGGCCAGCAGTCTTGTCGATTCATTAATAGGTACATGTAAACAAAGTGTCCTCTATGCTTTAAAATCTTACAATCGCACTACTTTGATATTTCCGCCTATTACTTAATGTATTTATATACACGAATTTTTGTATGCAAGCACACACAGATATATATATATATATATATATATATATATATAAATTTATTTGGTCAGTTCCTTTCCTTTAGGGTCTAAACGTTTTTTTCTGGGAATAGTGGAACTAAATGCCCTCTTGTCGTTCTGCCTCTATACACTTTAAGAAGCAAGTGTTACAGCTTGGAAGGAATGACCCCATATGGTTAATTGCTTGTGTTGTAACTCTAGGCTCAGTTACCGCGAATATAGCTGGGACAACAAATGAGACGAGAATACTAGTAACAACCACGTTACATCGGGCTAGTGCAGCGTCACAGGAGATGGGGTAGGAGCAACGATGTATGCTGCCCTTTAATCTTGAAACGTGAAAAGGCTCGAAAATTGTCGGGAATTCAGATTTTCACAATTCTTGTGTCATCTTACAGAAATACATAATACTATATAAAATTTAAACACATACATTCACATATTCTAGACGTTTGCTCATAGCAGGACAAAGCTTCAGGAACCCCATATCTCTGTTCTGGAGAAATACGACAACAGGCCCTCAGACCTGTGTCCAATAAGGCTTTCTTTCTCACGTGGCCCGTCCCAGTTTAACCTGGGGAGACCCGAGTTGGTGACAAAACTAGAGACTTCCTGTGCCAGACGACGCCACACTCTGCAGGCATAGTAACAACCGATCAGTAATACTGTTAAATATAGCGAACTGGCGCCAAATTGTGAGAACACCAAAGTTATGAACACCCCTAAATGTCACAAACGAAGAATAAGTATACCCAATTAAATAAGCTTTTCCTAAAACAACACAAATAGACTCAAAGATAAGAGGTCATCATCTGACAGCTATGCACCTAAAAGCAGCCCTTGGCGTCTACAGATACAAATTTAAAACCTCATCTTACGGACATCCTTAAAAACGCGTTGCTTTAAATTCAGATTTTACGACAAAACTAGTCAAGGTATACTGGAGGAAGTGCTGAACCTCGTTTTAGAAACCCCTCTGTATAGAAGAGCGATTTTTCTTTTTCATTGCGTTCCGAAGGAGGGCTCGAAAGTAGCCCGCAAACAAAATAAGATAACATAACGTACGTCGAGAAGACAAAAGCTGCTTGTCTTCTAAAGCCAGGAAGACTTAAGCAGGAAAACGATAAGAAACCGGACGGCATGACGGAATCCTCCTTGGTTACATGTTAAATGTCCGATCTCCTGCACTGCAACCTACCTTAGATCATAGTTTCGTTACGTGGTCTAGACAATACCAATTTTCAGAGACCTTTGGCCCTCTCAACCGCCGCGGCATAGCGAGCCTTATTTGCAGATTTAATACGAACTGGAAAAAAGACCAGAAGATGTAATAGGCGGCCGGCACACATTGACGTATTTGAGTCAACTTCTATTTTAATGCCGCTCGAAGGGCGATTATTAATATTATAAATAATAATACCGGATATGTCAAGCAATTGCATTGCACAGCTTCCCAGCAAAGCATGCCAATACCGCGAATACCTCATTAGGCGGGAGTATAACGCATTTTATGTCGCCCGCTCGCACAGTTGTTGTTACTACTGTTATTAACTAACTACTATTGTTGCTGTTGTTGCTGCTGTTGCTGTTATTGTTGTTGCTGTTGTTGCTGGTGCTGTTGTTGTTGCTGGTGTTGCTGTTGTTGCTGGTGTTGCTGTTGTTGCTGGTGTTGCTGTTGTTGCTGGTGTTGCTGTTGTTGCTGTTGTTGCTGTTGTTGTTGTTGCTGTTGCTGTCGTTGTTGTTGTTGTTGTTGTGAACATCTATTTTAATGCAGTTGCTGTTGTCGTCGTTGTTGTTGTTGTTGTTGTTGTTGTTGTTGTTGTTGCTGCTGTTGCTGTTGTTGTTGTTGTTGCTGCTGTTGCTGTTGTTGCTGCTGTTGCTGTTGTTGCTGTTGTTGTTGTTTTTGTTGTTGTTGTTATTATTATTATTGTTGCCGGTCTTTCTCTGCTATTGCTGTTGTCGGGGGGGAGGGCTGGACGGTTGTTGACAAAGCTGAGCGACTGGGTGGCCCGGCCGCCGTAACGGCAACCAAAAGGAGGCCTTGTTGTTGCTGCCGCCCTCGCCTTCGCCGTTGCTGCTGCTGCTGTGGTTACTGCAGTGACCCAGCAGGCCCGTTGTCGTGTCCCTTTGGGCCATTACTGCCGCCTGACGACAGGGCATATTTCGTTCTCTTAGTGCTCTCCGCTTCGGCTTGTGCTGCTGCTGCTGCGTACGCTGCTCTGGCTGCAGCCGTCGTTGTTGTTATTGTTGTTGCTGTGATCCGCCGTTGTCGCTTCGCCTCTGCGGCATTATTTCTCGCTGTTGTTCTTTTCTGTTCCTCTTGTTCTTCTACTTCTTCTCCTTTCTATTGTTGTTGGGTTTGTTTGTGTTGATGCTATCATCTCTGCTAGTATTAGCCAGCGTATTGTTCTGTTGTTGCTCTTCTTCTTCTTCAAGTTATTGTTGTTATCGTTGTTTTGCTGCTGTCGCCAATGTGATGATTATGATGATGATGATGATGATTATTATTATTATTATTATTATTATTATTATTATTATTATTATGTTACGCTGACGTCACCGGTATCAACGTGGTCGTTCGATTGGTATTTTCGTCGTTGGTACTCGCTGATCTCACGGTCAAGGCGTTGCTCCGGCCCACCTACGGGTAGGCCGTTCATATAAACGCGCAACACGGTGTCTGCTGGCGACTTAATGGAGCGGAGTGGCTATTCCTCTAGGCTACATACTAATACGATGACAGCTCTCACTGTTTCTCTTAGAAGGTGTCCCAATAATAATGGACAGATTAAATTTAGCGTCATTTCTGCGGATGTGCTTTGACAGTCAAGCTCTTACACCGTCCGATTGTAGACAATTCACCATGATCAAAAATGGCTTTTCTACACAATTACGCATTCCTATTGTTAAATATTCTTTCAAAGAGCTGAAAGTTTGACTGTCACAAATTGCGTCCAATCGTTGGTAGACTAAATATGCCAAGTGCATCAGAAAGAATGCTCACACGTATCCTTACAAAAGCTTTGCGTCCTCATGCCTACAAAATATTGTTGACTAAACAGATCCAGACGTTAATTGGGTAATTGGACAAGTACACGTAAACGATGAGTTTTCCAACAAAATTATATTGAAGATAAGGTCAAGACTTAAATCAGCGTTCGCAGTTTCACGCGAAGAAGATGCATTCCAAAGACGAATTTAGACCTCAAATTCTAGACCATGCGATTTAACATCCTTAGGCCTTCTTTTCTGGTTTGTTTGAAGTCTAAAGTTTATGTTAACAAGCCTACGACTACCAAAGCCTTGGTGATCGTCGGTTTATGAAATTTAGCGTTGTATCGTTGAGATCCGAAGGCAGCTATGCTAAACCGTAATTTCATTTTTTTCGTAAAAGAGCACACAAACGTTCCAGCAACGTGGGGGAGAGAATTTGCTAGATTCTCGTGAAACACACGTATGTGTGTTTGATACGTAAGTCCCGCATGTCTATCTTATAAATACACTAGAGTATCCATATTAAATGTATAAAACTGTATTGTATTTATAATTGAGATTTTCTGCTCGTGCTGGAACACCACGCTCTGCTACCGCAACTACTACTTCTGTGAGAGCAATTCACATGCAAGCATAAACACATGAATATATTTGTTTCCTTAACTCTCTTTCTCTTTTTGCGTTTCGGGCGTCCCAGTACGGGTTGAATCCGCTTCGCCGCCACGTGCTGTCAAGATCCTTAAATATAGTTATGGGCAGGGGAGGAACAACGCAGTCTTGTCGCATTTCTAGCAGGTTTCCGGAACTACTATTCTACATTGAGCCGGTTGGGTTGAGTGAAAGTGTTTGCTCGAATAAGGCTTGCGTGACCGCATGCCGGAGGCTAGCCACAACCGCTGAAGCTGCAGATCACCATCACATCACGAGCAACAGTCGTCTGAAGCCAGCACCCGCCACGCTTCCACGTGCTCAAGGGCCAAATGGTTAAGCGCTATTCATTTGTGCTACGACGAATCGGTCGCTGCGAAGTCGCCCCTGGTTTTCGTTCCGCTTTTCTTGCTCGTCAGAACAGCAAGACAGATCAACACCAATACGTACGAGCATACGAAAGCGGCCGAAGCCAATCATTGCTGTTTGTCGCGGAATAGATGATTCCACTTTGCGAACTCGGATGCACCATTGCGTTCACAGTATGCCCGCTTGCGACTCGACATGCCGGTGCTTTAAATGAGCAGTCATTGATAGCACACACGCAGTCGTTTGTTGTCAAACGTTTATATAGATACACATGTTGACCCATCTTGTTTTGACGTAATACTAATAATAACAACAACGACAATCCCCAGTGGGTAATAATAATAATAATAACAACAACAACAACAACAACAACAACAACAACAACAACGACAACAACAACAACAACAATCCCCAAGGGAAAAAGCTGTCTTTCTGGCAGCACGAGACACCCTTAGTGGAGGTTTTCTGAAGCGTCTCCTTTCCCCGCAGCTGGATACTATGATGGACAACACCTCATTCCGCATGGTAACAGCTCTTCGAATAGGTGCCCGATTTGCAGACCCTACAGTTCCAACGCATGTGGTATCACAGTAACTGAGGATAGACTTCACCCTCTTAGCTGCATCAAAAGCCATGGTAGAGTTTCCTGACATGCTGAAGTCAATGCAATTATAAGAACAGCCGTACGCATGGCTGGCATACCAAGCGTGCTTGAGTCCAGCTTAGGACTTGATGACGATAAAAGACCTGACGGTGTCACAATCCCACTATGGGCTAACGGCAAATACTTAGTATGGGATACTACAGTGTCCTGCGCAGTGGCTCCCTCCTATATACGCCACAGTTCACTAGAAGCGGGATCGGTTGCCGACTGCGCAGAAAATGGGAAAATCGCAAGTACCAGAAACTGGAGACGGGCTACATCGTAGAGCCAATATCTATGGAAACAATGATTCCGGTAAGTAAGGCAACCAAGAGATTCATCAGTTAGCTGGGCAGGCGGATTACAGATCTCACGGGCAATCGGCGCGAAGGGTAGTTTTTACGGCAACTGCTGTCAACTGCTTGCAGTGTGCCGAGGAAACGCCGGCTGTATTGTCGGTTCCATGGAATAATAATTAGGAGCTAGGAGAAGACAGGGAGTACACGTTGACTAAATAATAATAATAATAATAATAATAATAATAATTTTTTTTTTGAACAATGGTTTATTCTATTAATATGCACATGTATCACAATTATCAATATATTACTTATATAATATCTACAATATTGCTTATATTATTCTTATTGCTTGAGTGTTGGTGACCACTCAACATCATCTTGGCGTTGCCTCTCTGTATTTCTAATGACACTCTCTGTCGGAGGAAAGCGGTCGATCTTGGCTCCGCTGTGGCCTCGAAGACCTTCTTCCCAAGCTCCTTTGTCAGTTTGAGTGCAGGAGATGCGCGTATAGGCGCCGTTTGTACATCTCCCGTTGGTGGATAATGTTGCCGACGCCCGCGTTAGCTAGTGCACGATAGCCGAGAGCGTACGTGTCGGAGACGGTGACGACCCATGCCAGCGGCCGATTGCGGTCCCAGTCTCGGCTGGTAAGGCCGTCCGGTCGACGCTTGTCGTCGCTCTGTAGTCCACCAGGCTCTAGTGTAACGCGGTAGCCGGCTTGTCTGAAAGCGCGCCCGAGGATGTCATTAATGGCATCGTGGCGGCCCTACGTAAGCCCAGCCAGCTTAGTGCAACTAAGTCGGTGCAGGCCACGTTCATCCACCGTTCCACCACACGGGCATGCCTCTGTCTCAAACATGGCAATGCCAAGTCTGAGACCACTGGCGGCACGGAAGTGGTCATCAGCCAGCTTAATAATAAAAATAATAATAATAATAATAATAATAATAATAATAATAATAATAATAATAATAATAATAATAATAATAATAATAATAATAATAATAATAATAATAATAATTACGGGCGATCGACGCGAGGCCATGTTTTTGAGACAGATGATGTCTTTGGCCGTTTGTAGAGGAAATGTGGCTTCCATCATAGGCGCCATGAATTGATAGAAAGCGACCGGAGCAGGATAAACCTGGCATAAACGTTCATACCCCACAATTGTAATAACTGAATGCTAATAAATAATAATAATAATAATAATAATAATAATAATAATAATAATAATAATAATAATAATAATAATAATAATAATAATAATAATAATAATAATAATAATAATAATAATAATAATAATAATTATTATTATTATTATTATTATTATTATTATTAGCTGGGCACCATGCTGGACAATACCTCCTTCCGCATGGTGACAGCGCTCCGAATTGGAGCTCCCATATGCGAGTCATACACCTGCTCAGCCTGTGGGACGCCTGTAGAGAGTAACGGCCTTCACCCCCTGAGCAGCATCAAAAGCCAAGGAAGAGCCGCTAGGCACGCGGAACTTAACTCGATCATAAGGAGAGCCCTGCGTCGTGCAGGCATACCGAGTACGCTGGAGCCCACACTCGATACAAGCAGTGACAGAAGGCCCGACGGAGTCACTATTCCATTGTGGTCTTGCGGTAAGTGTCTGGCATGGGATACAACAGTATTCTGCACGGTTGCCCCGTCCTACCTGCGACACAGTGCCCTTGAAGCCGGCTGGGTCGCCGAACATGCAGATCGAGAAAAAAGACGAAAGTACAGGGATTTAGAACCCAGATACCACGTCGTGCCTATCGCTATGGAAACACTAGGTCCCGCTAGTAAAGGCACAAGAAGATTCATTAAAGAGCTTGGCGAGCGGATACAGGAGAACACAGGCGACCGACGAGAGAGCGAGTTCCTGCGGCAGTTGCTCTCGCTGGCCGTATGCAGAGGTAACGCTGCCTGTATAATCGGGTCAATGTTTTGAGAGGAAGAGACTGCTCTCGAGATATCTAATTATATATTAATACATGTTCATACCTCACAATTGTATGATCGGCAATAAACAATAATAATAATAATAATAGTAATAATATTTTTTACAGGGGTTAGGAACAAAAATGCATAACGCACACCTTTTGGTCTGGGTAGTGTGGGACTCTCAAACCCACTAACAACCTGGTGACCCCCCTAACCTACATGACCGGGATACTTGTGGTATTACTTCAGTGCATGTAGAGAGCCGCTAGTCTGGCTCTCAATTTTGGGCATGCGTCGCACCTGGCGGCGCACCATGCGTTGCCGCCTCTTTTCCGTCAGTTTTATCTTCGCTCTCATAACAGTCTCCACAAAAACAAAGCCCGCCTCTCAGCTTTTTTTCGAGCTGAGCATCCCTGAGAGTAGGTCTTTCGTCGTATTGCACTGCACGTCTAGTCGTGAGCGGGTTGTCTGTCTCGTGATCTTAAGAGCCCTGCACGCAAAAAGCGTGTGATCCACGTCGTCGGTCTCGCCGGCATCGTACAAGACGCATATATCTACCTCAGTCTTCCCAATCTCCATCATGTAGGTCTGGAAGCTGCCATGACCGGTGAGAACTTGGGTTAGGTAGTACGTCGTCTCCGCGTACTCGCATCGGTACCATTTAATGAGATCTGAGATTATTGACCTTGTCCACGACCCTGGTGCATCTCGTTTAGCCTCAGTCCACTCAGCCTCCCAGCTTTCTAGAGTCTTTTTTCTTGCATCGTCTTCTCTAAGTGTCTGGTTCCGGTAAAAGAGGATATTCTCCTCTATCCGTTTTGGCCAAGGTATCATGCGGGACATTACCAGCACAGCGTCTGTAGACACCGTCCTGTACGCTCTGACGACCCTGATGGCCAGCACTCTCTGCGCCTTCCTTAGCTTTTTCTTATTCTCCTTGGTCTTCAGTGCAGCTGGTCCCCACACTGCTGACCCGTAGAGCAGAATTGAATCAGCGACTGATGCTAGAAGACGGCGCTTTTGCTCCGAGGGCTTTGTTTTTTGCATTAGTCTGGTGAGCGTGCTTGCAACCTGATGCGTTTTGGCCGTTGCATAATCAATGTGGGCTGTACAGCTTAAGTTTCTGTCGAGCATAACACCCAGGTATTTGACCTGCTTGTGTATCTGGATCATGTGACCGTCCACACGGATATCCAGCTCCCGGCAGTGCTTTCCACCAATAAGCAAAACCGCCTCGCTCTTTTCCGGTGCTAGCATTAGGTGATAATAATAATAATAATATGGACCCAAACTCTTTTCGCATGGTGTCAGCCTTTAGAATAGGCGCCCCCGTCTGCCAGCCCTTCTCATGCCTGCGATGCGGCCAACCTGTTGACTCTGACGGGTTACACCCGTTAAGCTGTCTGAAAAGTTCCGGCAGAATTACAAGACACGCTGAACTTAACGCCATAGTTAGAAGAGCTCTTAGAAGGGCGGGGATACCATCTACACACGAGCCGAATGGCCTTAATGGCAGCAGTGAGCTGCGGCCTGACGGGGTCACCATCCCGCTGTGGTCACACGGAAAAAGCCTTGTATGGGATGTAACGGTTTCATGCACGGCGGCCTTATCATATTTACACCACAGCGCCGTTGAGTCGGAATGGGTAGCCGAGCGCGCGGATTCTGAAAAACGAAGGAAGTATCTCGAGTTATCTAGAAGCTACCACTTTGTACCCATTACATTAGAGACGCTCGGCCCCATCAGCTCAGGTACAGCGAAAATCCTGAAAGATGTCGGAAAACGCATAACAGAAGTTACGGGCGATCGACGCGAGGCCATGTTTTTGAGACAGATGATGTCTTTGGCCGTTTGTAGAGGACATGTGGCTTCCATCAGAGGCGGCATGAATTGATAGAAAGCGACCGGAGCAGGATAAACCTGGCATAAACGTTCAACCTCACAATTGTAATAACTGAATGATGATAATAATAATAATAATAATAATAATAATAATAATAATAATAATAATAATAATAATAATAATAATAATAATAATAATAATAATAAACATATTGGGGTTAACATGAACGGTTACTAAAGCTAGTTAATAAGATTAGCAGGGAAGGGCTCGCGTTAAACATTAACCAAGATCAAGCAATCATACGGCAACACTAACGCCCAAAACGAGCCACAGTTGTGCTTGGGGGACTCTGGTGTATAGGTCAACGCGTGCATTTGTGCTACATCATTGCTAATGTCTTTCTCCGTGTGCGCTTTTTTCGGTTGTGACCACTTAGTTAGTTATTTTCTTAATTAGTTACGTAGTTCACTTAGTTGTTGTATGTTACCTACGTGAATGATTTGTATAAACGTAGATAGCCACGTAGTCTCGCAGTGAACATCGTTGGGCTATTGTCGGGCTCGATTACGAACGAATGAGAATCTTTGTTTCTAAACGCGTGTGTATGTGCATGATGTACGCATTCAAAAGGTAACGGCAGATCCAGATGATGTTGTCGCCTCAGACGATTTGTGCAAGCGTGCCTGAGATCGCGCATTATGTGATCTAGCCTGGCTGCCGCACTGTTTTGTTATCGTCCGTCAACGTTTCTGCGGGTGCTGGCTGTCATTGTGGCGTCTCTGTCTCCGCAATTGTCTCGTTCAGTATCAGAGACCATCTATATTATTGTTGCTGTCATTGCCGAACTACTGTTCTGCTTTTGCTGCAACGGTTGATCATCGTGCATCATCGTCTGCATTACCGCCGCATTTTGCGCACAGGGGTGCGACTGACGATGTGCTCCATTCAGGCAGGTACTGATTATAGGGGCGCAGATTATGCTTACGGGGCATATATTGATTACAATGGGGCGTTTGGTAGCGAACCCCCCCCCCCCCCTCTCTCTCTCTCTCTCTCTATCTATCTCTCTCTAGAGAGAGAGAGAGAGAGAGAGAGAGAGCAAACCAAAGCGATATACGTGTGTCGATTTGACACACGTTTCGAGCACCTGCAAATTGATACAATGCATGAGTAATGTATGCATGATAACGTTTATAATGCGATGTATGTGTGAATCTATGTACGTACGCTTGCTGTGAGATTGAATCAAATCGTTGCATCATGCGTGTCTGTACGGTAGGCGACCGACAACAAACACGTTAAAAAAGAAACGAGTGATGGCGGAAATCAATTAGAGGGTGTAGCAGAAGTATCAAACGTAGCTAGTGGTAATGAGAATAGTTGTAGTTATCCGTAAACTTACTGTTACTAGTGCTACGGGAGTTGGTTGTGCTGTTTACTAACGTGCTCCTAAGCACCATTGGCATATTTTCTTTCACTAGGTGTATTGGTCCTTTCTGATAATTACATATACTTATGCACACACACACACACACATATACACCCCTAAGCTACTTGGAACTACTATCCGAGAGATGTGCAATTCAATTTAAATTCTCCTTCTATAAATCTAAGGTTGTTCAGCACAAGTGCAGCACTATTTACATACAACAGCATTTAGTGGATTTAACAATTGCATACAAAAAAATTCAATACAACAACTATCTCAGCTGCGCAAGCTGCGTAAAAGCTACGCACCATGAAAGTAAATTTCTAATTTGACTCAATTTGATATTTGGACGTATTGCAATGTGTGAGGATTCTCATACTATTAGCGCGAATTGCAAAATATTTAAAAACACTTTTTACACTAATGCGATATTTACACCCATAATTACGTTTTGGTGTCGAGCATGGTGGCGTGGTGGCTTCGCCTGCGCTTCTTTTTGTGAAACCATGTTGGTTCTTATCAAACAGGTCTTCTGGTGACAAGAACAATTAATAACTAACTAGCAAATTTTCCAAATATATGTAGGCTATTTGTGATTGAGCAACTGGTCGATAATTTTCAGCGACCCCGCGCATTAAATTTCCTGCACGTCTCTCTTAATAAAGCATTGGAATATCTGGAAGATAATACCTGCGGGGAAGGCACTTCACTTTTTTTGTAGACGTACCAGGGAGCACATTCTCAGTAGTATAATTCCCTGCACACGATGTCACCCAGCCTTAAAGCTCTTTCTACTGATGTGACATCCGACCTTGTGTGAGGTTTGAATAAAGTTTGTTATATATATATATATATATATATATACACCGGTTCGCAGGGACCCAACGGTCATGTTTCGACCGTGAATGATTGATTACCTTGGATAAATGAAGAATGATATAATATATATATATATATATATATATATTGGATAAATGAAGAATGATATAATATATATATATATATATATATATAAGTCCAAACATTTCTCAAATATATGCGCATCTTTTACGGTTAGTTAACAGGCAGTTTGTGACGTTTGTGGGATTTGCCAGCTTCTAAAGCGTGCAAGGCAGGAAGTGAATGCCAAACAACTTTATATTACAGGCTTATCACGGCGTGTCCAGCCGTCACGGCGAGAGAAGAAGGCCGATCAGGCTACCTGCGTGAAAGCTGTGCGGGACACTGACACTGTAGCAGAACTCCAAAGGTTTCGGGTTGAATGCCTGAACACAAACGAACAGGAAGTAGTCCGAGGGAGGCTCGTCTTTCCGCTCTCGTTGCCTTTGGCCTCATCCCTCATGCTTTGGTTTGTCTTCGTCCTGCACAGTTGCGTCGGCAGTGAATCGAGCACTTAGCTGAGTACACGAAAGCCGCATCCTGAGAGCTGCAAACCGAGAACTGCTCCGATCAAAATCTAATACATCCGGGCCGGCCTAGCGTTCTGGAAGCGCAGGAATCTGACGAGAGTTTTCGCTGCGTCCACTCAGCTGCTCAGAGCGGAGAATAGAGACCCCGCTCTAGAGTTGAAGTCGTCCGAGAGTATTGTAAGCCATTACGTTGTTGTTTATTGTTGATGCTGTTCATATTGTTTATTGTTGATGCTGTTGTTATTGTTTATTGTTGATATTGTCGTTGTCGTCGTTATCGTCGCCTTTAGTCTCGTTTGCCGTTCCTTGTTCGGCCAATCCGTATACCTATCCCATTCGTTTAACTTGCAGTGGACACTTGGAAACAGCATTAGTGGACCAGCTTGAAGCATAGGAGCCTGGCTCTTGTCGAGCTTCGAATTAGGAGTCGATCATCTGGCCGTTCATTGTGCGGCAGCTGATTTAATTAGTAGTTTAAGTAAACCAGCTAATTTAAACAGCATCCCGTAACGTCGTACACAGAACCAATGTCAAGCGGAGACTTACTTCCGCCACAAACTGGCTTCATTATCGACGAAGTCATTGCCCTACATTCGAAAAGTTGCGAGTAGTAGCATCTAGGTTATTGGCCGCTTCAAAATTACTTTTCATGGTTGCCTGTCTAGGATTGAATAGAGATAGGCCAGTATGGAAATGGATTAAAATTGCAGTTCACCACAGAATGCACAATACAGATACCTCCAAGACAGACTGCCAAATAATTTAAACTTACTCGTAATAAATACATCGTCCTCATTTAGTGTCCTGTAACAAAAGAGTATATGAGTTTGAATATAATTTTAATTGTTGTTTAAATTAATGTAAACATGCCGTCGGTCAATTTGCGTCCTGGATCAGACAATGAAATTAGCGGTTCAATTGAAATTCACTTACATTCAATATATTTTGCCTATAGTAGTTAACAATCCAGATCCAATAAGCTTAGTTTTAACTACCGTCTGAGTTGAGATATATGAAATGTATATACATTTTATAACAAATATATTAAGTCAAAATTATTTTTAAGCATTAAGGAAACTTATTATCTTATTCGGTTAGAATCTGTAAGCGAAATTAGCGCCTTACTTGCAAATCATTAACGTTTTGTTTGTATATTTTTGCCTTTAGTTAAATAGTAGTGCTTTTGCTTATGAGTTCACCTACTTTTTCATTTACTTTATTTTTTTACGAATCAGTATTAGTTACTGTCCGAGACAAGTGTCATATAATATAGGCACATTGCGTAAACAGATTATTATGTTTTAATAGTGTATTATAATACATGTGACGTCATACACAAGGTGCAGACTTCCAGCATGATTACGATTACTGACTAACAAAAACTTTTGTTATAGCGTCAACGAAAGAGAAAAACGTAAGCAGAAAAGCGGACTGCAATATAGTTAGTGGCGGTGCGTTCAGCAGTTTTGTAAGCAGTTTTTAGAGCACAAGCTGAGGACGTGCTCATACATGAAGATAAAGGCTGTACTGGTACTCTGAGCACTGGTTGGCCGGCTAGCATATATATATATATATATATCTTTTTTTATATTTTTGTTTTCTATACATTTTTTTTATCATATAACGTTTTTATGTTAGTACTTTAGAGTAAACAATAGTCTCCGCGTTAACGTGTAGTTACGGGTTATCTAACCCAGGATTAGCCCAGTTCGACAATGTGCCCCGAACAGATGCTACGTTTCCTCGTTAAATGTCGAGCGACAGCCTCTGACGCAAAAATTCCGATGCTCTCGAGTCTCCTGTTGAAAGGTTAAGGCTTTTACCTACGCGCTGAATCAATTTCAGTGTAAGCGCGCCTGGTCCTTCCATTGTTCCATGTGTATTTTTTAATATATTTTATAACTATATATATTTTTATATATGTTTTTTTTTAATATATATATATATATATATATATATATATATATATATATTGAGAGAGAGGAGGAGAGGGAGAGCACAAAGAGAGGGATATAAGTAAGGAAATGTTTTTCTTTCAATAATGGACGCGGCAGCCCTGCTTTAACGAGAAGCTTGCCTGCGTGGGGGAAAAGCCACAGCCGCCTGCCTGGTCGACGAGGCGGCCTGAAGGTCAGCGAGCGATCGGTTGTCGTTAGATCCCCATCAAACACCCTGACTGGTAGGCTTGGTAGGCCTCGAGATGAGTGAAACGGCCTCGTATCTACAATACAAACACGCACGCTCGAACGGCTGACGGCTCGAAGGGTGCACGGGCATACGAGAGGCGGGGGATGGTGCGAGAGATGATACATGCATAGACACGCTTACAGGTAAGCTTGCCTATCGATATGACCACCTACTACGATAGTATAGTGGTGGTATCATCGTGCCCATAGGTAAAGTGGCACGAGGCGAACAACGTGAGATTGCCTGCGGGCAGTGTCCAGCAGTTGCGATAGTAACAGTGATAGTAGAAGTAAGAGAAGCGAATGAATGATCGCCGTCTTTACGTCGTCTAGGCGGAAGAAGTGACGGAAATCGATAACTACATACAACAATTGGTTAAAGTCGATATCTACATAGAGCAATTGTTAAAAGTCGATATCTACAAAGAGCAATTGTAAAAAGTCGATATCTACATAGAGCAATTGTTAAAAGTCGATATATCTACATGGAGCAATTGTTAAAAGTCGATATCTACATGGAGCAATTGTTAAAAGTCGATATATCTACATAGAGCAATTGTTAAAAGCCGATATATCTACATAGAGCAATTGTTAAAAGTCGATATCTACATGGAGCAATTGTTAAAAGTCGATATATCTACATAGAGCAATTGTTAAAAGCCGATATATCTACATAGAGCAATTGTTAAAAGTCGATATCTACATGGAGCAATTGTTAAAAGCCGATATATCTACATGGAGCAATTGTTAAAAGTCGATATATCTACATAGAGCAATTGTTAAAAGCCGATATATCTACATAGAGCAATTGTTAAAAGTCGATATCTACATGGAGCAATTGTTAAAAGTCGATATATCTACATAGAGCAATTGTTAAAAGCCGATATATCTACATAGAGCAATTGTTAAAAGTCGATATCTACATGGAGCAATTGTTAAAAGCCGATATATCTACATGGAGCAATTGTTAAAAGTCGATATATCTACATAGAGCAATTGTTAAAAGCCGATATATCTACATAGAGCAATTGTTAAAAGTCGATATCTACATGGAGCAATTGTTAAAAGTCGATATATCTACATAGAGCAATTGTTAAAAGCCGATATATCTACATAGAGCAATTGTTAAAAGTCGATATCTACATGGAGCAATTGTTAAAAGCCGATATATCTACATGGAGCAATTGTTAAAAGTCGATATATCTACATAGAGCAATTGTTAAAAGCCGATATATCTACATAGAGCAATTGTTAAAAGTCGATATCTACATGGAGCAATTGTTAAAAGTCGATATATCTACATAGAGCAATTGTTAAAAGCCGATATATCTACATAGAGCAATTGTTTAAAGTCGATATCTACATGGAGCAATTGTTAAAAGCCGATATATCTACATGGAGCAATTGTTAAAAGTCGATATATCTACATAGAGCAATTGTTAAAAGCCGATATATCTACATAGAGCAATTGTTAAAAGTCGATATCTACATGGAGCAATTGTTAAAAGTCGATATATCTACATAGAGCAATTGTTAAAAGCCGATATATCTACATAGAGCAATTGTTAAAAGTCGATATCTACATGGAGCAATTGTTAAAAGCCGATATATCTACATGGAGCAATTGTTAAAAGTCGATATATCTACATAGAGCAATTGTTAAAAGCCGATATATCTACATAGAGCAATTGTTAAAAGTCGATATCTACATGGAGCAATTGTTAAAAGCCGATATATCTACATAGAAGCAGCCGTAGAAGCTGTAGTGAGAATAGTAAGTAGTATGTCTGTGTAATAGCGTGTGTCCGTAAACGGCATTTTCTCTCTCACCACAAAAACAACGCAATAATTGTAATAGTAGGAGTGATAGTCGTATTAGGAGCAGTTTCGACTAATACGACGATAACAGCCAAGATTAGTTAGGTCAGCAGCAGCAGCAGAAGATCACTGAAATGGAACGACATACAACCGACCGGCGTTTGATCGTGCTGCTGGCTGAAGTTCCGGCCTGGTGTCATCGTTGGCAAACTGTCAACGGCAGATTTAAAAAAGCCATTTACAACGAGGATCACCATACGGCTGCGTTAAATGTTGAATGCGCTATCTGTGGCCGTCAATACGACGATGGAAGAAAGACGCCCCCAATACAAAGTCGAATCGCCTTCAAACTGCTCCATTCTAGATGTTGTAAATATCTATGGCGTCCATATGAAGAAAAAAATGTCGCCCCAATACATATAGTCTACAATAGTGTATTATAATAAATATTAGCTTGAACACAGCCGCTCTAGTTGTTGTATCTAACTGACGGCGGAATGGACACGACGCAAAGAGAACGTTCTCAGTAAACAAATCTAGTATTTGATGGATAAATAGAGGGATGGATGAATGGATGATTTCGATGGAAATTGTGAGGCGTTAGCTGATATAGACGAGTAAATACAGCGTCTTGTGCAGCGAAGCCTTCGTACTGAAGATGGCAGGTGCTTCACAAATGCTGCTGTTGCCTAGAATTGAAAAAAAAAACATTTGTGAAGAAGGTTGTTTTTAATTCGAGACCATCCTCCGTCTCCTACGGGCTTGGAACTCACCGCGTGGTATATCTTCGACGCACTGAAGGCCGGACATGTTGAGATTGTCTAGGGTTTCCCCAACAGTCCTTGTGGCAGCAGTATGGCCGCAGTGACTCTCAGCGGTGTAAGGTTTATCATCGATTCTACTGGTATGGTTTATCATCTATGCTGTTGCCTCGCGGGCTTGCGTAGCTTCTTCAAAAAACCGCTTCCTGCCGGGGCGTATTAAGAGCACACGTAGTTATGAGGTTATCAGCGAAGACATCGCAAGGAACCGACCGACGCCAAACGGATGAGACGTTCTCCCCCCCCCCCCCCACTCTCTCTTTCTTTGTTGCAATCTAAATGTTTTTGATTTTCAGTGGCTTCCTTCGGCTATAGGTCGCTAATAGTTATGTAGCAACAATGTGTGGCAGTTTGTATGGTTGTATACATATTATGCCTCACAGCAAATGCCTTTGCTTGGATGGACCCAATGCTCGCAATGCACGAGTCCGTTTACCTATCCACTGTCGCTTTTATTGCTTTATCTATTTACAGACTCTTACTCATACGGTTACACACTGTCGCTTTCTTTTTCGCCTGCTGACCGCAGAATCTTGTATCTCTGTCTCTGTTGTTCTCTCTCTCTCTCTCTCTCACACACACACACACACACACAGATGAATGCTAGCTAAATTATAAGACGAATAACACAAGTGATGTTGATGTCTACTATTTGGCATTCATATACAAACAACGGCTGGCTGACTGGCAGATAGACAGACATATAGATAGCCAAGTCGTTGATATTGTCTCGCAGAAGAAACACGAAAATGAGTTAACCCAACAATAACAAGTTTCTGCCGCTGCTGCTGCTGCTGTTGTTGGTAACCGCCGTAATAACCAGTAACACCGACCCCGATGTTCAGACAGTCGCATCGGATCGGATAACATATAACCTACCAAGCAGCCATTCAGCCAGCCGACCCATAGAAGTCACTTAGATAATTAATCAAAGTCGATGAGCACAAACATTAAGTCAGCACCACACACATCAACTCCTAGTTCCGTGTGTTCCAAGTTCTTTTCGGTGTACGTGTATATGTGCGTTATGACTGTGACGAGCTGATGAAGACGAGGAGTATGCATTGTCTACTCTTCTTCATAGCCCCTTAGCCTCGGCTACCTAGCCCGACTGTTGGACAAGTTATTTTTAGCAGTATTTTTGAAGCAAACAAATTTCAGGTACGTCGTTTCAACTCGTGGCCGCTCAAAATCGTCTTTCGACTAGACACTTGTCAAGGACGTGCTGCAACAACAGAAGAATACTGTAATTCAATGTTATATAATTACAACGTTTATTATGACCTTTGTTAAGTACATTGTAAAAGAACACTGTAATTGATGATTGTAGTACTTGTTCTTGTTGTTGTTGTTTTTGGCGGTGTTGCTGTATGAATGTACTTAACAGCAGGGCACATTTGCAGCGTGTGCATTTTGTTTCTACTATTACGAAGTGCTAGAAACAAAAGTGTGCTTGCAAGAGAGAGAGAGAGACGTATTTGCGTCAGTCCCGTACGTAAGCGATACCTCGTAGCTTGATTCACAGCTGCGCCAACCGTAAATGGTCACTTGATAAGTCCTCACCGTGTTGGTTAGCGATAGCAGTCGTTCGACGCCTGCGACTGCTTTGTTGTTCGTTTGTCAGGATAGATCAGTCATCACTCTGCTGTAGGGTGGACATTGCAGTCCAGTTCCGGCCTGTCGACACACCATCGACAATGCATGTTCTGGCTGTGCGCTATTGGTGGAATGGTCAAGTTCCATCATATCCCACAGCACTACGTCCTATATATTATAGGCGATATATACGTTATACCGCATCCCACACCACCACCACCACTTCCTAGCCACGTTCTCGGCCCGTCTGTCTGTCTGTGTTGCGTTACGCAACGTATTAGGCTCCTATCGCTACAGCGTTTTCCTAGATAAACTTGGGCTTGTCTCACCCAAAAGCCCCTCCCCAGCAGATCGTCTAGCCCCCAGCCAGTCCCAACCGAACGAACTGCAATGGGTGTCTCTCTGTCTCTCTGGTCGGTAGGAGTTAGACAGGCGTCGCTGGGGAACAGTTATCGCTGTGTTGATTCGCCGTCGAGATCGGCCTAAGCGGCTCCGCCATCGATGACGACAGCTCATTGCGTCAATATATATATATATATATATATACATACTAATATATATATATATATATATATATATATATATATATATATATATATATATACGCTGGTTATACTTATCAGTGGTATCCGACGAAGTTTTGGTGTCGTGCTCACACACACACACATATACAAAAACACAGAGATGAGCTTGCCTGTCTATAATTAACGTTATGCCTTGTAAACGTCATTGCTCCGTTAATTGCTAGCTAGTTTGCATAGAAAGCCAGTTCTGTCGGCGACTATCTGTGCTACCGGAGTGAAAGCTAAACAGCTCCCTTAACTTACATTAGCCTAATCTTTGTTTAGCCCTAATCAGGACAGACGATTAGCTCAAGTTGTTACGTACTTCATATATATATATATATAGTCTTGTTAAGTTGTTGGTTCACACCCACGGAGGTCAGTTTCCTTGCGAATTAATTAAACACTTATTAACGTAAAAGAAAGTACAGCTGTGAATAGAGTACAGTGTGCTGCTGAGTATTTAAAAAAAATCACAGTTTTTTGGCCGAGTATTCTTGCAGCATTGGATTCAAAACACCGCTAGACTTCTACTTAAAATATATCGACATTTTGATCTAGCTTTATTGATTAATACGAAACGAAAAGTAAGACAGCAAGAAAGTATATACAGTTTTATTAAAATGGTATTTGAGCTTAATTCGAATGCAATACTATTATCAACATTTTCAGAACTATTACTAGTAGGAAGCTCGGCATCATTGCGTGCCACATGGCGCCGTATACAATTATATTCTTAAATATTGATATTTATTAACACTCAGACCGGAGGCAAAGTGTGTTTACCCTGGTGCGGGTTAATTAAACCATATTCCGATTTACGTCTAATAAGAGACGCTTTCACGTTACGTCCATGCAAGGGCATCGTTTCTCGTAGCCCTGCACCCTACCCGAGCGGAGTGCTGCGAGCCATTTGCATTTGTTCAGTGATTGATAGTGAATGTAGAATCCGAATCAAACTGCAACATGAAAGTGCTTAGACAAGTCGGCGTTGCCAATGGCGTCCACGTAGTATGTACCTCGTTGTTGCCCAGCGCGTGAGGCTTCGGCAGCTGCTACCCTACGAGAGAGAACTTCACAGCCTTCACTCCATCACACTGGTGAAACACAGATGCAAACGAACGCATTCTCCGATCATGGCGTCCTTTAGACGGACGACGTGCCGCGTCCGACGTCTCCCGGCGCTACACCAACAACAACAACAAAATCCATCAAAATAAAAGAAAATGCACAGCCTGCGTTTACTACGTATTTAATGTTGAATTTGCGCCGTTTCGTAGGAAGCTGTGTGCGTGTGTAGTGAACGGCGTGCTTCCACAATAAATAACATTGACTATTACGCAAACATTGTTTTTCGCTCAACGAACAGGTAATAGCAAAGCTATATATATATATATACACACACATACTTATATATATAACACTCAATAAAATAAATATGACAGAGAAAAATCAATTGATGCAAACCTAACAAATAAATTGATGATAGCTGCTGTGCCGACAAGAGTCGGAACCACCTCAGGTCTGGTTTGTGCGTATTCTCATACGATAATGATATAAAGACGTAACAACTGCACCTGTCTAGATGCAGTTAAACACATATATGCTTACACAGGATTTATAACGCATTTTTTTTATCGAGATAGTTCTGGCTTTACCCCTTCATCGTAATCGTTTCTCATTTTTCCTGTCTAGCCTTCTATTCTTCTATCTAGCCTGGGTGCGCTTTCTTCTCATTTCCTCAGGCTTGGTCCTTCTGAGGGAGGTGAGAGGGGAAGTGCAGTCAGGCCGTCAAGACGGTAAGGCCCTCGTACGCACTATTAGGGGACGGTGTTTACCTTAAGCCATAAGCCCCCTATCTAGATGCGTGTAAATATGCAGAAAGATAGGCTGAGACATGGCTGACTGAATCAAGGATAATGGCAGTACTCGCAGTAATGGCGAAGGCTTTTCCTTTCCCAAGGCTTCGAAGAAATGCTTAGTATTACCGAACATGGGGGGGGAGGAGGAATGCGGGTTTAGTGGATTTGTGAGTAGTCAGTCCCACACTAGGCACACTGGCACGCTGCTACTGACGCATGTGCATTATGCATTCCCGAAACCTTCTAGAAAAAAAGGCTTGGTCCTTTTCTCCTCATCTTAATGTATGCGACTAAAATCGAGCGAACACGACAAACTACAGTCTGAAAGTGGTACGCACTGCGTTTATACATTCTGAATACATTGTCTATGTCTGTGTAGTGCTGAGTCTACATTATCAACAGTCGGCCGTCCGTTGTGATTTAGCAGTACTTAAATGTTCGAACCTAGATAAAATTGAGACACTCAATCAACGTGCGTTTATATATATATATATATATATATATGCAGAGTCTCACCCATGCGAAGTCTCAGAACGTCTCACCTATGCAACAGAAGCAGTTGTCTACAGCTGTAATTCTGCTGATATTTTTATGGCTATAGCATAAATATAGGCCATATCGTTTAGTTGGTGTGGCAAATAATGCAAGCTATGGTCACTACTAACATGCCACTGCTGGACAAATTGCTTGTCTCACGCATACAACACAAACGTTACTCATTCGAGATGTGTCCTGAAAGTATTCACTGAAAGTAACACTCACTCACATCTGTGAATGACGAATCCATCGCATTGCGTCAATTTGAGAGTGAGATTTGCAGATTTGCTTTAAAGTTGGTGTAAAATACAAGTATATATCCGTATTTGTCCACTCGGCGAGACCTCGAGCAGGTTGACAATAATGATATGAGGTTTATATATTCACAAGGTGTCACAATGTGATTTTTTGGTTTCACAATATGTATTTAACTTTGGATGATAAGGACGTTCCGCAGATTTCTGGGCACACAAGTATATGATGGCGTCCAATATCAAACTCTCCGCAAAAGCTACAAACACATTCTTCAATATTAAAACAGCTTGGCTTCATGCATATGTAATGGTGGTACCCGTGCCAGGTTATTCGGCAGATTAGCGAGCGGTGGCTCCTTTCCATCTATGTGAACAAAAGGCCGGGCCATCAGTATAATTCTCAGCTACAAATTTTAAATTTCTGTTCTCTCTGTAGGCTCGGTATGAGTCTAGAATATGCGCTGTAAATGGTGTGTTACTAAGTGCTAGGTCTTCAATAAGTGTTCTCAATGATGAGGTATACATATATGAGGTACCAATCGACAATACGTACATCGTCACATGTATCAAGACGCAACTCAGCTTTTTGTGTGTCATTAAAGGACTTGGCGTATGTTGGTTGCATGATCGAGATGAAGTCCGTCGATTCATTACGCACGCTGTTGGCCGAAATAGGACAGTACTATCCGAGTGCTTATGTCTTATAGTAGTCTAATTGTCTGTTGCCGTTATTGTTGTTGCTCATGCTCATTGAGTGTTGGCGTTGTTGTTGTTCTCTGATGCGCTCTTATGGTCACATCACCAGCGACAATTAATATTATCTGTATGCTCTCATATCCATGTTATCGTTGCTATTGTTCACTGGTCTGCATGTAATAGCTAGACAGACAAGACGACTATTGATAATCTAATTGCCGGTGCACATTTTTACAGTTATCTTAGCTTGTTTGTAATTAGCAAACAACAACACAACAACACAGCAACAACAACAACAACAACAACAACACAGCAACAACAACAATTGCGAGACGGTTTGCCGAGATTGTCGTTGACGCCGCATCGGTTTTGTGATTGTTGCTACTGCTGCTGCTGGTATTGTTGTTGTTGTTGCTACCGCTGCCATAGTTGTGGTCGGTATTTGTTGCTCTTAAATGGCGTAGTAGTACAGAAGCAGTATTTGCTTATAACATGTTTACCATAACATACCCTTTATTATTACTAATATATATATATATATATGGGTGTGTGTACTGTTCTTGATATATATATATATATATATATATATATATATATATATATATGTATATATATAAACAGAGTGGAAGAAAAAAGAGAAAAACGGATAAAGAGACTTCACAAGAACAACAACAGCAACAACAGCTCATTTGTATGCGGGAGATGCAACAGAAGAGTCAGCGCACCCTGCTGCTCTGTCCGCTTGGTTGGCCAGCTGCTCGCTATGCAGTAGTCGTCGTAGTAGTAGTAGAAGTAGTAGTAGTAGTAGTAGTAGTTGTGCCTGGCTTGGCTTGGTCTACGCGGCCGGCTGTATCTGGTGGTTGCTTGGTCGCAGCGCGCCCGCCCGCGTGCCGCTGCAAGAAGAGCCGGAAGAAGAGCGCGGACGGACGGACGGACGGAGAAAGCGGACGCCCGGTCACGTCACAGTTTTGGCGCCAAAGCTTTCGACGCAACGCAGCGGCTGGTCTGTCTACGGCCACCACGGACACTTGGCTGGTCGGAGCCGCTTTTGCTGGCGGTTCTGATGTTTTTGACCGGGGCTGACTGACTGAATGGCCTGTGGGCCGGTGGTCCGGTGGTTCGTTGGTCGTTGGTCGTCGGCGGCGGCGGCGGCGTCGGCGGCGGCGTCAGCGAGCCGAAACGATGCGCTCGGTTCCGCCACCATTGCGTCCGACCCGATGGTGCTTGCTCATGCTGATGGTAACGACGATGAGAGAGAGAGAGGGGGGGGAAGAGAAATAGGGGTAGAGAGAGAGTGATAAAGACACCAGCGACGTTTATAGCAACAACAATAACAACAAAAACAATAAACGTCTCAAGTAGCTGGTAAGAAGAAAGCTACAATAACGAACGTACAATTAACACGACCACCAAAAACAGTAACAACAGCAACAATACCAAGCACGACCATGACAACAGCAACAGCAACAACAACAACAACAACAGCAAAAACAGCAACAACAACAACAACAACAGCAACAACAACAACAACAACAACAACAACAACAACAACAACAACAACAACAACAACAACAACAACAACAACAACAACAACAACAACAACAACAACAACAACAACAACAACAACAACAACAACAACAACAACAACAACAACAACAACAACAACAACAACAACAACAACAACAACAACAACAACAACAACAACAACAACAACAACAACAACAACAACAACAACAACAACAACAACAACAACAACAACAACAACAACAACAACAACAACAACAACAACAACAACAACAACAACAACAACAACAGCAACAACAACAACAACAACAACAACTGAAATCTCGCGCCAACAACATCAACTGTTCCACAATTAACTGTAACAAAAATGAGACTACGGTGTGACTCGATTAACGATCATAGATGCAGGGGTAGCAATCGTCCGAAAGGCGCAGTAATAAGCATCAGCAACAACAGCAGTAGCAACAATAATAGTTAACAATAACAACAATAAAACAAGCGAAGTAGCAAAAACAAGAACAGGAACAACTACCAAAACAATATTAGCCAAAAACAACGATAGTGTTTAGTGAACACTTTTACATTTACATTTTTAAAAAAATATTGAGAATATTGATGTTATTTGCCGACTCAGCTTTCATCTTATACTTATTTAAACGTCACCCGACGGTTGACGTTAACTTCTGCGCTCCCCCGACGTTAGTCTCTTTAGCTGGATTGTTGTACAACCTTCAGACAGCACACGCTGCGTACGACTAAAATTGTGCGGCCGGAAATTCTAGTCGTCTAAACTACGCCGCCAAAGCAAAAACAAAGAACTTAATGTCGGAAGATCTTCCCGGTAGAATCCGTCTCATCGTCGTACGAAACCGGTAGCTGTGCGATAGCTGAGCCTGGAGTACGTCTGCAGTCTCGCTTATTGCCGGCTATATGCGGTTGCCGTCTCACCTTCGGCGATAGGTTTTGGCAGGGCATATTAGCAACAAGGCTAGAAAAAAACGACGTGGCAAGTATACCGTACGTGCAGAACATCATCACTGCAAGCGCTGCAAGCATTCTTGAGCCTGAAAAAGTAAAGCCGGCAGCTTCACGAGAAAGAGGCGACATTTGACTCAAACCTAACTTAAAAAGTTCGATAAGGTGTACTTCTTAATACTAGAAAAACATTCGAGGTCCACCTCGATAGGCGCAATAGGCTGTCTTACCTGCTATCTCACGTAGCAACGTTTGCCGATGATCTCGTTAAAGGATTTAGTTAATTTGACTCAGGCCTCCAAACTGAGGCATTTGTCATAAACATCGACCGATCGCTTTCCGGACAAAGAATGCAATGCTCTCCGGTTCAGTGATGGATACTACATACAGCTTTGCTAGCGAGATGTGTTGACAAGTTAAGTTTGATTAATACGATTTCGCGGAGACTATCCAATGGCCGTCGTAGAGGAGAACAACAATAAATAAAGAAAAACAGCCTTGTTGTCCAAGCTATTATGATAGGCTAAAATATGCCGAACTTTCGACGTTCTATCGCATATAGTGTCAGCTTTTGTTTTGCGTAGACCACAAGTCAAGGCTCGAAGACGAATGAATGGTGTATTAGAAGTTCATTTAACGACATTTGTGGCATACACCCGTTACTAGTAATTTTAGCAACTTAACATTTGTAGCATCATTATTGACTATTAATTTTTGAGCATGTAACCCCCATTTGGAACAAAACGTGTCTAAATAAATCGTAATATAAAGAAACTAGATTTACAAGTTACGCATAAAAACGGCAAAAGTCAAAGTACAAATTATAGCAAGATGCTGCTAGATACAGTTTTCGAAACTAATTAAGGATTCACAGGTGCTGGGCAAATGAGTAGGAGATAGTCAATCTGCTAGCACGATCTTAATCACACCCAATTTTCTGGGTATGATATGCGTATGATATGCGTATTTACTGATAATTTGTCTAATAAGCGAAAACAAAAATTGGGGGACAAGATAAAAGCGTTAAAGCAGAAAGATGCCTGCATAAATGAGTGCGCAAAAAACGCTAGATTCTTTCACTTCTAGAAAAAAACGTTAAATGAAATCAGGACAGGAGGCGTTAGCCCCTAGGGCAGTAATTGTGGATTAGTGTTACCTATACGTACGAAGCGGAACCTAAGCTTATAATTAAGATAATCTTGTATACCGTAATAACCATGCAAATACAATGTGCTTTACTTTGAAAGAACACCCTACTGAAAGCGCAACCTAACTAAAGGCATTTGATATAAAAGTGTGATACGTTTGTTTAAGTATAGAAGCCACTCTAATATTAAATTAATCTATTTATTAATCAATCTACTGCACCATACGTAGTTATATAATAAGGCTAGTTTAAGCCTCTTTTTGGGATAGCCTTAAAAGAAGAGACGGTCGGGAAGAATATCAGCGGCGATTTGGAGATAAACGCACGAACCTCTGGCAACTTCTAATGAGCCAGCGAGGATTAAAATAATTTTTAAAGCCGCAACTGAAACCTCTTAGCCTCAACTCATATCAACGGCTCTTCTCGTAAAGGCGCCGGTAGCAGCTGCTTTAAATTTTATCCGGGGCGAGGTTTAGGCATATTCTAACTTACTGGTCCCTAGTGCTGGTGGGCCAGAGACAATCATATGCCATGACTTTTTTCCTACCTTTAGCCAGACCGTAGCGTTCGTTCTCTTTGTTGGACTTAGACAGGCAGGGTTCGGGTTTTCCGGCGCCCTCGTCAAACTCCGTTAATTTGTCTAATGAGGCGTTTTGTAGACTAGCGTATTAAGAAGGGGTGGCGATTGACGGAATGTCCTTATCAAGCATAAGCCAACATCGTTGGTTTTCTTCTAATTGTGTTGAGCGCTGTCGTGGGCTAGTAGCAATTAATGACGTAGTAGTTTCTGCCGTCTGATGACAGTAAATAAACGCTATTTTTCATTTAGAGACACGACTCGGGGGCAATTTATTCCAGCTTAAGGTAGTCGTTTATCAGTAAATGTGTTTTTCCGGTGGCGCTATCCTAATTGCGCGCATAGAGTGCCGCATACTTAAAAATATTCTATGGAGGCCGGACGGTCCATTTAATCCATCATATTTACTCGGCGTAGCGAAAATATGTATAGCATATAAACTCCTAATCAACGGCATGGTTCCCGCCGGGATAGGTCTGGAAAGAGCGCACGCTGGTAGCTCATATGTAATTCAAGCGAGTCTTGAAAATTGAAAGCTGCCTACGTCAGCCTGCGCCGTCTTCGTAGACTAATAAAGACATCAAACCAAGATGTACTGCCTTCGAAACGTCAGCCACTTCAAAAAAACGTAGCTTGTCCTGGCTCTATTATCTTCAATACTTTAGACCAGCGCTGAAGCGCCAGACTACCTGTATGGTAGATGTGAGTATACGCCTTTTTAGGAAACGACGCCATATACCCAGGGAGAAAATCTTAATCCACACCTAAATAAAATGTTTCTAAGTAACATTGCTAAATAAATCATTATTGTGCATCACTTGATACGATATCGTCCTACTTCTGCAAGTAGAATTAAAGCAATTACGCTTTTACGGGAACAAAAGACTTACAATAGTGGTCACGCGACCAAGGCTATAAAATTCTGGAATAGAGGAGGCATTTCGATCAGTTTTCGATATTTGGATGTGGAGTTCAGTAGCTTTGGGTAAATGTGACTCGGTCAACCCTACCGTAAAAAGCACAGCCGCAATAACAGATGTCCGAGCACTTCAAATACGCTCTACTAAGGCAGCAGTGGTTAAACGTATAAACATTGCGTCAGCGGCTTAGTACGGGATTCAGCCAATATAAATTAACCTAACAAAAAGGCAAATAGAGCAGTTACCAAGATCAAAAAGAGTATATTTTAGTGTTTGACACCCCGCGCAATTCAAGGATTCCAGTTGTATACGTCCTTACATTAATAATCCCAGTTATTAAACGGATGAATTTAATAATCCGAAACAGGAGACGGACTATTAAGTTAATCGCTCTCCTGTTTCGGATTCAATGCAAGTATGCGAGACATGCAGTCAAAACCAGCATAAAATCTATAAAGGCAATAAACGTTATTTGGTAGCTTTCTAAATATTTGTCTACAAAGCTCATAATTTACGTGAAAACTGCTTCTGTCGATGTCCCTTGTAGGAACTCATTCTGTTTTGTTGGTGCAAGATCTCTATATTTGCAAGGACTTTTTTTAGCTGCCAAGGACCTTTGACGATTCGGTTAATCCAAATGGCCACACCGCATTTAGGTCTGCCGTTCTAATCATGTTGGTGATCATCAGTTTTGTTTTGTTGATATTTATCTCATCCCTTTTGCTTGTTTCTTACATGACACATTTGGCGTCCGGAGCCTTGCTTATCTAATGCAGGTATTTTTGGAAGCATTTGTGCCTCGTGAATATCTGCGTCAGATAGTAGGTAACTTCCCACGTTCTCTGTTGAACCATTTTTTGAGGTCGGAATCCCCTGACGGGTTTAGGTTGAGGACGTCCTGGTCCATTCATTGCGGTATTCTCTAAGCATCTGTATACGCGCCTTAGTTTTTTTTGTAGGAATCTGTTCTCTTAGTGTTCGTACTTTGATCATTTTGGGCCACGGTATCAGTCCTGCTATTGCAATAATGGTCGCTACTGCAACTGTTTTATATGACTGGCGGTATGTATTACCAGTTTTTTGCGCGTTTAGGAGTTTTTCTTGTTTCTCTTCAACTTCATAGTGTTTAGTACTTACGTTGGAGTGGCGTACAGATTGGCAGGCTCCATTATCAGGACAAGAAGTCTTCTCATGCCTTCAGTTGCTCCCGTATCCTTGACAGGATCTTAGCCAGGTTATTTGCAGGCTTTTTCTTTGTCACCTTGTCGATGTGCACGTTGGACGTACTAGGACCGTCTCGCATTTCCTATTTTTCTGAGAGGTCGTCTAAGAATTTGGTGAATTATTGCCATAGCAAGTTTGGCTAGATGCAGCAGCTGAACTCGGCCGGCCTCTACCGAGTTCTTTTTTCGTTGCGCGTTAGCAGCTATTGTTGGTTTGGCCCATAGCGCCGAGTAGCCTTTTTCGTCGGTGACGCGTCATTTTGCCTTACTTAGTAAGGCAAACAGGTTTAGGGTAATCTAGATGCATGGCAGTTCGTTAGTCGTAATCGTCGCTTTTATTTTGACATTTCTGTTTGCTCTTGTTCTTTGGTTTCTTCAGTGTATCTTAGTGGGGAGTGAAACCGTCGTTGTCCTTGTTTTCGCTCGATGCATGTCCCTCTTCCGCAATGGCAGCCTGGAAAGTGTCGCCTGCTCTTGAGTGGTCTTGTTTCTTGGTTTTATGACAACGCAACGTTTCATGCTTTGGTTCTTGCGTTTCGTTTACGATTTCCTACACTCCTAATGCGAGTCTTGCGTCCCACCTTCCATATTTATAGACTTGTGCTTGACGCAGGCTTTACCTTCTCCTCCGGCCCTTGAAATACAGTATTCGGCCGCCTCCTTTGCTGCGAGTTTTCCGTATTCCGGAAAGTGTTTTTGTTTTAATCTAATCCATGACTTGGGTTTAATAACTTTATCCATGACTTTATGGTGAAGTTGAGTTTTTCCTCTCCGACCTTTCCGCTCTTAGAATCTGAGGTGCTTGTCGATGGTTTCTCGTCTGAGGCCAGTTCTCCCATGTCTATGTTTCTCTAGGGGATTTCTATATTCTATTCTAAAGTCTCTACCTTGCCGAATACCAGCTTTCCTAGTATTTTAGCTGCCGGAAATGATGACGTTAAAAGTTTGATGAAGTTAATTCCCTTGGCGTTCTTGGAGAACTGCTCTGACTTATCTGACACTTTTAATACTGGTTTTTTATCTTTCCCGATATATCGTAGGTCTTCCGCTGCCAATTTTTTACAATATCGGCCTTGACAGTTTCTATATTCTTGGCTTCTCAGAGGTTCTACAGAATTCCCATCAATCCAGCCCTCAGGTGAAGGATTTCGACGCATCTCCCCGGGTTCGGGGACCATGAGCCGGTAGAGCACGGGACTCGCCTCTCATGGTTTCGAAGTGTTGTCCAACACAATTCCGAACCTTGGGGGGGGGGGGAAGACTGGGGTTTTTAGTAAGTGAGAGTCCCACACTAGGTGTTGTTGATAGCCAACACCGACCGTGCATTATGCATTTTCCAAACTTCCCATATAAAAAAAATCCAGAGTTTCTGCTTTTTCTCCGCTTACTTAGTTTCTCCCACGGGGCCTTGCCGCTTCCTCGAGCTGTTTGATCTGCTAATGTAGACGCTTGAGTATGAGATGTAAACGACTTGCGAGTACTGTTTTGGCGCGGCCGCTTCGGCATGCCTATTAGTTCTTTGGCGTTGTGCATTCGCGTGCGCCTTGTGAACGGAGGAGACACATGGGTGCATGGGTTCGATGTCCACCGTTGCACATTTGTATTTATTGGAGTCCGTCTTGTGGAGCAATGCAAGAGCGGCTCCGTGAACGTTAGATGTTGGCTAAGAGTCAGCCCGAAAAAGTTAGTTCAGATTGGCATCCTGCGAAATTGTGCCGGTGTGACTTAAAGTCGCATGTTGCACGTTTGCAACGCCCTTACATGCCAAACCGCGCGTCACTCGTTGTTCGTGCGTTGGTCGTTATTGTTGTTGTTGTAGGTAATCATCTGGAGGTTGTTGACTGTGCCGTTTGTAGCCGCTTGTTTGCATGCGCAGGTTGCCGCAATTTACGCATTTTTCGAAACATCACAAATCGACGGGATGGGACGACAAAAATAGCCAACAACTCTGGCATAGAAGTAGCGAGTTCGATCTCCATACGTTACAATTCCACTTTCATTGCAATATTTTCGGAAGTTTGCAGATTCCGGTTAAAGTTATTTTTTCTAACAAAAATCTGCAAACTTTGAGGTTATGAAATAAAGAGACACAATGTGTATATGGAATCTCCTGCAACGAGTTTAACGTCGTAATTGCATCTGTTTGTTGCACTCTTGAAATACGATTCTCCTTCGTACCTGCCGGAATTGACCTACACATATTGCAGAGTAGAAAAGCCTTATGCTTTTGTGAAGGCTTGACATCATTGTGGATTCAGGTAGATACTCACCAGGTTCACAGTACATTCTAGATCAATATGAGAGTACTCTACGATGTGCGTAATACTCTGCGGCATACATATTTCATAACGTGTATAATGTTTTGACTACTTATCTTTAAACCCATTTTTTTACTTTAAAATTTAGTTCAATAGTAAACTCTCATTATCATATTTATTTCACTCATATTGAGTATGCATATAACATAGTCAATTATACAGATTATACGATTATAGCTGCTCGCTACATGTTATTCGAGAGAGGCAGTGCAGTGATCTTTTCGCAAGGGCCAGGCAGGCAGACGCATGAAACTTCGTATACACCTGAGAGCGCAGTCGACACTCCGTGTACTCCTCGAGAAACAATATTGAGGTAGAAGAGTGCCACTGCCGTCGGGACGGACAGTCCCCGGACGTCGCCTACCTATGTAATCCTATGTATAATGAAGCCGAAGCCCCAGATACCGGAAAGAGTTGACGAATTTTAAGGATTCAAGGGCTGCTGCAACGTATAACGTCTTAAGCAGCCAATCGAAGCAAGCTTTATAATATATTGTGATGGGCAGTTTTAGATAGATCTGATTTCTCAATAGTATGCGCCCTACTTATTGGTTACTCTTAGTACTAGGTCAACTATCGGTAAATATGAACGCTATATCTAACGGCTCGGTCATTCTACAAGACAACTAGGAAACAAAACTCAGTGATATATTATGTAGCGGATAATAGTCTTCTATGTCTTGGCTCGTATACATACTTTCTGGGCTGACTCTCAGCCAGGATTTAAAGTCTATGGAACTGCTTTTCGCATTGCTTCGTAAGACGGATTCCATTAATACAAATCGGTGCAACGGTGGGGCTCGAACCCGCGCACCTGCTATGTGTCTCCTTCGGTCGCGCGGCGCAGACGAAACCACCACGCCACCAAATATGCCAAAAATACGCCAAAAATACGCTAAAATATTTAAATATGCGCCATATGATAGACATGAATTTGCTGTTAGTTGCTTGATTATATAAAAGCTCGTTAAATACGAAACGTTAGCGACTGATTGAAGTCTACCAAAAGATTTTTACTTTTTACTCTAAAAATGTTTTCATTACAGTATTAGGATTTCTTCATTATACTGTAGTTATTAATTCTCCACTTACACCCCCTGTTTGAACAACCACCTTACAAGGATGATCTCAGTTCCTTCCGCTATTGTAGAATTCTGGGGCGCAGGACTACACAAATGGACAAATATACGTATAACTCCTTCTGCTTTCTCAATATCCCGCGTAAAGATGGTAGACGGTAAGCAAAATCCAAGGCTTGCGCACTAATAGCAAAATGAGTTGACAAAAAGCTTTCAACGACAAGTCAGGCAATAGTGTTGCTTAGCTGTAAAGTATGTAGTTGAATATGTCGTGAAAAGGCCTGGAGCTTTTGCGGCCGTTATTGCCTATTTATCTAGGCTCAGCAAAATGGCATGTCGTATGATTGCGCCGCGGAAAGGACAGTGAGTCATTAAATAACCGTTAATTTGAATACTTAGTACGTTTATAGGGCATATACTAAGCCAACTTTATTTCATTTGAGCCAGACTCTTTGCTTGTCATGATCACGTGTAACCGAGATTCGATGGCGTCTATTTACTCCATATATTGTTTGTATTTGTCTACGAGAGCTAGCCTTATTTGCCCCTATTCTGCTGTTGATTCCGCCAAACTAGATCGATACATCTGGCTAAATTCGGCACCATTCAGACTACGCACCTCTCTATACACGCCTATAATGAAATTTAAAAAATACATGCAAACTTGTGAAGCTTGTTGTAATGAGCATATACGTGTGCCGGAAAATGCATTTAAGTACACTTACCCAGCCCGGGTGTTAATAAATAAATAATTAATAAAATGCCTTTAAGTATACATAGATGCATAGTACAATGCAGTCTTGTTCTCTGCTGTAGCGAATCACTTACGTATTAAATATTCGGCGTTTACTTTAAGCAACCCAATGATCTACAAATATCGTATGGGCATTTCTTTTTAGTTTGAGTTATTTATATTACAAATACAATTTACGTTTACATCAAAGCTTCCATCAAAGTCTCCCCATGATACGGGACATTCAGTGTATTAAGGACGGTGTTCTAAGCGGGCGGGCTTAACTGTCATGGTGAAACACGACGCCCCTACAATTGCATAGTTTCAGTCTTTATTTGGGACTATGGGTATGAAAATAACAAACTCCTTAGAAAAATTCTTAAAGGATCTCATCCAGTACGAGTTGAGAAAAACAGCGTATTTATGCAGACATTAATGGTAGAGCTGTTTAGACGGTGAACTTGCAACTTCTAGACGCCGCCCGAGCATACGACAGAGTCAATAGAATGCAAGTAACAGAGGGGCTATACACATGAAAAATGGTGCATATGCAGTAAGCAACCATTAGGATTCCAAAATTGCTCTATGTGCCGACGACCCGGTCATCGTGTGCCACATTTACGGAAACGTCAAAACATTACCAAAGATTACAACACAGATCGGAATACACGCACCAAAAAATTAGGTATGTCTGTCAGATTCAAAAGATTGAAACACATGATGATGGCAACTGGTGGCGCTGAGATAAAGAACAACGGTTGGTGACACTTGCACATTTCTTGTAAGTGGAGATAGGTGACGAAAATTCAAACAACTTTTCGCACCACTCGGGGTAGAGAATTATCGAGAGCAGCGAACCGTGCAAAGGAACTCACCAAGAGCGGCGGTAACAGCCTTCGTGGGCGTTTTAGTGGGATCCTACTAACCCGTAGCCATTTGAAGTTCTCCCACGACTACACGGCCACTCTGGCATGCGACAATGATTGAGTGTTTTTATTTACAGACAGCAGCGAAAGCAGCGGAAATGACGACAATTGCAGTGGCAAACATTTGATGAGTTTCTTAGACTGATAGATCTAGATAACGGGCCAAACTACCCATCAGAGCAAGAGAAAAGCGGGCCGGCCACCAACAGTGAGGACTCTTAGGTAACTAGACACGCAATCCTAGTGGGGTTTTTAAAGGCAACAATGAGACCCCTGTAAGCCGACAGTGTTAACGACAAGCACCCGCACCTGAGCCAGTTGACTAAAAACTAGGGTAACAACGTCGGGACAACAGTGAGACAGAGTCAGCGACGATGCGTATGACGCCAAACAAAAGACCCACAGGGCGTACAATAGAACGGCATGAGGCCGGCAAGAGACCCACAGCATATCATAGAACGACAAGAGACCGCAAAGGAACGCATGCATTCATTGTAATGATCCCGGAAGTTCACTGTCGTGTTTGGACCGAGCAGAAATACTGTCTACTAGACACTGAAGGAACTGATCCTTACCCTAAGAAACCGCAAACGATAGAACACGCGAGGACCGCTCGCGTGAATCGACTGCTATTATACAATCTTCTTATAATTGTTCACATTGACACCGCAGCGAGTTTCTCAAATTTCGGAGAGTGTTCTGTTGGAAAGTGTCGCACCATATCAATCACGCAGTTAGTTATCAACTACTAAGTCAGATACGTATGTGCGCAGCGGGAATTGCCCATGTTTAGAAACACATGCATGTGTTGGTAATCCAAGCAATCATCCTACTGTGGGTGTCCATGAGTAAGCATGACACAGCAGCACTAGAACCCCTCGTGATTTAACTGTCTCGATTTACATTTTTTCACTTAGCAGATAATTAAATGAATAAAATACGTATATATATATATATATATATATATATATATTGATTGATTGATTTATTATTCGCTTGGCATGCATACCTAAATACACATGTCACCCTTTTTATCAGGGGCGCTTAGAGCGGCAGCATATATGTTACCTATGCATCTGAATAATCAATGTACACTTCCATACCTACTGAGTATTTGCTTTCCATTGGGACAGCCTCTTCTTTGTAATATCGACCAGGTCCTTTCTAACGTTTGGTCCTAGAGCTAGGGCATCCGACAGCTCTATATCTCTGCTTCCCCCTAGGGCTGTACATTCTTTAACAATATGCTCAATTGACTCATTCCCTAGTCCACATGCTCGATATTCTGTACTTTGTCCCTCCATATATTTAGCTCTTTGTATCCTTGTATCCAACATCCCTGCCCTGGCATCTGCCAATAGCCCGCTCGCTTTTGAATTATCGTATACCCATTCTACCCCGCCCCTTTCCGTCTTTTCCTTTCCATATATACTTGCCAAACTCGATCTGGAACCCATCGCCAATTTCCATTTGCCTGTATATGACTTGTTCACCCTCGATTTCACCATCTTCTCCGATATTCCCGCTCTGGCCCATTGCTGACTATTGTACCCAATCTCCCTAGCTGCAAATTCTACTCTGCGATCCCACTTCGTTTTCATCTTTAGTGCCGTCTTTACCAGCTGCATCTGTTTAACCCATCTTTTACTTGTGACACTTTTAATCCTAACACTAAATCTTAGCTTACTTTGTACTTCCCTTTGTATAAATTTTGACATTCCTCCTTCGCCCTCAAGAAATTCCCTAGCGCAATTAAAACGGCAACCCAATGCAAATCTTATCACTTCTCTTTGTATTGTTTCTAACTTCTTTCCTAACCCCGCGCTGTGGACCAGAGAGGCGTTAGCAAAGGTCAATCCTGGCACATACATGGCCTTCCATATATTCCTTGTTACTATATATTTGTTAAACCCCCAGAGGCCCTTACACCTTACTGCATTTCTTCCTCTTTCAGCTT
Organism: Dermanyssus gallinae; assembly: GCA_003439945.1. Taxonomy (NCBI): domain Eukaryota; kingdom Metazoa; phylum Arthropoda; class Arachnida; order Mesostigmata; family Dermanyssidae; genus Dermanyssus; species Dermanyssus gallinae. The sequence continues at coordinate 415,360 of QVRM01006416.1, forward strand.
TCTTCCTCCGTAATATCTCTTCTTTTTCTAGATAATTCCCCCCTGTAGTCATTGTCACCCCAAGATACTTGTACTCACTTTTATACTCCAATTCCTTCCCCTGTACTACAAGCTTTCTTTCCTCCCTAATTCCGTTAAATACTAAAATTGCGCTCTTTTTTTCATTAAACACCATGTCTAGTTCCTCCGCTGCTTCCCCACATGCATTCAACATTTGTTGAACCTCGCTAGTGCCCCGCCCTAACACTACCATATCATCAGCAAACAGCAGCACAGGTGTCTTGATATATACACCTTTTTCCCCTATCTGCCACCCTAAACCCGTTTTATTAATCCTTCGCGCTATTCTCTCTATATATATCAAAAAAATAACCGATGACAACGGACAGCCTTGCCTGACCCCCTTAGCGACTATGAACTCTCTAGATTTTTCGGCTGCTATTATTATTCTTACCGTGTTATTTCTGTAAATTTCTTCCAGCAACTCTACCCAACTTCTCTCCAAACCCTCCTCTAGCATAATTTTATACAACTTTGTTCTGTCCACCATATCATATGCTTTCTTAAGATCTAAAAATCCTGCCACACACCCTTGTCCCCGCAATCTCGATGTTTCGACAACCTGACTTAGTAGGAAAAGGTGATTGTCTAGCCTATATCCTTTCCTAAATCCGCATTGCCATTCTCCTATTTTCTCATTTGTCTCCAGAATACTCTGCATCCTATTCTTAAACACTTGCATAAATATTCGATACGCTATAGGTGTAATTGTGATCGGTCGCCTATTTTGTAGAGTGTCATTATCTACCCCCTCCTTGGGAATAAGAGAAACTCTTCCCTTGCGCCAACCCTCCGGGATTCTGCCCCCTCCAAATATATTATTAAATTGCTTCGTTAGATAATGCACGTACTCTTTTCCCAAAGCCTGTACAATTCCTACCGAAATCCCGTCAAGACCACACGCCGTTTTTGGATTCATTGTCTTTAACACGCTTTCGATCTCGTCTGCTGTGGTTGTAATTTCTGTGCTAGTTCTTGTCTTTTCTATACTGCTCACGTTAGTCGTAAAAAATAGTGCTTGTAACGCGGTGTCCATTTCATCTATTGTGTATGTTCTGTCCTGGACGTTATTTGTCATCCTTGTTTTTTCCTGTCTGACATAGTCCCAAAACTGTTTGGCTCGCTGGCCCTTGGGGGCCCCTAAAATCCTGTTAAATTCTCTCTCGTCTGCGTTTTTAATTGCATCCTGTATTAACATTTGAGCTTTATTCTTGGCTTCCTTGTAATTTTCCCAATACTTTTCTGCCTTATCTGTGTCCCTTCCCATTACCTTTCTATGCTCCTTACTCCACCTTTTCCTTTCCATTATTGCCGTATTTATTTCGTCACTCCACCATCCTCGTTCTCCTCCCTTTTGAACTCCCCTCCCTATCTTACAACACTTGTCATATGCCTCCTTAATATTCCTATGCATCTCGTCTACCTGCCTTTCCCCATTTGCCACTAAGAGCTGTTTTATATATTCTACTTTCTGTGCCCATTCGTGTTTATCCAGACATTTATTTTGTACAACTACGCGTCCTGGCTTCTTCTTCCTCCCACTCACTTCTACCCAATTATGATCACTTCCAACATTGTATGTTTTCTCTTCGTCTATCTTGATTTCTTCTACCCATTTATCTATTTTACCCTTCGTCAGTACATAATCTACGCACGACTTTCTATCCCCCTGCGTGTACGTATATCTCCCTTCTACCCGCGGGTCCAAATTTAAAATTTGGGCCTCACTCGACTCTGCTAATTGTATTAGTCTTCTGCCCGCTCTGTCTTCTCGTCCATCTAGCTGTTCGATATGTGCATTCCAATCTCCCAAACATATTACTCCTCCTTTATCCTGATATTCCTCCATTACTTTATATACCCTTTCAAATAGCTGGTCATCTTCTTCTTCCGTGTTGCTTGGCGCTCTGTATACCCCCATTACGGCCCCGATTGTCCCTTCCATGCGTATCTCTATAACCACCAGATCCTTCATTTTGGCATTCACAACTTCTTCGCACGAAATAGCATCCCTAGTTAATATCCCAACTCCCCCAAACCTGTTTTCTCCATTGTCCGTATTCCGATTTGTACCATACCAATTATATCCCTTTAAACCCGGCGGCACTTCCATCTCCCGCAAATGCGTTTCCGTTACTATCATGATATCCACAGACCTTATTGTAAGTAATTTATATAATTCTTCCCACTTTCCTCTTCGCCTCCCCCCTCTCATATATATATATATATATATATATATATAGAGAGAGAGAGAGAGAGATCGTTTTTCAGACAGGAATTATATATATATATATATATATATATATATATATATATATATATATGTATATTTAGTAAGAGAGAGAGAGAGAGAGCGTTTTTCATACTGGACTTAGAAGAAGACTGTGACACATACTACAAGTGTTTAATAAGAACATATATATATATATAGAAAATATTGTGATGATTTATTAATCATTTACAATACGTTTGCACACTTGGCAGTGCTCGCCTTCGTATATATATACAGGGTCATTCATATTATTGTGCACGCATTTCGAGGTTTGATAGAACTCGGCAAGAAAATAAGTTTTCCCTATGGAGGGAAGACGTGGAAACGTCTTGTTTAGGAGAGAGACTGAAGTTTATAAAAGTAGTTTTTCTGCCTTTTTTTCCTACATAGTTGTGCGAAATCTCTGTTTGCGGGAGAACCAGTCAACGCATGAAGGAACCGATTACACCGGCGTATTCGGAGGAAAGTTCTGCACAACGGAAGACACTTCACTAGCTTGCGTAGCAAAAAGCTAATACCCAGATTAAGGAAAGTCATGAAAAGTCGATATTTTACGTTAACGCCTTTTCATGAAAAATCGTAAATTTTTTCCATTGCGACCAAAAATGTACGTCCGAAAGACCACTCTCACGCAATAGCAAATTTAATGCCCATCATTTTCGTATCAAGGTGATGGTGCTGCGTTACGTAGTTGTCAAGTCACTAAGATTTTTCGACAGTCATAGTTGTTATGTTTTACGTGCAAGTTTTCACGTTCAGAACCGTAAAAAATTTCCAAGACGTTTCCGCCCCCTCCCTCCACTAGGAAAAGTTAGTCTCTTGTTGAGTTCTACCAAACCTCAAAATATGTACCTAACTTTCTCATACGCCCTATGGAAATATGCATGCCTTCGCTTTCGATATGGCTATCGAAAAAGCTTAGTGACTTGACAACTACGTAACGCAGCACCATCACCTTGATACGAAAATGATGGGCATTAAATTTGCTATTGCGTGAGAGTGGTCTTTCGGACGTACATTTTTGGTCGCAATGGACAAATTTCACGATTCTTGATGAAAAGGCGTTAACGTAAAATATCGACTTTTCATGACTTTCCTTAATCTGGGTATTAGCTCTTTGCTACGCAAGCTAGTGAAGTGTCTTCCACGAGAGCAAGCTAGTGAAGTGTTGTGCAGAATTTTCCTCCGAACACGCCGGTGTAATCGGTTCCTTTATGCGTTGACTGGTTCTCCCGCAAACAGAGAGTTCGCACAACTATGTAGGAAAAAAAAAGGCAGAAAAACTACTTTTATAAACTTCACTCTCTCTCCTAAACAAGACGTTTCCACGTCTTCCCTCCATAGGGAAAACTTATTTTCTTGCCGAGTTTTATCAAACCTCGAAATGCGTGCACAACAATATGAATGACCCTGTATATATATATATATATATATAGAGAGAGAGAGGGGTAGAGAGAAGAAGACTGTGACACATATTATAGGTGTGTGTGCGCTGTTATGTAACGACCATGTTTTGTTCAAAACTGGCTTTCCCTCTTCATTTGTATTCTGCGTTACGGCTATTGGCACGGCGTTGTGCTGTTAGTGTGCATACGTTCTAACTTTCATGCAAACTATAGTGCGTGCATTTGCCGGTATTAGTTGCAGTAATGCGTCAAATACCATGTTGTGTACTCTCCGGTGTTACTTAACTTTCTCGGGCTGATTCTCAGCTAACATTTAACGTCCACGGGACTGCTTCTATGCAAGGTAGGGTTCGAACCCTATGTGGTTCCCCCGGTCGCGAGGCGCACGCGAATGCACCACGCCACCGGGCTCGACAATTAACGATCCGGCTTTAACAAAGCTTTGTAACTTATCGACTCTAACGAAACATATATTTACGTTTTCAACGCGATACATTTGATAGCTCAGATACGTCTCGGAATTGAGCGTTCTGTTCTTGTAAGCTCGAGCCCCGGAATTGGTTCGGTTTAATGGTTAGCACTCAGAAGCGCGAAAGGACGGTGAAACTGCGATGTCGGTCAGCAGCTGCGATCAATAGCGTGCGAAACCGGACTTCCATTGCCTCGAGTAGAATGAGTACAATTGTTGTGCAGATACGGGCTGCACGCTGCTCCATGTATCCCCGGGCGACGTCAGTTTTGTTGAGGAAAGACCACATCTTCAACCGTAATAGTCGGTCCCTGGCCTGGACTAGATCAGCGTGTTGTCAAAACACCAGACGATAGATCTTTTCAGCACCAATCGTTTCAGTTTGGTTTTAGGTAGGTCGTCAGTTTAGTTTCGTTGAGATTGTAACACGAGCAGCACCGTGGACAGCAGAGACGCGGTTGAACCTCGGCTACATTTTAACACACACAGAAAGCCGGTTACACTCATGCCCATCACGTTTGGTAGTTTCACTCATTGCCGCCGAGACAAAACATTGAAGCTGTCTGGCGGTGATGCTCAATGATGTGCTCACTGCGGCAATGTGACGAATAACCGACATCATACCTGGACAGCTAGTCATTTCTGCTTAGCTCTGTTTTTGAAGGGGAAATGCATTGACACACCCGCACTTGACCCGCTGGTCTTTAGGTAGTTTGTGGATTGCCATGGTCAATGTTAGTGCCACCTGTAATACCTACACTGTTCGTCTTTTTAGCATTGAATGCTGCACACGTTTGGTGTTGCTGAATGTTTAATTGTATGCATAGTCTGTTATTTTGTCATGGTGTTTTTTGCAACCTGTTTATTGCTGGTAAAGCTTTATCGTTCGTCTCGCCATCAGAAGCTGTTATGCTTGCTCTCTGTCCCCACTAGCTGATAACGCTGCTAGCCGGGGTGCTGTGTTGCAGTGATGTCGTCCACATACTCCTTCCTCCCTTGCCGGTTGTAGTATTTGTTCATCGCTGAGCGACCATCAGTCTGGGCTGTACGATCTAATTTTGAGAGACTTGTCTAACGCGATGCTTACCGTGCTCGGTAACGACAGGCTACGCCGAGTCAAAGGCCAGACGTTGCCAGACGTGGTTGAAATGGCACAGTCGTCTCTCATTAGCAGGTCGTTTCCGTGTGAGGCTGGCTTGGAAGCTGAATTGTGTGCGAGTACGAAAGCCAGTCTATATCCATTGACGACTTTGAAATTTAGAATCTAATGCTGATCATGACATCTAATGTAACTGCTGCACAGGCGTTTCTTTCATGACATCTAATGTAAGCTGCACAGGCGTTTCTTTTAGAACCACACTCTTTCGTTCGACGTTCTCGCGGTGGCTGTACATCCGCGACCATTACTGGGTTCGCTTTAGCGGGTTTTGATCTATCACTCCCTCAAAACTTCTGGGACAAGGCGGAGCTACTTTAATTGCTCATCGGCACGTCACTGGAACAAGAAAAGTCTTTTTACTAAGATCACGGTACAAACACCTTTGTGTGAATGTGCAAATTGCCGGTCGTTCCATAACAGCAGGCCAATTTTTAAAATGTCTCCCGAATCTTCTTGTTTTACTTTTATTATGAAATATCCTTCGTTTGCGGATACATATCAAGCTAATCCAGACCCGTTTATAATATATCGCTGTAGCGTAAACTAATAAACTATTTATGTCTTATTTCAATTTTAAAAAAATCTAAGCATCAATATTTTCAGAGTCAATATTTTCAGAATAAGGAATATAATTCAGCTGCGACTTATGCCGCTTAAAATAGATAGCCATTATGAGGCGAGCATTATAGCAGCTCATATACAACGCTTTTAGAATTGACAACACATCCAGAGCCAATAAGAGGTCATATACAAAGTCGTAGAGTGACAGCGATTTCGGATAAAGATAGCTATAACAAACTCCGAAGGTATGTTAGTCAGCGTTAGGTCATCTGACTTAACCGAGGAACCCTTGAGTAGTGCAGTTCCGCTGCGGTTCGGCCTGGGAGGCCCACGCTCGCATATAACGGAGTCTCGACCGACTGATTTGTACTTTCTACGACGTCCGCACGCAGTCACCAACCAGCTCTTGCCAGTGGTTTGGGCATATAAATGCCGTACGTCACTTTGGTTCTCGGCATTAACCCTTCTTACACGACTTTTTCCGTGGAAGCATCTGCAGATGCGACTAAGATATCCGGTCTCTTCTAAGTCAGCTTAGCACCGCTGAAATCGCCACTTAAAAGAATGTAGTGAATGATCCCAAATGAGTTTTGCTGCTAGAAACAGTGGAACTAGGCAACACAGATTATATTACCAGTCTGGTTGAACAGCAGCGTATTCTGCAGCCGGAAAATGCATGGTCGGCTGATAACACTAGAAGAAGCAAAGCAAACAATGATAAGCAAAAAAAATATATATATTATATATATATATATATATATATATATATATATATATATATATATATATATATATATATATATATATATATATATATATATATATATATATATATATATATATACATACATAAGGGTTCCAGTATTTCTACCAAAACTTTAGGATCTAGTACAGCTCGGCAATGTTTCCAATGGAACGAGGGGCGGAAATGTCTTCTTTTGGAGTGAGAGCAAAATTACCAAAATTTGTTGTATCAAGCTTTTTATCCTGACATATCTTCATTACGTCTGCTATTGCGAGAGTCCCAGCAATTCTATTAATAAACCAATTATACTTGCTTGTTTGAAAAAAAATTGCATCTCCGCTAGCCCAAAACAGCAATGTTGTACTGAAGATGATTTTCCTTTTTTTGCAATTCTTATAGTTTGGCTATTATCGTAAAATACTAATTTTGTTAACAGTATGCTCATATCAACTACTAAGTCCAAACAAATGCCAATCTATTACCGATCATTTTGGCTAAGATGGCATTATGATGCTACAGGCTGTGTTTAAAAAGTAACACAACTTCTCTCCGACATACATATGAAAATGAATGCATGCACATACGCTAGCATGTCGACTCGTTTTACCAAATGCGACTTCTAGCAGCACACCAACCAACCATTATTTAACTACAAATTTTGCTCGAAAGAGCCCCCTGCTGACATTATACACTTTCGATAACTGCCGCGCAAACGAGTCTCTTCAGATGGCTCTGTCGTGTAGTCGTGTAGTCTAAGTACTATAGCCACTTAGCGTGCACTAAGCACATTTTAATATTCAAGAGATCGGGCCTACACATACGTACTGCATCAAGCCACCTTTGTCAGGACAGCTTCTCTGTAGCTGTATGACGCTTATGTATGACTGTCGAATTAAAACTTTCAAAGTAAATTCGGGCAATGTCGGCCTTAAGGAAAGGACAGACACTCAGCAAATCATCTAATAGGTAGATGCATGGGAAATATGGGCGCTTTTCTGACTCAAGTCGACGGTCGGTGGAGAACCGTCGAGTGGGTTAACCATGCAAAGGTATATACATATATGAAGGCTAATTGAGACGCGGCTTTAACAGGTATTCGGGCGAAAGCTACTGAAAAGAGATATGTATTCTCTCCGGAAAAAAAGAACCCGTGAAAATGAACTTTACTCTAACGTCATGAGTCGTTCTGATTCAGCCCCGGTAATAGTAGACTTGCTTGATGTGTAACCTAGTATTTACGTTTTAATTAATATGGTATTAATGTTTCATCTATTTTATTTCATAAGCATTGATGCTAACTATTCATAGACTATTTTATTTCGTGGGTACTGAAATCCATGTGGGAAACACGACATATCGAACAAACCGAAGTTCTGCAGGGCGGTTATGCATTTGTCCATCACCATTGCCTGCGTTCAGTAGAATTCAGGCGGTACCTGGCAAGTCTTATCAGTGCGCGCAGTTCCAATCTTGAAACGCAGTGTGCGCAATATGTTGCGCTATGAGACAGGCCGGGCAAAAAAGCGTTGTTGAACGTCGGTCAGAATCTTAATCGATGCCGTAACATGAAAAAAAAATCCATGCCGTAACAAGAACATGCGGGCTCCTTTGTACTTATAGGGTCCGTCTTACGAAGCAGTGCGAAAGCAATTCCATTAAAGTAACATGTTGGTTGAGAATCAGCCTGGAAAAGTTAAACTTCCGCAAATGAAAACCACGATTGCTGCAAAATATTAAGTGACGTGCAAGCGTGTAGATAGACAGCTTTTCATATAGTCTTTCTCTGTGAGCTTCAATATATATAGACTCGCCTAACTAAAAGCTGTTATCGATGACGTAGTGGATGACTCCGCGATTAAATGTGCATTGGGCTTTTTTTGGCATTGCCACATTAGATGGCCCGACTTAACGCAACTCCTGCAGATCCTGGGCTCAGTCATTGTAATCACCGTCATTGCTAGCCGCAGCCAGCCCCCGTTGAGCTAATTTACCAGTTGGCTTGTACTATAGTGTTAGCTTAAAATGTAGCCACATAGTAGGATCATACTTCCTCATATACATTAGTTTGTCCTGCGCTAACGTGACTACCTGACTACCTGAAGTGGCCGATCTTGACGAACAGTCCAATGACGATCCAGTGTTTCATCTCTTAAAGGTGTCTACGCCGTCAGCTCACACAGTAGGCGCACACAGTCGTTAGCCCTAAAACAACTCAATGATCGTACTAACTAACTGCTGTTCACTCAGGTGAAGCTTAAAGAAAGCTAAAAGAAAAAGGCTGTGCGAAAAATGCGCCTATACGTTTGCAAGTTAGCACAGCAACCGAAAGAAGAAAGATTTTCCCACAATCACTCAAGAGAACCGTTCGTTATCAATATAACTTAAGAAACGCGATAAATCATCTGCACAGGACGCAGCAAAAATTCCCTCTTTGTCTGTGAGGAATAACAATAGAGCACATTGGAATCACTTTCCGCCGACCACTAAATTGAAACCGGTCGCCAACGAAAAAACAATTATGCAAGAATAAACTCAACAGCACCAACTGCGCTAAAAGATTCTAAACAGCATACGACTGGCGTTGCCCCTATATATCATTTCTAAATCGCCACGTTTTGCTGTGGATTTAGCATCGCACCATATGAAACAAAGATATTTAGTGAATCATTAGTTTTACAGGCATATGAGTAATTACAATTCAGCCGTAGAGAATGTTAATTTAAAAATGAAATAATAAGCAGCTGACATATAGTAACAGTACGCTACGCTAAACTTCATTGTTCATATGTTCTTGCACACGTTGAATGAATAAAAGGCTTTTATGAACCTATATTTGTCGTTAGTGCGAATGGGTCTACCTCCTGATATTGCGCAGTCGAGTGTCTCCTCGAGTGCACTAACAATTGTCTTGTACGTGACTGTACACCAGACTGCCAGATATAAATTCCGTGCGCATACACATATTATCCCACACATCTAATTTATCCGGTAAATAAAATAGAGGAACCCTTCGTACATTAGACTAGGTCTCAACTACGTAGCTGTGACTTGATAATGTAGAAATGCCTTTTACTGAAATGCTCCGTGCACATCTAGTGCATCCACATATTATCAGTCTGTGCATTTTGTGCACATAGGTACATATGTATATTATACCACACAGATGCTTAGTCAGCTAAACATAATAAAAAAATAACGCGCATATTAGACGGTATCTCAACTGCTTAACTATTGAACTTGATAATGTCGAAGTGCTTCATGCTGAAAATGTGCTGCCAACGCGCTGTTTCAGCGTTTTCTTCCTTTTTTCATGTCTAATAGCTTGAAAACAATCAAAAAGGCGTACATAATTGAGGTGTCTCAATGCCAAGCTGTAACTCAGTAACGTCGAAGCATTTTTTTTGCGAAAATGGCATTGACGTGCTATATCGAAACATAGATACGTTTTTCTATTTTAATTATAGAGTAAGGATGAGTCGTTTTCTAACAGAAAGTAACTGCCACTTACATTTCGGCCTAGTTTTATGCCAGACAGTTAGAATAGCCAATTTCTACAGATTTATTGAGGCGGTGCATCCATGCATAGAAACACACCTTCAAATGGAGCTTTCGATTGTTTCCAACTTTACTTTGACGGCACTTTAAGCGCCAGTTTGCGTCAATTGAATGGTTTTTGTCTCAGGTGTTTTTTGGATTTCGGAAAAAGAATGAATCGCACAGTGCCAAGTCAGGCGAATAGGGGGCGTGCTTCAACAACTTGTCTCTAGACAGGCGACGATAAAAGCCTCAGTGTTTTCAGTTACGTGGACTGGTGCGTTGCCGTGGTGAAAGGAACTATGAGAATAAGGAAACGCTTTAGAGCTCTTTCTGATAAACATTTTTGGTAGGAATTATGCAGCATACGAATCGTCCGCCAAGGGGATACTTTCAACTTACACTCCACTACGCAGGAAAATGCCAACATGGGTTTAGGTCTCTCTGTATTTGATTACCGCTAGGTATGTTGCTCCTAGGGTAGCTCCAAATCGTTGAGGGTTGTAACGATAGCATGATTTGTTTATGAATTATTTATTTGCCTTTACTTGTCTTTCATCAGGTTGGGCATGTGACTAATGGACACGTGACTGCTTATTAATCACGGCATTTCAAACGCATTAGCTGGCCGGAAAGCCAGACTAAACTTCAGTACCGTCTGGTTGCCCCAACTGTGGCGGCGTGGTCTTGGGGACTAGTGCGCTAGTCATGGTTGTCGCTTGTTTCATTCCTATGTTGTTGGTGGGTTAATTTTCTTTGAACGATGAGAATTAATGATAAATCATACGGTTTCGGCCAACGTTAGCTCCCGCTTTGTGATACATTTCGTAAAGGCTCGTTTCCATGCCAGACAAGCTGCAAGTGTGGAGGTGCAAGGAGTGGATTTTGTGCGGAAGGACCGGAGGGTGGAGCCCCATAATTCGTTTCAGAAAAGACGTTTTGAAATAATTCTCGGTCAGAATATTACCGCAACGATAGGCGGCAACTGGAATTACCTTTAGGTCGGAGAGGTGCATTTCAGTTGCAAATAGCGTACCTTGAATGTTTTAAATAGGTAAATCCGCCGTCTATTGAACGTTACTTACACCGTCCGCTTTACTGATTTTTTCCTGCGTCCGCTTTACTGCAAATGAGTAGTCCTAACGGCGTCCAATTTCCGATACGCATAGATACAGCCCCAGCCGCATACAGAGCGCACACAAAATCAGTATTTCTATTTCATGTTGCTGTAATTTGAATTCTGTCTCGGGAAGATTGTAAAATACCACACTTTGGGGCTGGTTAAGACGGCGACGACTGGTGAGATGCCGGAGAAATCGATCCGCCTTCAACAAGGATACTGAAGGAACCCTTTGACGGGAAATTGTCGGCTAGCACCTAATCGAAGCAGATTACTAGCTTGCCAGGGCATTGGTGAGGCGGATAATGAAGACCTTGTAGCTTGGTTGACAACATTCAGGAACACAACAATTTTCTGTTATACAATGATTTACGCACGCAATGTTCGCGCGCGATCATGTTGCTAGAACCTAACTGCTGCTTGGCATTCTGAAATGCTTTCTTGCACACATTCGTTTACAATACTTACACTTTACAGACCGTTATTTAGATCCAAACAACAGTCAGTTTCTATGTGTGCCGACATTGTCACCGCCATTAGTGCTTCGAGTTCTCAGTGCCCTGGCCATCCACCACGAAAACATGTAATGTATGCGATATGGTGAAACCTTTTTGTTTGGAAATTATGTAATCGCGCTTCTAAGATTAACTAAGCGAATGCTAAGATAATTCGATATATTTCATGAGTTCAAAATTTGGTACGTTCATGGAGGAATTATGGTTCAGATGGAAAGGTCGATCCGATCGCAATAATTCCATTGCTGTACCAGCACGGCGAATATTTTGCTGGACGTTCTGCCTTGTCACAATATTGTCGTATTGGCCACTCTGCTCAAAGTTTGCTACCTAGGCTTACATGTTAGTCAGTTTGAGTAGTTGTGGTCTCAATCGGAAGCTAGATGCGATATTGCGAACGTCGCAGCGTAAGGGTTTCTTGTGAAAATGTATTTATTATACTTACTTATAACCTGTACATTCATATATATATATATATATATATGCTGTGCCAAAGCTTCGAGAATAATAATAAGGAGGTGCTTGATCCACTCGACGCTTTTCCGGTCAACATTTAGAGTATTTCAAAACATACGTATGTGTGCAGTATACTTAAGTATAAGACTTTAAATAACTGCAGGCACAGATGAGAATATTGAGAAGTTGTATTAAAAAGAGAAGGCAAAACACTTGACAAAAGGGTTCTTGATCACAAGTGAGCAATATTGGGAAAAGACGGACCACTCCAAGCTGCATACGATTTCTGAAGCTATCCATCACAGATACATGTCGCGCTTGATATCGTCTCTTTGTCAGTAGAGAAGACAATTGTAATATATATATATATATATATATATATATATATATATATATATATATATACGGTATCATCACCTTTATCTGAAATTTTCCGTATAAAGGTAATGATAACGCTCTAGTTCTCATTCCTTCAAATAGGTTTGGTTCAAATGACCTTGCGTGTAGATGCGCTTAATGCACTGCAAATATAAATATGTAAAATGTACTTATTTATTATTAGGACACAGGACAATATAGAAAACAGCATAGTTTTACAGCATTTTGCTTTCGAATGATGTTCTCTATATAATGCTTAACCCAAAAAGAATCAAAACGTTATACCTAAGCTAGTTTGTCGCCTGTAGCTCTTTTTTAATGCTCTAATGATTAGAATACTTCAGGTGAACCTCAACCGGTGCAGAGCTGCGCACGACCTGCTTGAGAAGACGGTCCGGAAGAGGGGCATAGCATTATGCCTCCTTTCGGAACCGAACAAGAAGCGAATGAGAAAGAAGAGCTCTATAAATACCGATGAACGCATCGATGCGACAACCTGGTGGACAGAAGAGGACAACGCCAAATGGGCGGTACGGGCTCAGGAGAGTGGCGAAAGTGGCTTTGCATGGGTGAAATTAGACGGGGTGTGTGTTCTCTACTCGTGCTATTTTTCACCTAATAGGGAGATACAGGAGTTTCAGGTTTTCCTGGGTCAACATGGCCGTAGCTTAGGCACGCACGAGGGAAAACCATTGATTTTTACCGGGGACTTCAACTCGGCCAGTACTGCATGGGGTAGTCGTAACACTTCGGAAAGAGGACAAATCTTACTGGAATGGATGGCAGAGCAGGGGCTTATGGCTGTCAACGACGGGGACGTTCCGACGTTCTCACGGGCAGGGAGGGAATCTTACGTAGATCTCACGCTTGCCAACGAACGGGCATTCACGGCGATAACCGGGTGGAGGGTCGATACGGTTCATAACCACAGTGACCACCGCTACATCTGCTTCGGGGTACGAGCCCCAACCGCGACGCTTCCAGCATTACTTACCCGGGGCAGACGGTGGCAGATGAGACAGCTAGAAAAGGAAGCGCCAGTAAAAGAGATTGACGCGAGATGTCGGACGATGGGAGTGGGAACGGTGGACGAAAATCGATTCATTGAAACACTCATTGCCGCATGTACAAAGGCTGGCCCGCCCCACCCGAGCGGCGGAGGTGCCCGACGGCACCGGTCCGTTTACTGGTGGAGCAAAGAGATCGGGGAAGCGGGAAAGCGATGCACAAGGCTAAACAGGGCGTATACTAGGCAACGCAGCTGGCTGAGTGGAAGGTTGAACCGAGTAGAGAGGGGGCTAGACGTAGCTCTTTTTTAAGTGATGAATGTGCACATATGGGGATATCTGTAAACATATGTACACGTAAATGTATGTATATAAAAACAGATGCATCAAATGCACAAAGCCCTTATACCGTATATGTCGTTATTCGTCACCGTGAAATATACGCATAACTCGTTTACTTGACACTGCCTGTTTTATGGCGTATAACATCTAACAAAGGTCAAACATAATTGTTCAAGCGCAAATTCTTGTTCTGAATGATTGATAAACATGCACGCGGTAACTACAAAACCGGAAATATTCTAATAGTGGTGCTAAGGCCAACAGATAGACAAACCAGTTGCGGCTAGTTCGGTAGACTACTAGCATTCTATTTAATAAATACTGGCCTTATTTTGGTCGAGTACTTTCAAGTTCGTCTTGAACAAGTAGGGCCATATGACCTGTATCCCGAAAATTTCCTCGCTTTAGTTTTTGATACATTTATTACAATCTAGAGTTAAGGTCAACAAACTTTTGCAGTGATGCAAGCGATTACTGCACGTGAAGTCGGCCTGGGAATAGAGGACAAGGTCATCGGCATACATGAGGGGCATACACTGTCTATCGGCGCCGCTGAATTTCGTCTGGCAGATTGCTTACTAATATTGATTTGAGTACGAATGTAACCAAACCCGGGGAAGATCTGTTTAACAATCTTGAAACCAAAAACTACACAGTTATGAATGATGGCAGCCCAACGTTTATGCGACAGTACAGCTCTGGTTTTGTGGAGTCTCATCTTGATGTCGTCGCAGTGAGCAATGAGTTAACAAATTACTTCACTATGGAAATTGAAGACAGCGCCACCTTCTCAGATTATGCTCGGTGCTACCTGTACTTGAAATCAGATAATGGCAAAAAGTGGAGATGGACTTGCATCACTGACTGGAGGAGATATAAAGAATATGTTAGAGAACGCCTATCTGCCGGAAACGAAGTTACTACTGCCATCAGAGAATCCCACAAGATGGCTACCAAGCGAGTCAGGGTTCCTCCATATCTACCCCCACCGGACATCAAACTTGCTGGCCTACTGCAGGAGGTAAAGCGTCTAAAGAGGAGATTCAAGAAACATGGCTGGCTGTCCGATTACTCGATGTTGGCATCAGTGATGAAAGAGATAAATTCATACTCTGCTGACTTGCGGAAAAGACTTGAAGAGAAGTTCATCAAACAGCTAGGCGTCAACACAGGGTTGGGAGAGGCATGGAGTTGGATTAAGTCAACGGCCGAAACCCAACCAAAATGTCCGCTGTTTGCAGTCTGTCGATCAACGGGAAAGTCATTGCAAACTATACTCAATGATATGCTTAACGGGGCAATAAAAACAGCGGCCACGCCCGACACAGGAGAAACTCCAGGTACTGTCACTGAACCGCCTGCACAGCGCACATGCGATGAAAACGCTACTGATACTGATTGCGATTTCACAAGGTGGGAGCTAGATCTGGCATTGGCCACTGCCAACGCAAGAAGTGCCCTGGGCCCCGATGGCATCAGCAACAAGCAACTGAGGTCACTGGACAATACCGGGAGAGACCTTCTTCTTCGTGATCTTAATGCTATCCTTAAAAGAAGAGAATTTCCAACTGAGTGGAAAACTGGGGAAGGGGTACCAATTCTGAAACAAGGTAGACCGCGGTCACAATTAGGCTCATATAGGGTGATAGTCAAAACGTCCCATGTCGGAAAGCTTTTGGAACGCATGATTCTCCGTCGCTTGCTTACATTATTACAGAATAAAGGAACATTAACGGATAATATGTCTGCCTATAGGCCACTACGATCGGCCCAAGATAATATTCTGGATCTAGCTACTGATATCGAAGAAGCAGTCGCCAGAGGGGATCATGTCATGGCCGTGTTCTTCGACGTCGAAGGAGCCTATAACAACCTTGATCACACTGCCGTTGTCACTAATTTGATAAAAGCAGGATTGAAACCTAGTAGCGCTATCTTCAAATTGATTGTGACTTTCCTGAAAGATCGTAGCATGTCAATCCGGTGCAAGGGAACACACACGGAGGTAAAGACTCTGGGTAATGTCGGCCTTCCTCAGGGAGGAGTACTTTCTCCAGTACTGTTTGTCATGACACTAGCTGGGCTGGCTGATGTCATACCGGAGCATTTTAAGTTGTCTCAATACTCTGACGATGGTGCACTTTGGATTCGCCTCAAGGGTCGCACGATTAATCCAATCGCAGTGATGGAACTGCAACTGACCTTAAGAAAAATCGTATCGTCCTTAGGAGCTCTGGGACTCTCCATTGAGCCTTGTAAAACCAAGAGCATGGTATTCAATGTGAAAAGAGGACAGAAGCTTCTGCTGAGATTGGACAATCGACAGATTGAGCAAGTGAGCCAGGTGAGATTTCTGGGAGTGACATTTCAAGAAAACTGCAAATGGAACAGAGAACTCGACATCATCAAGAAAAAGGGCGAGCGAGTGGCGAATATGCTGAAAAATGCTTGTGGAACTTCTTGGGGAATCAAACCAGATACGGCGATGAAACTAGCAGTCGCACTGTTAGGATCAAAGATTAACTATTCCCTTGGCGCAATGTCTCGATTAACAAAAAAGGACTATAGAGTTATAGACTCTGCTGTTGCTCAGTGTGGTAGAATAGCATTAGGACTTCTCTCTATGACATGTACTAAAGCTGTGTTGTCAGAGTGCGGTATTATGCCCGCGGAATTAAATAGACAATTCATCTTAGAATGCCACCTTCTGAGACTGTGCCGCAGCAGGCACAGTCTCATCTTAAGTATATTTGAGAAAAGGGTGAATACCATGGCCTCCAGGCTACTACGGGACTCAGACTCGTTTCGAGAACCTCTGCTGGTACCGGGGTCTCATGTATTTGACGTCTCAACAGTCAAAGACTTGTCGACTCAGCTGTCAATAGAAGGTATATCATCGAAAAAGAGCCAACACGAGAGTGAACTACGAGCTGCGAGTGAGGTTCATTTGGGCAACATATCAGTGGATAGCGCACAGATATACTTCACGGACGGATCGGTGGATGGAGCTGCGGGAGGAGCAGGTGTTTTCCGAATCAACGACAACATGGAGATCAGCAAGCATATCGTCAACTGCAGCAGTTCAACTTCGGCCGAGCTGGTAGCAATATCTGAAGCATTGCTGCAGGAACTGAAGGAGCCATCAAATAAAAGGGTCGTGATCGTCAGTGACTCGCGTGCCGCCATCTCGAGCATTCGGGCTGCAGATCCGTCAGGACCCGCCGCATCTCTAGTGGAATCTATCATCAAGGTGATAAGTTACCTAGGCCAACGTGTGGAGCTACAGTGGGCACCCTCCCATGTAGGCATTTACGGAAACGAGGTGGCTGATGCACTCGCGAAACGAGGTCTGCTTGCAAACAAAGGAGAAGTAGCAATATCCCTTGGTAAAACTGTGTTAAAGGCTAGAAAAGAAGCCCTAGATAAGCACTATGAGACTTGGAGAAGGCAGGAAACTACAACTAAAAGGGACACGATGCAGATTGCACCACGGCGAAAAAGTTTGATGATGATGCCCTGTTCCAGAAGAGAAGCGGTTACTATTCACAGGCTACGTTGCGCTAAAGGGATGACGCAGAGCACCAGGTTCCACATTAAAGTTGCGCAAAGCCCGCTATGTGATGTATGTTTGGTACACGATGATGTATTGCATGTCCTAGATAAATGTAAAAAATACGATACTGAGCGGAAAGTATGGGAGAACGCTGTAGCTGCTGATCAAGTCGATGCAAGCCAACTTACTATTCGTATGAAAGACCAATATATAGAGGAACTCTTACAATTTGTTAGAAATGCTGAATTAATTGTCTAAATGAATGATATATAGCTGCCCTGAGTAGGGCTGACAGGCAGTCAAATGTGACGTGCTCTGGGTTTCTGAGATGAAACCCTCAATTGTAATTACTGTTACAATAAACTCTAATAAAAAAAAAATATTGATTGAACAATAGCGAGTCGACACGAATATCGCCTTGTGCGACCCCCTGTAGTCTGTGTCATTGCGATAGTGCGCTCAGTTACCCCGTCATCGAGGATTACAGACCCCTACTGTAGTTCCGCTCCAGCTAACCTAGTATTACTGCTGACACACTTCATGATGCTAACTCCATGACGAGGATTCACGTTCGTGACGATGTATCTATCTAAAGCAGCCACCTTAAGCCGTCTACGACGACATTAAAGGGAAAGTTTCGTTTACCTCGAGGGGCCATTTGATTTTTGCTGTAGAGAAGAGAGCGTTTGCACAAGCGCCGTCATCGTCAATCTTCTTCTCGCTCTCTTCCGAAAACCGTGTTGCTGCCGTCTGGCAGACACTCGAACAACAACAACAGCAACAACAGAACAATAGCGAATAGCTGGCAATAAATGTGGAAATGAACAGACGCATGAGTTCGACGTTCGACGTCAACCGTTAACTGGGCCGTACAGTGGTCCAGACAGGACGCTGTGATGCCAACGAGCGATAGATGAGCTGAGAACACCAGTTGCATTGGCGACGGACAGCACAAACGGGTGACAGACGCTGCAACACATCGTCGACGACACGGCTCTAGCAGGACACGAAACTAACTAACATAGTCTGTGAGAGAAATGGTTAATTGGTCATTACAGTTTCAGCAGAGCGAACGACACAACAATTGGCGCAAAGACGATGCCGCCGGCCGCTGCAGTAGCAGCAACAGCAGCAGCAAAAATGTCGCCGGATCCACCTCTACCACAATAATGGCAAGACTAGAAACCAGAACAGCAATAGCAGCAGCAACAACAATAGCAGCAATACCAATAACAACAGCAGCCGTAGTAACAACAACAACAGTAGCAACAATACCAACAACAACGGCAGTCGTAGCAACAACAACAACAACAACAACAATAGCAACAACCACAACAGCAGCAGCAGCAACAAGAACAACAACAATAGCAACAACCACAACAGCAGCCGCAAGAACAAAAACAACAATAACAACCACAACAGCAGCAGCAACAACAACAGTAGCCACAACAACAACCACAACAACAACGACAACGCCAATTTTTTTCAAAACTGTGTAGTTTCAAACCTGCGCCCGCGGTAGTAACGCATCTGCAACAGCAATACAACCAACAACAACAACAACAACAACACCAACAACAACACTAACAACGTCACTGAGAACAATGGGAGCAGTCGGCGTGCTGCCGTGGCGTGTGCTATTATTATTATACATACATACATTTCTCCATACATTGGATACAATGTATAGTGGGACATCGATTTGCGCGCGTCGCGTGCTGTTGTTGTGTGGACCGGTACAACCAAGTCATCCAAGTTAACAAGCGTTGTCCGTCTGCGGTCGTTGTCCGGGTCCGGTACGGCCGAACTTCGGCGTTTCGTCGGTCCCGGTCGGCCGCGGCTTGCCGTCGAAAGGAAGTCCGCGCTAACTTCAATCGATTCGTTCTTCAGACCTTCAGACTTCGACCAGACAGTCATCTATCGATCTATGTTCCGTCGTCCCGCATGCTGTAGCGCCACCAGCGAGCGTTGTTGTGTTCGGTGAGTAGTCGAACGCCGTCATCATCTTCATCATCATCATTATCTTCATCATCATCATCCGGCCGACATCAGGCCGAGCTTTCCCTGTATCGTGCGTGATTATTCCGCGTCACTCACCGCTAACGTTACGTTGCGGTGACTTCGCTATTGCCGGTGCCGTTGTTGGGGTTGCTTTGGTGTCGCGTAGTTGTTGTTGCTGCTGCTGATGTTGTTGCTGCTGCTGTTGTTGTTGTTGTTGTTGTTGTTGTTGTTGTTGTTGTTGTTGTTGTTGTTGTTGTTATTGTTGCTGAGGTTGTTGTTGCTGAGGTTGTAGTACTAGTAGTTGTTGTTGTAGTAGTAGTAGTTGCTGTTGTTGTTGCTGTGGTTGTTGTTGATGATGTTGTCGATTTCACCTCGGCTACTTCGGTAGCAAGAGCGCACAAAGCCGCGCAGTTAAACAACAAAGGGCGCTTGAGTCATCCACCTTGAAAGATGAAAACGGCTGGACGCCACAGCAGAAGGTGAAAAATAGAAAACAACGGGGATGGCGGCAGCGGCAGCAGCAGCAGCAGAAACAACGACGACGATGACAACAACAACAACAACAACAACAACAACAACAGCTATGACAGCGACTCGTCTCAAACGCTTACTGGACAATCAGAAGCTTCACGGGCTTGGCACGGAAAGACGGCGGGGAACCCGGGGAAGGCGGACGTTAGATGTTGGTCGAGCGGCTCCGAGGCCGTGTTTAGAGCAAACGAAACCTCGTAGCCTTTGTTGTTAAGAAAAAGAAGAACCAAGTGATAAGATTCTTCGGCCGCTCTGTTCTGCATGGTGGCCAGCGTAATCGAGCAGTTGCACGTCTGTGCAGGTATATGCATATATAGGTATATATATATATATATATATATATATATATATATATATATATATATATATATATATATATATATATATATATGTATGTATACGTGCCATCCCCATTGTGGATTGCCACTATCATTTGAAATGGTAGTAGTAGTACTAGTAAGAATAGCACAAGCCGGAGCAGTCGTTGTAGTAGCAATATTTACCCACTGTTATGGCGTCCAGAAGATGAGCCGGGATGCATTTAACGGTAAAGATAGCAGCAGCAACAGCAGCAACAGCAGCAAAAATAACAACAACAGCTATTCGTTCCGAGCACTGTTTGAAGTTTGAAGTTCTACTTTGGAGGGATAGATGCGCTCAAGCGGAGGAACGTATATCGACGTTGCCACCAGTGGCGATCGAGGGGTTGCCAAACGGTTGCTGAAGTTATGTTTTTGTTGTTGTGGCTGCTGCTGTTGCTGTCGTATTATTTGTCGTTGTTGCCGCTGTTGTTGTTGTTGTCTTTGCTGTTATTGCTGTTTTCGTCGTCATTGTTGTTATTGTTGATGCTGCGTTGGTGTCGAGTGCTTTCTTTCCCTCATTGCCGCCTTCATCATTTGGAGCTGTCACAGCAAACCTTTTTTGGCCCCGTTTTTTGTCAGCTTCCCGGCGTTTTGCTGACCGCTGACGCTTAAAGCGAGCCGAGGAACGGCGAATCGGCCAAGACCGAGACAGAGGAGTGGTGTTGTTGTTGCTGTGTCTGTGGCCTACTGTGTCTTCGGTGATGTTGAGTGGCTGTCGACAACGGTTAGTTAACACGCGTGTTGGACACGTTAACGCGGCCGAGCAGCCCAACTCAAGGCAGTAGTAATAAGTTGAACGACAAAAACACATTGCAGACAACACAAATGACGACGTCATTATTACGCAAAGCGGATCGAATTTGTTTTTGTTAATTTGGCGTTGTTTTGTCACCAACAATGGGTGGTACAACGACGGCGTTGGCTGGTCGTGGGGACGGTGTGTCTAATAATGGCCATTATATATAAATTAATATACACATCATATTTATTCACCATAGTTGTTGGTAGTAGGACTGCATTGACATTTGCTACGAAATTATAACAATTTCTCGTTTACACTCGCCTGTAACGAGTAAGAGTCTAATGCCGAACATATTAGAACATGATATCGACAGATGTTGCACTCACCACAAAACTTACATAGACAGTCGTTAATATCATAACATTTACCTTTGAGACACATATAATGGTGATAATCGTGCCATGTTATCCTGCACACTAGTGGTCGGCTACTTTAGAAGGCACGTTTCCACTTCGCTGAGCGAAAAGCAGGCTCATCTGCATAGTCACACATAGCAAAATGTACGTTTCGGTCTTCCCTGAATGTTCTGTAAATTAATCTCTCTCTCTCTCTCTCTCTCTCTATATATATATATATATATATATATATATATATATATATATATATATATGAAAAGAATAATACGCTTAGACACTTCATAAAATTATGCAGCCTGTGTTACGTGGTCGACGACACTCTATGAAGAACTCGCGGCCGACCTAATATAATGGTACGCCAATAACTAGAAAAAATCGCGCGCATCAAGAGGGGACACGCTGAGAAAGGAGTCATGGTTCGCCAACCAAAATGCATACTTTTGGATACAATATAGTATATTTCGCACTGAACGTCACTTCACGTTTGTTGTCGGCGGTCGCCGATTGGATTCCACCGTTTAGCGCCAAGTGGACCATGTATTCGCGGGTCACGCGAAAGCGCGTGCCACGCTTGACTAAGTCGATTGGTCTGCTTGATTGGTAAAACTCAACCCGTAACACGTCGTCGTGGTTGTCGTCGTTGTCACGTAATAGCAGAGATATATTTTTGCTTTCCGGCTTAGATCGTGACAGTGCAAGCGTGACACGGCGGTCTTGCATGGTATGGCTAAAATAAAACACGAAAAGAAGATGCTGCAATGGACACTAATACGAAGATGAACAGAGGCGAGGCCAAGGGCGTATACAGGGTCATTCGTATTAAAATGTACTTCTTTCGAGGTTTGATAGAACTCGGCAAGAAAATAACTTTTCCCTATGGAGGGAGGAAGCGGAAACGTTTTGTTTAGAAGTGAGGATAAAATTTATAAAAGTCGTTATTCTGCCTTATTTTCTTCTACATACAATAGTTGTACAAAATCTACGTTTGCGGGAGAACCAGCCAACGCATGAAGGAACCAATCATATCGGCGTGTTCGGAGGAAAATTTGCAACGGGTGACACTTCACTAGCTTGCGTAGCGAGAAGCGAATAGCCAGGTTGAGAAAAGACATAACAAGTCGATATGTTGTTATGTCTTACGATAACCATTTCTGTAAAAAATCTTTATTTTTTTTCATTACGACCAAAAGTGTATGTCAAACAGACCGGCCTCACGCAATAGCAAATTTAGTGCCCACCATTTTCGTACCAAAGTGATGGTGCTGCGTTAGGCAGTTGTCAAGTAACTAAGCTTTTTTGATAGCCATATCGAAAGCGAAGACATGCATACTTGCATAGGGTGTATGAGGAAGTTAGGTACATATTTTGAGGTTTGTTAGAACTCGGCAAGAGAATAATTTTTCCTAGTGGAAAGAGGGGGCGGAAACGTCTTGGCAAAATGTTACGGTTCTGAACATGAAAACTTGCACGTAAAACATAACAACTATGACTGTCAAAAAAGCTTAGTTACTTGACAACTACGTAACGCAGAATCATCACCTTGGTACGAAAATGGTAGGCATTAAGTTTGCTAGTGCGTGCATTCAGACATGCACAAATTCAGACATGTGCATTCTCTGCAACTTGATAACCCGAGACACACCGGGTACCAAGAGGTGGGCTGCTCGGAGATACTTTAGATCTAAAGGATGTTGTCGCACGTATGCTGGAGTTTTGAGAACAGTTGAATAAACTTGCGTACGTAATAACAGGGATCATGATAGCCAAGGAGGAGGTTGTGATGGATATGGTTTCGGCGGCGGTCGGTCTAATGGACGGCGCCCACATATGAGTTTCGTGAGAGCCTAAAGCTTGCAAGAAAATGTAATTTACATAATTTCATACAAAAACTGGTACTGGTGATTACACGATATATTGTAATAGCATTAAAGACCCACCCCCATAAATGTAAGCAATATTAGTTTAACTTTTAGGATTAGGACGGTTATAGGGGATGACAGAAGGTTTGAGGGTTTTAGCAGGTATACAAAGGTATTGGTGCTTTGCTTCCACTCAGTCCTTTAAGCTCGAGTGTGGATTGTATTATTTCGTTTTTCAGTGCCATTCTCATTGTTTTATTGGGCTTTGCTAAAGCAACGAACTCCCGCTAAAGCAATGATGTGCCGCTACAAAACAGCCAGTTCTCCTATTGATGTGAGGTCATTCATGATATTCCTCGCCGATTTCTCACTTTTACAAGCAACAAAAGAATGTTGTTTCACGTGTTTTTTCTACCAATAGGGTTTGTTTCCTTCATTTATAGCAGACATTGTTTAGGTAACAGTGAAAACAGGTAACGTATGTTCAGAAATACATGGCAATAGCTGTCAATGGTTAGACACCACATTAACCATTAAATGCGTAGAAGTAAAATGGAACAGGACACCGTTTGGCCACCAGCCATGTGAAGAGACTGTTCTTATGCTTAGTGCAAGCCATAACCATTGGACAAATGGCACTCCGACTTCTTGGGTAGTTAGTCCTGATATGAAGAAATTATCTTCGCCAGTCCACTTTTCAACTTGACATAATGAAGATTGGTTGTGCTGTTCACACACAGTCAATGAATGACAAACTGTCGACGACAATATCAAATCAACATCTCAATTACCAATGTTGTAAAAACCTTCTTCAGGTTTCCTCACTATATATATATATATATATAAATATACTCACTATATAAATATATATATATATATATAAATATACTCACTATATATATAAATATATATATATATATATATATATATATATAAATATATATATATATATAGCAGCAAAATTGTTAAAACTTATTAATTTTATATTGGCTATGTGCTAGGTTAAGTAAAGGTTTGCCGTTACATATACTCTACAATAATAAGAGTAAAAATGATAGACAGCATTAACGTTTTAACAATTTTCATAAATCAAACTTTATTGCGCTATATATAAGCGCAAGCAGCAAATAGTTGCATGTCATTTTCGATACATCGCCGGGGCTTCTTTATTGACAGTTTATTTCAGCACGGCATATGACCTCACTCATATAAACTCGATTTTTAGCAAAGTATGTATTGTTTCTATGATTATGTGCTTAGTATACTACTTTTTCGTTAAGTTCTGCTCAACGTTACGAAGGCGACCACTACCGTATGAAAAATAATCGTGTGCAATCCGCTATAAATAAAAATACTGCCCAGGGAATACTGAGTCTCTGCGAATGCATTTATGCCTCTATCTTGGGTGTAGGAACATTAACCTTAATGGTACCTATGTAAAAACCATGTCAGGCGGGCTGCTGCCTGTCCTAACGATGGAATATGTATATATATATATATATATATATATATATATATATATATATATATATATATATATATATATAAATATATATATATAACGTTATCAATTTGTTAAAGTCACTGAAATTAGCAGCAAGTGGTAGCCGACTCATTTAGAAGCCTTATCAAAAGGAACGAAGTGATGTGCTAATCCTAAGCCTGAGGGGAACTGGTCTTTGTTGAAGACCTGTTGAGGCGCGTATGTTTACCCCATTGCTGTCCAGCTCGACGAGAGGCGTTCAAGAGACGATTCTATCGTAGTTAGCTAGCGAGAGGGACACGTCGTCTGTCAGCTCGCTTCCTGGCGTCTCGTCGCCAGAGGCAAGCCTAGCCTCACCTTTGCAGAGACCACAGGCGACCAGCGCCGCTAAAAGCAAAATGGCCAAAAACGGAGGCCGCACACTCGATAACGCGCGCAGCACCAGAAAAACAGAGAGCCCGGTCTCTCAAAACGCACCGGTGCCTTCAAATATAATCTAGACATCAGCTTCCGCTTTGTATTCTTCTCGTTCGTTCGCTTGCTTGATCGCTTCCTTTCTTTCTGTTTTTTTTTTAACTCTGGGGAATCCCCTAAAGAAGATTACCTAATCCACCTACCTACGCACCCACACTCAGCCGGACCCCCGCTCCCTAACCTCATTGCCCCCATCCACTCGACAACCCACCAACCCTCATACACACGCGTATATCCTCCGGAACACGACGGGACGTATTGTCGTATACCGCAGTTACCATTATAGTTTTAGAGTCGTTATTATTGTGATTATTATTAGTATTCTTCTCGCGCATTGGCAAATTACCGACGGCCGGCAAGCAACAACAACACCCGTCGCCGCTATCGAAGTTTGCCAGCCATTTGAGGAAACACCGTAATCTTTGTGACTGTGTGTGGCAAGCAAGCCTGACTGCAGCGACGCACACTCATAGTGACACGAAATATCCCATGAGAAAAAAGACGTTAATTTTAATTTTAGACCATTCTTCGAGTCTCCTACGAGCTTCAAACCGCGGTGAGGCATGTCCTTAATGCACAGAAGGCCAGACATATTGAGATATTTAGGGTTTTTCCAACAGTATGCTCTTGTAGAAGCATAGCCGTCTGTCTGCTGTATGGTTTATAAAATTTAAATTCAATGAGCATCGCTAAAAAAAAAAGTTGATCAACAACGGGTATTGGACCGGCGACACCTCGGTAGATGACAACCAAGACAGGTGCAGTAGCCCGTAGAACGACACAGGTGGGACGGCCTGCCTATGGCAAACTCCAGTTTGTCTTGCCTACTAGCTAATGCTTTTGCATAGCTGCCGTCCAGCAACACGAGGACCACCCTGTCCACTACGCGGCAGCCGGGAAGTCGGCCAAGAATGTCCTTCGAATCGACCAGTTCAGCTCCTTCATGGGTTGTTACATATACCTTACATTTGACAGGGTTTAGCAGCCAGATACCAACCGTTAAAGCAGTGAATCAGCAACATATCAGGCATTGAGGTAGTGCGTCACATTACTGAACCTCATAAAGTCCAGGCCGGCAGCTAAACTTCTGCTGAAGGTATTTGTGGTATTCAGTAAAAAAGGCATCTGTGACTGCCGCTTCAGGTTAAAGAAGACAATGTGACTGCCGGGTATTTGGACATTCGGATGCTTTTAGCGGAAAACTTCTGTATTTTCATTACTGAAGCCAGCATACACTGGGAGCTCACCAACCTAGCAACATTGAAGATATCGCCTTAAGACAGCGTGATTCCACGTGTCTTGAGAACGTGGAATTTAAAGCAACTGCTTTGGATCTCGAGAGCCTGAATTCCAGTGCAATTGCTTTAGATGGCAAATTCGAGAATGTTGTAGCTTGATTGGAGCAGAGCAAAAAGTAACGTCGAGCCGTGGAAGTCGTTTTCCTTGGCGACGTTTAAGAAAACTCCTTACCTAAGTACACTCCGCAACGGCAGAGCGCACCTTCTTGGGTAAACAGCGTAACAATTTACCGTGGTGCACGTTTGTCTAAATATCGACTCGTGGAGTGTTAACATCAAATTGGTCGACTGAATGCCGGTGAAATCGTGGCGGCATCGGCGTGCCTGACCGATATATGTCTGACAGCTCCTCCTCGTGAAGGCACCTTTACACACAGGACATGTACACAGGCCTGTCGGCATCGTCTAAGACATTCAAATGCCTTAGGCCAAGTAGGCGCAATACGAATTATTTAAGAAAGAACGACATTTCTCAGTATTGATATAATAAATGAATATATATGCGTGTATTTCCATGTATACTATATATACCCATAAATTCAATGTAGATTAAAATGTGTGACGTCTGCCAACTATTGCTGATTCTCATTATTTGTTTTTTAATCACCATAATCATCATCGTCATCAGTAAGTATTATCATAATCATTACTATTAACATGATCATTATGATCGAATTACCACAATCGCTGATGACATGATAGTCGGCATCATCGGCAATTAGCTGCATTAGCACTATATCGTAAATTACGTAGTACTGCTCTAATTTCGTGCGTCTTAACGAGAGTCACGTAAAAAGCTGCTAGAATGCGCATATATATATATATATATATATATATATATATATAAATATATATATATATATACATATATATTAGGTAAGTAAATGAGTACGTGGGTGAGCGAACACGTGACCGACATGGGTGCACTATAACCCTACCACTTGTTCACTATTAGAGCGACCACCTCCTCCGACTACTACTTGTACGGTGATTACATCTACCTCGAACACTTCCACTAGGAAACTTCTTCCCTCCGACGCCCCAACCGACGCCCAGACATCTCTGCCGTGTGTCTCCCACACGATACGCATGCGCGCTGCCATTTACCCCTTTGCACGCTCCCCGGGTTGACCATCACCACCATCACGACGATGATGACGATGATGATGGTGGTGGTGGTGTGTGTGCATTGCCAACGTATGCGTGCACCAACGACAAAACGGAGCCGCCAGAAGCCCACTAATTGCTTTTCTCCAGACTCTCTCAGAAAAATTACTTTGGCCACGAAAACCATTGTCGTCCAGGTCTTGGTCGTGCGCCTTCGGTCCAGATTGTCGTCGTCGTCAACTACGTAATTGCTGTTGCTCGGTCGGTCGAGCTGTATAGGCTATCGGAACAGCACCTCGACGTGGGGCCGTACATAGAAGTGCGGCCAACAACTGCTCTATTGTTCCCCTCCATTGTGGCCCCGAAGTCACTGGCGGGGGGGGGGGGGGGGAGGGCGTTACTAACCTTTGTCCCTGGTTGGACTGGAATCGCGAACGCATATGGTGTCCGCGTGGTCGTCATGGCTTTCCTCTGCTCCTCTGGCCTACCTTCTCTTGCGTCTCTCTTTCTTCCGAGAACGATTCCTTCCAACGTGGCTCGCTCGACTCACTCGTTGTTGCTGATGCTTTACTTGGGACACAATTTCGCTCTTGTTTGCGATTTGAGGGCGTTGACACGGTCTACACAACCCAACATTGTCAACCAAGCGCCGCATTTTTGTATGTAGTCGGTCTATGGGACGCCGTCCGTGACCGCTATGACGTATAACGTCATAACCCCCTGCAACTACAGAGGTGACCGTCGCTGCTGTGTGCTATATATATATATATATATATATTATGATGGAACCCAGATGCGTCACTAAAAGTTCTAGTGTCTTCAGCCGTACAGGCTGGCGCGTTATCATGCTGGAGGAAACAATGCATGTAGGAGACGTGAAGATCACTTCCTAGTGAGCGCAGTGCCGTGCTTGGCGTGATCAAAATGTCTCATCATCCTTGAAGCGAGTCTCAAGGACAAAAAGGAGACCGGCCCTTGTCGAAATCCCCCGCGCTTCTTCTCCGTTCTATTAGAAACCACGAAGCATCCATCCAGCAGACTTTTGGTAAATCTCAGGGTGCTTGCGAAGGATCTTTTAGAGGGACATGGCATTCAAGCTCAAAGTCTCCTTTGATACATATGTTATGGTTGAGTTGTAGTCAATCGCAGCCATCACAGCTGTTGTCGCTATCGGTTGTTGTTGCTGTGGACATATAGAGAAGACGAATGCTCGCACGGAATAATAATGAGCTATCTTTGCTGAAGCCAATAAAATACGTTCGATCCTCAGAACTGTGAGTTTTAAAATCTTTAACATTATTATAGGTTTCTTATTTATGTTAATTGAAAGCATTGTTCCCGGCGTTAATAGTAGATGGGTGCCGGGCGAGAACATACGTTGGCAAGGCTGGTAAGATTTACTTGTTGTTGGTGTATAATAATAATATTGTCACAGATCCTGGAAAAGGGCTACACTTCCTCTCAGCGAAGGAGGATTGGGACTAAGGTCCGTGGCAGAGCTTGCTTCGTTGTGCTACGCGGCCTCTATCATAGAGTTCTCGGGGCTTGCGGAGACGTTGTTAGAACCGGATGTTCATTCTGTGCTGCGCGGAAAGAGGGACGAAGCTGAGCTGGCAGCTAGACAATCCATAGGCCCTGGCCCCTGGGAGCAACACCCTACACAGCACATGCTTGACAGCTACAAGTGTCAAACGACCGTTCGCACGATCTTAGATGACATCCAATCCCCGACAGAGAGAGCGATATTCATAGCTGCCCGTGACACTTTCAGCAGTGGCTTCCTAAGAGCACTTCCTTCATCACAGCTGGGCACCATGCTGGACAACACTTCCTTTCGCATGGTGGCCGCTCTGAGAATAGGCGCTCCCATATGTGAGCCATACGAGTGTAAGGCGTGTGGAAAAACAGTGGATGAGGACGGACTGCACCCTTTGAGCTGCACTAAAAGCCCTGGTAGGGCTCCCAGACACGCGGAAATCAACGCGATCCTAAAGAAGGCTCTTCGTAGAGCCGGCATACCAAGCACCCTGGAGCCCAGGTTGGGCCTCGAAGACGACAAGAGACCAGACGGCGTCACCATCCCGCCATGGTCCAACGGCAAATGCCTGGTATGGGATGCCACGGTATCATGTACAGTGGCTCCGTCATACCTGATGCACAGCGCCATCAGGTCAGGGTGGGTTGCTGAACATGCCAAGATCGCAAAGAAACGCAAATACTCTGATTTGGGGAGGAGATATCACTTCGTAGCCGTCGCCATGGAAACGATGGGCCCGATCAGCAAGAGCACAAGTATCCTCCTCAAAGACCTAGGTGTCAAAATTAGTGCTAACACGGGTGACCAGCGTGAGGGCGAGTTTCTGCGTCAGCAACTCTCGCTTGCAGTATGTAGGGGAAACGCCGTCGCTATCATCGGCTCTATGGATTGAGAAGGGGGGGGGGGGGGTGAGCCTACGCGGGTACACGTTTGGGTCCCACAATTGTAGGGAAATACTGAAAAATTGAATAAATAATAATAATAATATTGTTATTATTATTATTATTATGTTCGACAGAGGGTGTCATCGTGACTACAGAAAGGCAACGCCAAAATGATGTTGCGTGAGTGGTCACCGACACTCACGCTCTCAATATAATTAGTATTTCAGTTATTATGATACCAGTACGTATTAATAATACCAAACATTATTAATACTACTTACTTACTTACTTGATTATTATTAATTAATTTAACCCCGTTAAAAATTGCGCACGTTTAGTAATAAACGTAAGATTAGAACTTTGCTTTAACGTATGGGCTTCAGGGTAGACACGGGCATTCTACACAATTCACATGGGCAGAATTCTAGGATATTTTTCTGGCTAGTGAGCCGAAACTTTTGTAGGGCCCCGCTAGAATTATTAAAGAGTCAGTCTCATATACTCAAACGACATCAGGTTGTCTCGGCCAAGTGATGAAAGACCCTCAAAGAGAGCGGATAAAAGTGCAAAAAAGCTGCTGTAAAGTGTCCACGAAGGATTCCTCGTTGCGGAGGCGGCCGAAAACGATGAAAACCAATCAACATGATCTCTGCGTACAATGCGCAGATTAGGTGGGTAGATTATAACCTACAAACAGAGACCGAGTTTGTGTGACGTACGCTCAGTTGCAGACAAAAAAAAATTAAATATGATTATAATGATACTGATAAGCTGTAGTTGCTGAGTTCTCAATTTTGATTCGAACCCCGATCACTTGAATTCGCCTGCTAGAGAAAACAGACCAACTTTCAGAATATGAATTTATGATTTAAAAATGTTAATTTATGATTTATGTATACCCTAGTTGAGTAACTCCTTAGGGATAAATATACATACGCATTAGACACGACAACTAGCGTTTTTTCACCTATTTCGTCATTCGTGCTATTAGTTACTGACGGCTACCGGGCTTGCGCAGGCGGGCGATAAATAGCACTGGTCTAAGCAGTTCGCGCACATACAGAACTTCTAAGGATCGATGCCGGCTCCATCGTGACTGTAGTTTATGTGTCATTAGAGCGAGTATTCCTCTTCTAAATATGATCTACTATCCTGTTCTTACAAAAATCAGCTAACCCAGAACCGGTTTCATGAACGAAATCTAACCCTGTTAATTAACTCCTATTTGAGACATACCAAATGCAACTATTGGCTCTTATTACAAGTACCACTTTCAAATAGGAATACTAACACACTCTTGGGTCTACCCCTGTTTTACTCGGTCTGATAGCTCTTCCAGTAGAGCAGAAGAAAAAAAACGGAGGGCTAATACCGTCGCCCTAAGCCATTTCTGTGGTTTGTGTCACTTTTGCCACAATCCCCATACCATACACTTACTCTCGTTACGTTGGTACCCAAGCGTTTTAGTAATCGACAAGGAATCCCTTTTATGGCAAACTTCTCAATTATTTAGCTTTTCAGCGCTCGGTCAATAAATGTTTATAAAGTAAAGCTTTTGAATGCACCATATACAACATACCTATATATAACGGTCTTCTCGGTCTGGATACAGTTGTCTAAATCTCTGCTATCAGTTGGCGCACGACCGCACCGACGGTCGATTTTGATTTTGTAAACCTATGTTGTTTTTCTGGTATTGCCTTAATTATTTCGAGGAAGAACTCTAATCTATTTAATTATATAATAACTTCTTGTATGCTGTTATGACCGACTTTCTTTTACGGAATCCGTGCTGTTCTTGAGGTATTATGTTGAGGTGATGGAAGATGGATAGAAAAGATCCAAAATACCAGTTACCTGCCAATTACACGGAAAGTAGCGCACGTACACATGATTGGAATGCACAAGGATTCCTTACTTAAAATATACGGTTGTACACATTTAGATGCGCGCGCTGTTTACTATAGTAACTATAGTACAAAAGAGAAATAAGAAAATTTACCAAAAGGCAGAAGTACCATCCCCAATAAGGCATACGATTATGACTGATGTACTGTCTAGTAACGAGAGGCCAAGACGCTATCTATAACCTGAATATAATCAGTGCAGCATACGTTGCTATAGATATACCCCTCCCCATAGCGATTGTGCAAAGCGAACAGTAATTTTTCAAATATTTGTAGCGTTACTTCCACGAACTAGACGTTATTAATTAGGTTTCAAAGAACAACTGTTTACTTCTGCCTCTTTTTGTTCGTCCATTTCGGCCTGTGCTTGTTTTCTTTCCGAATTCTTTTTCAATGTGACTGGAGACGTTTCTTCATTAAGGCAATACTAGTTAATGGGATAGAAAAAAAAACGTGAACCCAATTATGGACTGCACATTGAAACGGATAAGTACGTATGATCCGCGGCAGGACACTTAGCGAGATCAACAGAAAAGGGGTCGATGCGCGATCCGCGAAGAAATACGCCCGGCAACAAAGGAAGTGACTAGGAGTAACCTTGTAACGGACGAAATTGGTTGGAAAACAGTGAGAAGGCGACACACGGCAAAAGTTTGCATCTCGGCCAGAGGCTCGCAGATGCAGCGGTGGCGGTATGAACCAAACAAGAAAACTTATCTCATACTTTAAAAATTACAGCACCGCAAGTAATTCTCAATAACACAAAAATCTCAAAAAACACCGATGTGACCCACTGAGACGCAGTGCTCTTCTTGAGCACCAAGCTCTGCTAACTGCCCTATCGCTCCGTGCTCTTTATTAAGCAAATCGACCAACTAATATGGCGCAAAAGTGTTTATATACATATACTGTGAGTGACCTATTTTTTTGGTAATGTATTTGCATACATCTGTACATACAGCAGCTATCTTGAAGAAGAACCACGTGGAATTTGAAAAATTACAATAATAACAAGAAGCAAAAAAAAAACTAACGATAACTAGCTACAGAAAGAGCGTATTCCACAACGAAAACAAAGTGGACCGCCTGTCGCCAGATCAGTCGCGCGACCTCGACGAAACGGTGACGAGCGCTTCGTCGATTACGTCGCCGACGACGACCACGACGACGACCACGATCATCACTACCACCACCACCACCACTGTGAGAGAGACGCTTGCTGTTGACGCTTTTGATGATGTCTGAGTAACTGCGGCTGCCGGCGTACGCACCACAACAAACAGACAGAGTCAGCTTCCGACATTCCGACAGGCTGGGCGTCAGCCGTAGCGCATGGACCCAGGCGGCGAAAAGAGTCCGCCCGCACCGCAGTCGCGTGGCCCGAACGATACCGGTTCGACGACGAGCAACCTCACGAGCTCGAAACCAGCTACCTCGAACGGAAGCCGCAGGGCGGCGAGAAGTTCAAGCCCGAATCCGGACAGCACCA
Source organism: Dermanyssus gallinae (assembly GCA_003439945.1). NCBI lineage: Eukaryota > Metazoa > Arthropoda > Arachnida > Mesostigmata > Dermanyssidae > Dermanyssus > Dermanyssus gallinae. The sequence goes on from QVRM01006416.1 coordinate 449,027, forward strand.
AGCAGACAAGCACTAAGCCGATACAGTGGAACGTGATGAAACCAAGCACCGACGTGAAACCGCAGCAATCTCGGTGGTCCCGAAAACGCCTCGTATGCTTTTTCGTGTACGCGGTGTACATGGTTCTACTGGCGTTGTCGATTGTCGCCTGCGCCGCCCAAATCATCTTCCTGTCGAAGCAGCACGGCAAAGGTGGCACACGATTCATGGCCGCGTCGAAGCTCTGCTCGTACGCTGTCCAGGTGTCCTGCACAAACGCTACAGCGGTGGCGTGTTCGAACGTCAACTGCAGCGAGACGACAACGTGGAACAATTCGGACTTTCGGCGCCATATGCTCGACCACGTCAGAAACGTTCGGTATCTGAAATCTATAGGTACAAAACTTGGCAAGCCCACAAACATGATCGATCTCCGCTGGCAGACCGAGCTGGAAGACGTCGCGCTGCGCTGGCTACAGCATTCCTGCAAGATAGGAAAGCTCGACCTACCAAGACCCGGATGTTCAGCGACCAGAAGCTTTTTGTCGGTTGGTCATACCATTGCCAAGCTCGACGCTCCATGGGCCGACAAGTTTCAAAAGATGACAACAAAAGTCACGCGCATTTGGGCCGCCTATGAGAAACACGTGAGAGGGGACGACCTCTTTCCGTACCACAGTTTCCGACGCGGTACAAAATTGGCCAACTTTGCGCAGCTAATATGGGCAAAGTCGATGGCCATAGGGTGTGCCGCCATCAAGGTGCCGCGAACAAAACGATATAACACGTACCTGATGTGCAACTTCTCGCCAGCAGGTAGCGTTTTCGGGGAGTTTGTTTATAAGCCTGGAAAAGCATATAAAACTAACTGCCCACCAGGAACCGTCCCGGCCAAAAGCTTCCTGTGTACGATACATGACGAAAATACGACACGCAGTGCTGTAGGACTCGAAAGGACTAGTTAGTTAAGCATATCTATCAACACCATATCTACCAAGCCGAAGTGTCACTCGTATAGCTTAAACAGGCTTTATTGTATACTGACAGTCGGAAGCCAAATGTGTTTGTATACGAGCAAGTGCAACGAGCGAGCCCGGGTGGAAGAGAGAGAGAGAACAGGCGTTGATCCTACGCGGGACGACGCTGCCGCTGGTTGCCGCTGTATAATCAATCTATCTGACAATCAATTATCAGTGATTATTTAAAGTTGTTTGCTAGTGAAACTCAAATAGAGATTAATTATTAGATTTAAATGTCATGTCCCCGTCGTTAGTGATTGAGTACATAAAATAAATGAATTAAAAAAATATAATTAAATTAAATTAATATATTCGATTATTCCTTACCCGCTATCAAAGCTATTCCCGTTCTGCGTTTAGTCTCCACGGTTTTTTGTAGGTATGTAGGGACCGTAATAGTAACGATCCCATATCCATGAAACGCCCATTAGTGACGTTTTGTGACAATTTAACGATGTTTACCAAACATTTTTTTAGCTACCTGCCACCATCATACAATTTACGTGAAGAGTCATGCCAAATAGAGACCATGATATGTTTTCTCGTCGCCTTTCACACGTCGTGGTCCCTGGTAGTTGTTCGTCAGATCGATCAGCAGCACAACAGTTCAATATCGATATCAAGAACAAATGAAGCCAAGCTCTACTAAATGAACCTCGGCCGTAGGAATACGATATCCCGTAATTCACTTCGTCATGTAGACGAGCTCATCTCTGAGAAGGATTAGCTGACAGTCGACGTCATCGCCATGACCCATGCGATGCACCGGGCAACGATTTGACGCAATGTCGGAACTTAAAAGGGATAGGTGGTGCGGATACGGTGGTGGTCGTTTGCGCATTATGCTTTCAGATAAAAAGCAAGATATAAAACAAATTCGAGTGTTTAAAGATTGTGCCATGAAATTGTCAACGTTTCCAGTCAAGTTCAATTCACTGCCCACTTCAGCAGTGACAGAATGAGTTTGTGTACCAGCGACGTGATTTCTGTGACTCCTATAGCATTTCTTTGCCGGTTGCCAACTATGTTGCCATCAGCATATTGTCCGCGTCGGAGAAAAGCAATTGCGGCGAAAGATAACTATGCCCTTGTCCCCGAGAACAACAGGTCGGACCAAGTAACATGGAAACCACAATCGAGCATTATCCAAAAACTTGCTCGATGCTTCGATATGCTTGCGTCTTTGCATTATATATATATATATATATATATATATATATAGTCGATGGCAGGGCAGCTTCGGTTTGCTGGTGGTCTACCCTAGACGAAAAGGCTCGCGAAGAACCCACACGAGTTCTAACCTCTAGCGTCTGAGACTCTGGGCGGCCCCGGTGACGCCAAGCTCTCTGCAGAGCCGGTGAGAAACTGAACCTCGACTTCGATTGCGGGATTGCAGGAACGCTGCGTCTGTCCGGTTGAACGCCGTTGAAGTGGTCCCAACTTACTCAATACGAGAAAATAATATGCCTACTGCACACGGGATGGATCACAGGAGACACTTGTCGCTTCACTTATATGCTTTATTAAACAATTTACTATACAAATTTATCCCTAATAAAATCATACAACGAGCCACTTGCCTTATCCCTATTATACAACGGTAGCAACGAAGTTGCACTGCAGAGCGATTTCGCTAGCAAAAGAGAACCGTTATGAGGGAGCACTATTTCATTCTATCATCAGCCGCAGGAAGGGACGAAGGTCCTTGCTTTTTCAATACGACTGTAAGACTGTTTTGTGTTGTCCCGTGTGCATGCCAGTGTTGTGTCGGCTTGTGGGACTCTTGAGCACTTGCCGTGAGAAGCACTTGCCGTGAGACCATAATGGTATGGTCACGCCGTCAGGTCTCTTGTCGTTGTCTTGTCCGAGGCCCCGTAGTTCTGGTTTTGCTGGCAACCTTGCCTTCCTAAGAGCTCTTTTGATGATTTCATTTAATTCCATGTGCCGTGAATTCCATCCTTCCAGAGCTTCTTGGACAGCTCAGTGGGTGTAGACCGCAGGCATCGACCTCATTTCCGCATGCTGCGCAAGGAAAGGGTTCACAAATTTGGAGCTCCTATCCTGATAGCAGCAGCCATGCGGAAAGTGGTTGGGTCCAGCATTGTGCCCAAATGTGGAGATGGCAGGGCTTTAAGACAGCCTCCACTAGAAATATCTCTGGCGGTTCGGAAAACCGCCTGTTCACGGCGCGTACACAAAGAGTCTTAGATGTCTCTTGCTTTCTGCTTTGATTATTATTATTAGCATCATTATCAACTTACTCCATTTACACAAGACGCTGTTATAAGTGTCAGGTCCCTTTCGTACGCCAGCAAAATACAGTTGCCACAGACGTGCGATTTGAATAGACAGACGGTCGTTCAAATGGTTCGCGAAGATTTTGTAATCATTTAGGCCGAGTATTGCTTTAACATTCTTACAGTCGACCTTACTGGCGCTGATTCCGCAGCGATGGGCAGCGCGGCGAATATACTTTGAATGAGTCTTACAATGCGGCTAAGATCCGCGAAGCCTTCAACACGCGTACCGTACAGATGATGCATACTCCAACGCTAGTAAAGCACATGTCAGCTGGCTCTCATTACAACGGCGTGTAATAATGATGTCCGCTAGGTTGTTGCGCTGTATGTTGTCCAACATTTCTCGCTATCGACCGCCATGTATTTTTTTTAGTGATCCAAATTTGCTTAAACGTCAACGCGCAACCGCCTCGTCTTCTTATTAGCAGATTGTCTACTTTTTTAATGGAAGATTTAAGGCGCCGTTATAACCTCCCGCAAACCACAGCCTTTAACGACTGCATTGGAAAATGGGAGGCAAAATTTTCCGAACTCGACCCGGAATTCTTCGATACCGGAGCGATGAGAAAATGCGGAGTGGAAGGGGCCAGAGCGTAGCAACATGCACGTGATAACACGATTTGCGCTCGTTCTTTCGATCTTTCACCGGCTGTACGTTTTTCCAATTCAGTGTTGTACTGTCGGCTCCTCTTGGACCGGCGGTACCGCTTTGGCAGTGTGTTTGGTGTAGCTAGTGTTTCATAGCCTGTTTCTGAATTCTTGGATACGGTGCTGTTCTTGGTCGCGGCCTCTACTACAAACACTACGTTACATACGGCCGCCATATTTGATGATTACCACATAGCACTTGTGACGGCTGCAGAACGACGTGATCACTCTTCTACCTCTTGGAAACTCCACAGATCTCAACATGTCCGACCCCATATGCATTGACGTTATGCCTCACGGTGGTTCCTAGCACGTAGGGGACGGAGGATAATGACCTCCTAAAAAAATGCGCATCTTTGCTGCATGGTCTATCCACCGAAGCGGCCGCGCATTGTTAAGTGCATTCTATTGTTGTGTTGCATCTTTGTGTGTTCGCAATTTTAGTTTATTTATTCATTACGTGTTTACGTACTACTGATATGATGATTTCATGCGACGTAATGTCCCATCAGAGGAAGTCAGGCTCAGTCTAGTCTACTTGAGGGTGTATGCTATCTATTGTAGCTAATAGCACCACACTATCAAGAAACACCGACGCCCTGTTTAGTCGCTTACGTAGTCTGTAGCAATAACAAACGGTCTAAAATAGTGCACAATTTAAGACTATAAGTGAGAGAAATTGTCCTTGTTGCATTTGCTTTATCGTTATTGCTATCGCTAACACTACTACCACGCCATGTTGGGAGCCAAAGTCCAATAAGGTATATCAAATAAATCAATACGAGCTTGGGTGGAAAACAACGTCCGGCAACCCCGTTACCGAAGTAAAACATTAATTGGCTATACCTTCAATTAGTTAGCTGCTACATTATTTAAAACCTGTTTCGCGCATTGTGATGCATATATATATATATATATATATATATATATATATATTGAATAATAGGATTTTGAGAGAAGATGGACGGAGTTACTAGTAGAAATTTACAAGAATTACACAGTTTAAATAATAATAGCAGCCAAACAATTCAGAAAGTTTATAGTCGCATAGGGGACAGGCAAGGATGTCCGTTGTCATCGGTGATGAAAAGGATGTATATGTCAAGACACCAATGCTGCAGTTTACTGACGCAATTTTAGTATTTATTGGGGTCAGGGAAAAAGAAGCTTTTATTACAGGGGTTTCAGTACAAACATCTTGGAGTGAAAATGACTACAGGAGATAATTATTTAGAGAAAGAAAGTCGATATTGGCAGGTATTTATGCGAGCGACAAATTAAAAAGCGGCAAAAGAGCGGGGGAGAATGAATACACGATAATCCAAGAACGAGTGGGCTATTAGCAGATGACAGGGCAGGCATGATGGATACAAGATACAACGAGCTAAATATAAAAAGGGGAAACCTACAGCATGTCGAGCTTGTTAGTTACGGAGTGGTTAAATTAAACATATTGTAAAAAATAATGAACAACCTTGAGGAAGCAAAATTAGACTTGTAGGAGGCCCTAGTAAGACCAGGTCGATATTATAAGAAAGAGGTTTGACTCATTAGCCTCTCCAATGGTCGGTGCAAGTGCGTACCGAGGAGGTCATGCTTCCATTAACTGAGGCTAACAAATACCGAAAAATAAATTGAAAGTTGTAGGCTTGACTAGCGTACATTATATTAACTTCGTATAAGTGTGATTTGAGTTCATCGTGTGTAAATAAGGTCCCAAGAAAAGTACGGGAGTAATTTTAGAGTGAATGGATGATTGGTCCAAGTAAATGCTGCTACTGCTGCCGCTGAATTGCCGCGGTTGTTACGCTGTGCCTTAAGCCGTGAGCGCACACGGAGTCTCACCAAAATGGATAGATCTAAGATATTGCTGTTGTTGTTTCTCCTAGTTTTGTTTTTAATGTTTCTATTTGCTGATATTTTTTATATACTTGTTGTTGTCATCGCCGTCGTCGTCGTCGTTGTTGTTGTTGCTTTTCATCTTTTTCTACTTCTTTTTGGTCTGTTGCTCTCTACGCATGGCTTTCCCAACTGTTCGTTCCGCTTGCGTTCACCCTCTTGCTATGTTAAGTTCCGTTTCTCTCTCTCTCTCTGTCTTGCCTGTTTGCTGTCTCTCTATTTGGCTATGTAAGTTGCCCTCACCTGTTCCCTCCCTTTTACCTAATGTTTCCCTCTCCACCTCCGTATCCGGTTAGCAGTCTCGTTCACTTCCCTCTTCCTTTCTTTGCGAACTTACAATCGTAGTAGTAGTAGTAGTAGTCATAGTCGTAATGGTCGTAGTAGCAGCAGCAACAGCCGATAGTCAATGTCAACAGCAACAACAACAACAATGAGATTTACGACAGATTCATGCATCGTGCTTGCTATGTTGGCTGCACAGCAGTTCTGCAGCCTGTGGCCAACCATGTCCCTCCTCTACAACGACGACGACGACAACAACAACGGCAACAATAACAACAACGGCGACTACATCTAGTCGACAAAAAGCATCTGTTTCTCGCGCGCAACCGAAGTGCTACCGCACTGAAGGTACCCAGAGGCCCCCTACGCAGCCTCCAGCTGCTGCTGCCGCTACCGCTGATCAGCTGGTTGTCTCTAGCCGTGGGTCGCGCTTGAGCTTGAGGTGCCCGAGTAGCGTAGCCGCCGTATTGTTGACGATGAGGACGAGGAGGGAGGGTGGTGGTCATGGTAGTGGTGGTGGTCGTGGCAATGGTAATGGTAGTGTGCGCCTTGACCCTCGCCGGCGCGCGTCACCCCGCTCTCACCATCCCGCTGTTGTTGTTGTTGTCGTCGTCGTCGTCGTCGTCGGTTGGTCGTGGGTTGGTTGGTCGGTCGTGATACCTGCGACGACTGTGACAACAGTCCTACCACCACCACTATCACCTCCACTATCACCACCACCACCATAACCAATGCCGCAAGCCAGCCAGCTACAGCAACTGAGTCCGTCAACAACACGATAATACCCTTGTTCCGTTCTCCCCCTCACTCCCCGCTCCTCCCACCCTCCCCCTTTCCTTTCTTCCTCCGTCCGTCCGTTTGTCCATCCATCTGTTCCCTCCGTTTGTTCCCTTCCTCACGCGTTGCCCATGCGTGCGACACGATAGTGGTGGAGGCAGACATCATGCGGCGTGTCTTCTTGTTGTTGTTGTTGTTGTTACTGTTATCGTCGTCGTCGTTGTTGTTGTTGTCGTCATCGTCATCACTGTTGTGTTGTCCTTTCCTTGTCCACATTGCTGCTGCTGCTACTGCTTTTTCTCCCTTGGCCCTCGCCGCCCGGCGTTCGTCTGCGCGCCCGTTCTCCCGGCAGCAGCGGCGGCCGTCGCGATTCTCCCCCCCCCCCCCCCACCACCACCCACAGCGCAGCACTGCTACGCTATTGCTACTCCTCTACTAGTCAACGGCAAACACTACGGGGGGACGATAGGCAACCACCGCCACCACCGATAGGCAACCACCGCCACCACCACCACCACCACCGAGGAAAGAGGAGTTGCATAGAGTTGTTGCAGACCGCAGTGCATCGCGCGCGTGTTCACCCGCCCGTCTGTCAGCTCGCCAGATAGCCCGACCAGCCAGCTGTCTCCTCCTGCAAGGGCAGTAGCGGCGGCCACCGTCGCTAACCCAGTACGAACAAACGAACCAGCGAGCCAGCGAACCAACACACGAAAGAACCCCGGCTGAACCGTCGAAAGCGGTAACGGTTCTGCTTGACGACGACGACGGCGACGACGGTTTCTGCAGTTTTGCCGTGTCGACGTAGTAGTAGTAACAACGACGACACGGTGATCAACACGGCAGAGCAGTGTGAAGACGACCCGATCTTACGCACGCGCATACGTCCCCATCAAATCGTATACACAAGGGTTCTGCCCGCGGCCAGTGGTGCAAGTCGTTCGATTGGCGTTCTGCGGCGTTTGCTTGGCTTTTGTGTCTGCCACATCTGTCTGTCTGCATGCCTGTGATCTAGCCTACGTGCCTGTGAGCTAACCTGCGTGCCTACGTGCATGGCCATGCAACCACGACAATGACGACGACGACGGCAACCACACGTAAATCGGTGACGTGATCACTTGTCGCAGCAATAGCATTAGCAACAACAACAACTACAACATAGCATCATCAACAGCAACAACAACAACAACATAGTATCATCAACAGCAACAACAACAATAGCAGCAGCAATAGTAAGAGGAACAGCAACAGCAGCAGGACCAAGAAGAACAGCTACAACAATAACCAACAACAACAACAACCTCAGCAGCAAATCCTGAAATCGAAGCAGTAACCACAACTGACGTAACGGTGCTTAAGGCAGCAGAATCAACAGCTGTATAACAGCCGCTACCACAACCAATACCGAACGACGGCAACTACGACAGCAACTACAATTGCGCTGTCTCAATGAAAATTCCACCCCCAACAACAACAAGAGGAGAAGCAATCAAAAACAAGTAATTTAAACAGCACCGGCAGCAACGACAACAATTTACACGACTACGACAAAACGAACGTGATGACGACGCTAATGGCACTAACTCCTCGACGACCATCGACAAGTAGTATCTCAACAGCAATAAGCAAACCAAAGGCAGCCAACAACAACAACAAATCAAGCTGGGCATATCGTCACAGCTGCCGGCCAACAAGTGCCTAGAGTTGGAGGAGGTAGAAGAGGTCGATGAGAGATGGATGGAGAAGTGGATATAGATAGATGATAAATCGATCTTTACATCGATACATAGAAAGCTACCTAGATAGGTCGGCGGATCGACAAAATAGATAGATCATCTTGGATCGTTCGGCGTTCGCTAGAGGGACGGCGTTTGATATCACTCCTATTGGCGCCGAGGCGGCAGAATCTCTGACTTCTCGCCTTTCTCCTTGCCTGTTGCTGAAGAGTGTACCTACCTGTATCTAGACTAGAACCGCGACGATCTTAGCAAACGACGTGAGCCAGCCTTCCTGTCGTATCTCTTGCTGTGTATCGGTCGCTCTCTTTGTTGTGACATCGCGCGCCTGGCTGCCCCTCAGAACACATCACACAACGTTACCGCCACCGCCGCCACATGCTTATCCATCAACGACGCATGCATGCATCGACAATAGCAGTGACGTATCAGTACGTGCGACGGGGCAGATACCCTGGAACTAACTAACTAACTCATTGGGAGTAGAGCCCAGTCAATGGCAGATGGGCCTCTCAGCCGCAACAACAACGACAACAGGAGATTTCGAGCGCGGTTATCCTGTGCTCGCGTGCAATCGTAACGCCGATGACATACAAGAAGCTCAGCCGTGCAACGTGCAGTTTCTTTAGTTGGGGGGGGGGGACGACGACCGCCTAGCCCGGCCTGTTTAGCTCTCCAACCCCAACGTCGTAACCCCATCTGACAGATGAGATTGCTCTACCGTGATTGAGGGGTGGCAAGACAACCACCCCCGATTGAAAACGCAGCAGCAGCAGCAGCAGCAGCAACAACAACAACAACAGCAGTAGCAGCTAAAAAGCAATAACAGTGCTACTACTACTACCATCAGCTGCAGCAGCGGAACAAATACGGCGACTTATGTGCGACATAACCATGCCTCTCGGTCGGCTAATGATCATGTGATGGTTAGTAATTAATAGTTATCTCACTCCTCGAATCCGTAGGCTGCCACAGCGCGAAGGAACACGTGCTGCAACATTATGATGACGACATCGCAGCGCTTTCTAGAATAACGGTTGTTCATCTTTCCGTCGGATTTGCGTTCGAATCAATTCTGCAACAGCTGTTGCTGCTGCTGTGTTCTCGAGTTGTTACAGTGGCCTGAAACCCGTCATTGTCGTCGCCGTTGTCATCGAAGTCCTGGTGGTCGCTATTTTTGCCGCCGTGGTGGTTGTTGTTGTTGCTACAACAGTTTTTTGTTGTGGTTATTACAACTGTTTTTGTTGCGGTTGTGCTTCATGTGGTTAGCAGTGTGCACGTTGCTAGGTTGTGTACGTTGTTGTGGTTGTTGTAGTTGTTGATGATTTTTTTTTTGGTATTATTATCGCTGTTTCTACTGCTGCCAGCGCTGCCGCCGCTACAGCAATTGTAGCCGGCGTTCTCGTCGGTAGTGTTATTGCCGGTATTGTTGTTGCCGGTGTTGTTGTTGTTGTTGTGGGTGCTTCGAAAACATATCAGCTAGCTAAAGTAATACGCAGTGAATTATACACACCCACGCAGCACGCCCCGAATGTGCAACATTCGGCCACACGGCTTGGGAATACTTATAGCCCCTGTTAATAATCTCCACAAAAATGAAGGAGAGATTGAGCAGAGTTGAATGGAAGAAGAAGAAGAATCACTCGGCAAGTGAACCCGGGAATCGCTTGATGAGATGACAAGACACTAAGAGGACAACTAACCATCACATAGTAGTAATAATAATAATGCAAGGCAGCGCTATAGTGATACGTTTTAGTGAGCTTAACGGAGTAAACGCATTAAGCAACTACAGACAGCATTCAACAAGTGACTTCCATTACAACAGCCTCGACAACAGCAGCAGCAACAATAAAAGCAACGAAAAACAAGAAAATAAGTAAGAAGAACAACAACAACATCAACGGAATGAAATGCTGCAGTTTTGTGTCTCCGGCATAGCAGCTGCCCAATTCAACTGTTCAAATGACGTGAGCCAACATCGAGTGAGAACAAACCTGAAATCTCGTCGCGCTGGAGTGCACGGCGGCGAAAACGCACAAACCACAAGGTAACAACTAGTTCGATGATTTCGAAATACGGCTTAATTTAGCTTACCACGTGAGCTTGAGATTACCACGTGAGCTTGAGAGTTCCTCGTTAGAACAGCACATGTTACGACGTTGGCTGTGTGTCTGTCGTTTTTTGTATCGTCGTTTGGTATTGCTGAATACATCAATAAACGCGTAGATATCATATATATATATATATATATATATATATATATATATATATTCTTTTTTTTCAATTTTAAACGTGGTCTATTTATGGAACTGCATTTTACAACGCTTAAGTTCTCGGTAACTAAAAATGGTTAAAAAATATGTATATATATATATATATATATAGAGTGGAACTGTAGTCGTAAGGCTGCTAGCTAAGTCCTATTTTTCGCAGTTGCTTCGAGCTCTAAGCTGAGTTCACAGCTGAGACTGGCTGCGTCTGATGCTCAGCTGTGCAACATTCCGACCAGCTGTTAATATGGTGGTTCGTGTTGCGGTTGCTTTCGTTTGTCATTGCTGTTATAGACGAACTTAACAGTTTGTGATGCTTGAAACCATTTTGCTCTGCTAGGTGTTAACGGACCTCCACTGACTAAGCAGAGAACACATATAATAACACTATTACAGTATATGTGTATCGAGAGAGTTAAACTATGAACTAGTTGTGTATGCATTTGTATGTTTTTGAACGATTTGCACCCAGTTATCGTACGCTATGCACGATATAATGGTTTGAGTGTGTGTGTGTGTGTAAGTGTATACACGAACAGAAATATTGCTGTTGTTGTAGTTGTCGTTGTTGTAATATATATTGTTTATTTTGTTTCATGGTCAATATGTTTTTTTTTTATGTAATTGCACTGATTGCAACTATTTTGTGATTACTGTTATCGTAATGATGCTTGTTGTTGTTATTGTTATAGCTACTGTTATGGATATTCTACTCTCAATTTTACCGCTATTACGTTAACTACTGCTGTTATGAATATAGGTATTTTTATTATCGCAACCTTACTGTTATTGTTGTTGTGGTCGCCGTTGGCTGACTTCTAGCAGTAGAGTTGATAATATAAGCATAAATAGACAATTAGATTCCAGTTGATCCATTTTGTATAATGAGCTTGCTGTACATGTGGAGAGGGTTAATCGATCAGCTGGTGGGGGGGGGAGGGGATGTGACATGAGCTAATGATTCTTGTGAGTGCTATTTCTTCCTTCGAAACGAATTTATTATTATTATTATTATTATTATTATTATTATTATTATTATTATTATTATTATTATTATTATTATTATTATTATTATTATTATTATTATTCATCCTGCCACGGACTGCTATCACTAATTACTACCTATTATTACACTGTGACATATGTGTAGATCAAGTACAAAACTACCCTTCGTATAGATCTGTCGTGTCGACCTGTCTAGTTGTCTAGTTGATTGACGATATCGCTTGACCGATCGGCTTGAACAGGAGGAGTCGATGCTTATTGAAGTGGGCTGGCCGACCACGACACGACAAAGTCCATAATCATCATTATCATCGTCATCCTCGTAAACAGCATGATGGCCATGAACGACGCAATGAGATCGAGCGTAGATATCGTGTCAAGAGGACAGTTGTTACTGTTGTTATTGTCGTCCTCGTCGTCTTATAAATATATATATTTATATATATATATAACGTCGTATATATAAATCTATATTTATATATATATATATATATAACGTCGTATATATAAATCTATATTTATATATATATATAAATGCAAAATAACAGCGAAGCCTCATGTGTGGTAACAGCTCACTCTGGAACTACTGAGAGCATCACCGCATTCGCCGTTAAAAATCACTTTTGCCCCAATACGTTGTCGGCTATAACGAAACCTAACAGGTGGTTAGCGCAGGCGAGCCTGCGTCTCCAGCAGGTATTGGTCTATTTTTCGGTGTTATGCGCAGGCCATTCAGATCTGTTTCGGTGTCAGTTTTTTTTTCGCCGATCTTCTAGCTTATTCTAGCTTCTGTTGCTAGCGTGTGTTAGTATCAATGCTCGACCGGTGCTGTGTACCACCGAAGGTGTGTTATAACACACCCAAGCGAATTGTTGCAAATAGAGACTTATATCGAATTTCCTGTTACCATAGACCAGTTTGACTTGTTGTTAACGTCGCCGGTCGGTGGGTCGGCCGTAGCGTCACGTACATAGCAATGTTACGTAACAATGACCAGCCGCGGAACGATTGATCACCCGCCAAGCGGGTTACGCCAAATGTGCAACCTCCTAGACGATTATCTTTAGAGCAGCGGCTGCCTGCCGAGACCTGACCGTGTACGACGTACATCTTCCGCTCAGTTCTTTCTCTCGCTCTCTCTTGTACAAGAAATCGAACTGAACGAGTTCAGCTGCATTCAGCTCGTACAGGATCCGGATCTCGCCTGGATGATCTTGGATCTTGGATCTTGTTCGATTCCGTCGCGCTCTGTTGTCGACGGATGGTTGCACTACTTTCGTTTCGCCACCATCGCCAGCCGGCGATATCGGCGTAGACCTGCTACTGCTACTGTTGCTGTCGGTGCTTCTTTTTATTTTTAACACACCGTTTCGTTTTTTTCGGCGTTTTTCTTGGATTTTTGTCTCTCCTCCGCCCTCCCGTCGCCGCCTTGGTGTTCGGCTCAGTTTACTATCTTGGTCACGCTTTGAGACACTTGACATTCCCACGATGTTTCGCCCGCAAACAGCATATACCGCGTCAAGCAGCGTGAGCTATTTCTCTCGGTTTTCTTATTTTTCTTTTTTTCTTCGTCGTCGTTTTTTTATTTTCCTCCCGCGTTCTGCCTCGAATTAGTGGAACAATTTTGCATGGCTTAACTGCGTACATGTGCAGCTATGCATCGTTGAAGAGAGACTGACATTGCAAAAGCTTGATCAGATGTTTTTTAGTTATTCCATTGTGTCATAATTTTCAATATTTTCCGGACAACTATTTTTGTTTTGTCACTGTCGCGTATATACGTGTTTTACAAACAGTCTGATAGAGACCTCGAGTAGCGTTATTGCTTCTCCCGTCTTGATAGCGAGTTTTGTTGTTGTTTAAATTTGCAAAACATTATTTTGCTGCTACACTCCTCTGTTTTAGAACGTTTTGATAAGCTTGGTATGTCTCGTTAAAAGTAGAAACAAAGTGTTAGCATATAAAAATATTCTCCAAGTTTACACTTAACGGACGTGCGTCCAATTTTACCTTGAACTCTCAAATGTGGACAAGGAAAGGACAACACAACAGTGATGACGATGACGACAACAACAACGACGACGACGACGACAACAGTAACAACAACAACAACAAGAAGACACGCCGCATGATGTCTGCCTCCACCACTATCGTGTCGCACGCATGGGCAACGCGTGAGGAAGGGAACAAATCTTGAAGAAATTGATTCCTTCCGATACGAACTTAGGTGTCTAAACATGTGTAACTGTAATGCTTTTAATTTATTCTCTAATAGGCATACATTTCTCAGTTCAAGCAATGCCAGCTGTGTATTTATATCGTGTCGTACTCGAATGTACGTCCATCGTCTGAATACAGAAGAATTTTTCATTTATCACAGACGAATTTTGAATTTATTACAGAAAAATTGTTCATTACTTTTTGATTTCCAAAGCCAAGCAAAGGTTTGGGTGTACTCGATATCGGGAAGGTGTTCAAGTTTTGTCTGCTGCGATATGTTTGTGGGATCGACCCTCGAGAAATCTGTCCGTTAATTCCGCGTTCTGTACAGTACAATAGAAAAGTGCAACCTTCACACGAGACGGCCAGCCAGCGGCAGATCGTCGGCACAGTCATATTGCGGTAGAACTCAAACCGTTTCGAGTCGACTAATCAGAGCCAGGCGTCGTGAATTCGTTTCGAAAAATGCTTCGGCTAGAGTAGGTTGTAGAAGGCGGTCCAATATGGAATGCTCAAGCAAGTGTAGTTACAAAGACAAACTTTAAAATCAGACCGTGTATGAACGCGTACATGCACGTTTGTTTGCGTCTGCTCCGTTTACGCAATTATCTGTTGTCCTTATGCTGATTGCAAGATGTTGATTAATAGCATTTTTGCCACAATAAATGTTTCTCATTTGTCGCATCCGTTTCTTCGATTCTCGAAGAGAGTGAGCGCGTTCAATTTGGCGGTGTCGTTGTCGCTGTGGTTGTCGCTGTCACCACTTTGCACGACCAGAACGCTATTTTTAGCAGTTACAGGTATTTGCAGGTATAGACGTAACGTTTGTTGCTGTGTTCCGATTTTTTTTTCATATAGACACTTACACACGGGTTGCACGGACAGACACAGCGGAACGAATTCGCTCCCATATCACGGTTGTTCCGCGCTGTACTATACTTGTGTCATTTAAAGCAAGTAGTGCTTATCGATAATGTCTTCTTCATTTCGTGATTGGTTTGTGTGGAATCATGCTGATTGGTTTGTCGTCGTATACTGGAAGAAGAAGAGGAAAAGAGAAGAAGAGTAAGAAGACGAAGAAAAAGAGGGAGAAAAGGAAAAAGAATAAGAAAAGATGAATGACCGCGTTCTGCTGTGTGATTGCTGACAGGATGTTGGCTGCGTCATTTTGTTGCGCCACTAAGACAGTCGCGATCCGGGAGAAAGATCGAGTCGATCGGATGTGCGACGTCCGCAAACACCGCCGACACACGCTATTTACTTAGTGAATGAAATGGTCGTATATTGAAGACTGTTGTTGTCACGTTCGACTTATATAATAAATACGTAATACGACGGGCCGGCCTCACCTTGTCCCGTAATATTGTCGCATTCGCCGTTAAAAATCACTTTTGCCCCAATACGTTGTCGGCTATAACGAAACCTAACAGGTGGTTAGCGCAGGCGAGCCTGCGTCTCCAGCAGGTATTGGTCTATTTTTCGGTGTTATGCGCAGGCCATTCAGATCTGTTTCGGTGTCAGTTTTTTTTTCGCCGATCTTCTAGCTTATTCTAGCTTCTGTTGCTAGCGTGTGTTAGTATCAATGCTCGACCGGTGCTGTGTACCACCGAAGGTGTGTTATAACACACCCAAGCGAATTGTTGCAAATAGAGACTTATATCGAATTTCCTGTTACCATAGACCAGTTTGACTTGTTGTTAACGTCGCCGGTCGGTGGGTCGGCCGTAGCGTCACGTACATAGCAATGTTACGTAACAATGACCAGCCGCGGAACGATTGATCACCCGCCAAGCGGGTTACGCCAAATGTGCAACCTCCTAGACGATTATCTTTAGAGCAGCGGCTGCCTGCCGAGACCTGACCGTGTACGACGTACATCTTCCGCTCAGTTCTTTCTCTCGCTCTCTCTTGTACAAGAAATCGAACTGAACGAGTTCAGCTGCATTCAGCTCGTACAGGATCCGGATCTCGCCTGGATGATCTTGGATCTTGGATCTTGTTCGATTCCGTCGCGCTCTGTTGTCGACGGATGGTTGCACTACTTTCGTTTCGCCACCATCGCCAGCCGGCGATATCGGCGTAGACCTGCTACTGCTACTGTTGCTGTCGGTGCTTCTTTTTATTTTTAACACACCGTTTCGTTTTTTTCGGCGTTTTTCTTGGATTTTTGTCTCTCCTCCGCCCTCCCGTCGCCGCCTTGGTGTTCGGCTCAGTTTACTATCTTGGTCACGCTTTGAGACACTTGACATTCCCACGATGTTTCGCCCGCAAACAGCATATACCGCGTCAAGCAGCGTGAGCTATTTCTCTCGGTTTTCTTATTTTTCTTTTTTTCTTCGTCGTCGTTTTTTTATTTTCCTCCCGCGTTCTGCCTCGAATTAGTGGAACAATTTTGCATGGCTTAACTGCGTACATGTGCAGCTATGCATCGTTGAAGAGAGACTGACATTGCAAAAGCTTGATCAGATGTTTTTTAGTTATTCCATTGTGTCATAATTTTCAATATTTTCCGGACAACTATTTTTGTTTTGTCACTGTCGCGTATATACGTGTTTTACAAACAGTCTGATAGAGACCTCGAGTAGCGTTATTGCTTCTCCCGTCTTGATAGCGAGTTTTGTTGTTGTTTAAATTTGCAAAACATTATTTTGCTGCTACACTCCTCTGTTTTAGAACGTTTTGATAAGCTTGGTATGTCTCGTTAAAAGTAGAAACAAAGTGTTAGCATATAAAAATATTCTCCAAGTTTACACTTAACGGACGTGCGTCCAATTTTACCTTGAACTCTCAAATGTGGACAAGGAAAGGACAACACAACAGTGATGACGATGACGACAACAACAACGACGACGACGACGACAACAGTAACAACAACAACAACAAGAAGACACGCCGCATGATGTCTGCCTCCACCACTATCGTGTCGCACGCATGGGCAACGCGTGAGGAAGGGAACAAATCTTGAAGAAATTGATTCCTTCCGATACGAACTTAGGTGTCTAAACATGTGTAACTGTAATGCTTTTAATTTATTCTCTAATAGGCATACATTTCTCAGTTCAAGCAATGCCAGCTGTGTATTTATATCGTGTCGTACTCGAATGTACGTCCATCGTCTGAATACAGAAGAATTTTTCATTTATCACAGACGAATTTTGAATTTATTACAGAAAAATTGTTCATTACTTTTTGATTTCCAAAGCCAAGCAAAGGTTTGGGTGTACTCGATATCGGGAAGGTGTTCAAGTTTTGTCTGCTGCGATATGTTTGTGGGATCGACCCTCGAGAAATCTGTCCGTTAATTCCGCGTTCTGTACAGTACAATAGAAAAGTGCAACCTTCACACGAGACGGCCAGCCAGCGGCAGATCGTCGGCACAGTCATATTGCGGTAGAACTCAAACCGTTTCGAGTCGACTAATCAGAGCCAGGCGTCGTGAATTCGTTTCGAAAAATGCTTCGGCTAGAGTAGGTTGTAGAAGGCGGTCCAATATGGAATGCTCAAGCAAGTGTAGTTACAAAGACAAACTTTAAAATCAGACCGTGTATGAACGCGTACATGCACGTTTGTTTGCGTCTGCTCCGTTTACGCAATTATCTGTTGTCCTTATGCTGATTGCAAGATGTTGATTAATAGCATTTTTGCCACAATAAATGTTTCTCATTTGTCGCATCCGTTTCTTCGATTCTCGAAGAGAGTGAGCGCGTTCAATTTGGCGGTGTCGTTGTCGCTGTGGTTGTCGCTGTCACCACTTTGCACGACCAGAACGCTATTTTTAGCAGTTACAGGTATTTGCAGGTATAGACGTAACGTTTGTTGCTGTGTTCCGATTTTTTTTTCATATAGACACTTACACACGGGTTGCACGGACAGACACAGCGGAACGAATTCGCTCCCATATCACGGTTGTTCCGCGCTGTACTATACTTGTGTCATTTAAAGCAAGTAGTGCTTATCGATAATGTCTTCTTCATTTCGTGATTGGTTTGTGTGGAATCATGCTGATTGGTTTGTCGTCGTATACTGGAAGAAGAAGAGGAAAAGAGAAGAAGAGTAAGAAGACGAAGAAAAAGAGGGAGAAAAGGAAAAAGAATAAGAAAAGATGAATGACCGCGTTCTGCTGTGTGATTGCTGACAGGATGTTGGCTGCGTCATTTTGTTGCGCCACTAAGACAGTCGCGATCCGGGAGAAAGATCGAGTCGATCGGATGTGCGACGTCCGCAAACACCGCCGACACACGCTATTTACTTAGTGAATGAAATGGTCGTATATTGAAGACTGTTGTTGTCACGTTCGACTTATATAATAAATACGTAATACGACGGGCCGGCCTCACCTTGTCCCGTAATATTGTCATCTCGCGTCCTAGTGAAGCCTAGTGAAAGTACTTGGGATTAGCGGTTATATAGATATATCCATATATACAGTTAGTTCAACAGGTTCTTGGTTTTCATTTTAAGAACTTGTTGAACTACCTGTATATACAATGCGAGCACTGCCGAGTGTGCAAACGTGTTGTGAATGATCAATAAATCATCACAATATTTTCTACAAATATATTTATGTATATATATATATATATATATATATATATTTATATATATATATATATATATATATATATTAGAACCCAATTTTTTTGTGTCAGAATTGTCGACCCTTGAACAAAATGTGTCATTTATTTATACGAGCATATATATATATATATATATATATTCATATATTTATATATACGGGTACACATAATGAACTTTAAAGATGGCATGTGCAAAACCGCGTGTTCCAGCGGTCAATTCGATAGACAATGTCGGATAGACGTCGTCATCATCATGACACGGGTGTGGTCCATCCGTGCGTCTTCTCGATACTACGTCGTCATCGTCATAGTCATAGTCATAGTCGTCGCCGTCGTCGTCGTCATTTGTGATACGTCTGCGTGATGTAAGTGATGTCTCTCTATCTGTCTGATCTGACACTCGGCCAGTCACCATAAGAAACCATAAGAAACGCCGCCTAATAGCTGAGGAGAACGTGCCCGCGAGCGAGCAAGCGCTCGCTCCGAACGCAAACGCATCGGACGGAGGCACGAGAACCCAGCGGCAGCTGTTCAAGCAGCTGCGGCTATAGTCGGACTGACCAACGGAGCTTTGTGGTCAGGCGGATGGTCAGGCGATCGATCAGCCCGATGCTGTTGCTGATGATGATGCTGCGGCGGCGGCAAGCAATGATGATCAAGAGCGGTGGTCAAGCACGGTGTCACCATCATGTGCCACTGGTTCTGTTGTGGCTGAGTGACCCTCGCCCCCCTTCCACGCCCCTGAGTGGCTCGAGACAGTTTTGCATGAGTTTATGACGACGATGATGATGATGATGATGATAATGGTGATGAGGATGATAGCGATGGTGATGAGGATGATAGCGATGGTGATGAGGAGAAAGGTTATGGCGACAACATATGACGTGACGACAACGACGACGACAACAACAACAACAACAGCAGCAGCGGATAGGCAACACCCACAGCATAGGGAAAGTGACCGTTACGCATTGCACAGCGTTCGAAGAATGACCGTTAGCTCCGACAGCGAGGTGAAATGAAATTCCTAATATTACAAGCTGTTGCTGCTGCTGCTGCTGCTGCTACAGCTATTACTACTACTACTACTACTACTACTAATTTTACTACTATGAGCGGTAGAGTAGAGCAACTTCGTGGAACCGTGCAATCCATCGTGACTTGGATCGCTTGGACACTTGACCGTGTCATTCTTGTGGTGTTTGCAGGTCGCCATTGTCGCCGTCATCGTCGTCGTCGTCATCGTCGTCGTCGATGCTGATGTCGACGTGTCGGCGACGTGCGACGCAGCGTCATATGCTTTTGTCGTGCTTGCGTGCCAGCGTCTATTCGCATACGAAACCGCGCATTGTGGCGACCTCATCTGTCCGCTCGACGCTAGTGTAGAGCGAACGTAAGGACGGATGGATGGATATCCATCCACTCGGGCAATTTGTATCGGATATATAGAATAACCGGTGTCGCGACCGGTGTTGATTGTGGTTCAACGTCGGTTGACTCGCCGTCAACCTAGGATGCCGGTGATTAGTGATTAATCAATAGCACGTCATGGATCTTTATTGGGAGATTGTTGTTGTTGTTGTTGTAGTAATGATGAGGAGGAGATAGTAATGGCTAATTACCACTGTACTGTGCGACCTGATCCGTTGCCCATGCAAAGTTCGTAACAATAATAATAATAATTATTATTATAATGAGGTTTACACAAGGTCACTTATACGACCACCTGGCGGCATTGCGCTTAAGATTTGATGTGCTTTAAACTTGCTCGAACGCCAGCGTCCTACGAACTAAGCGATTGCAGAAGGACAAATCGACTAGTGTAATGATGCGACTACTTTTTGACATTCGATAGATAGTTCTTGCGCGGAGAAGACAAATATTAGCTAAAGAGGCTGCCATTACCAATACTATCAGGTAACATATAATAGGTTCATGCACGCATGCGTATATATATATATATATATATATATATATATTGCACCACGGACGGCAATATGCGCATTAATCGCGACAGAAGGGATTTACAACTAAAAGCACAGCCGAAGTCCGCCGCCACCGTATCGATTGCTTGGCGCGAAATCGAAATTTCCGATCATATTGACACATTTGTAAGCGTTCTCATTTTCCTTGTCGCTTCCGAAGTAAGGCGACAAGAACGCGAATATCAGCAAACACGGCATACAGTTGACAGCAGGATAATTCCTGAATCTGGAGAATCTGGCGACACAAACGATGCAAGACAGGCGACCTCATTTCGCGCCGATAAAGAACGAAATGCGATGACGATTTTGTGCAAAACGGCAACAGTAGCAGCAAAAGGTGCGACAACATTTGATATCGGCCGCACAGCATAAAAGCATAGAGCAAACGACCAGATAGATGAATGCCGCAGTTAGTAGACAGATGTATTAAAAAAAACAGAAACGAGGCAATCACGGTGACATGTCGGTTTTATTCATCGGCCAAACCGAGGTCTTCGGGATGTGGTGTAGTTGAAGTCGGGGTGGGTCAATCAAGCAAGGAAGCAAACAAGCGATCGATTTTCAGAGCTCCAGCACTCGTCAGACAGTTCGAGGTGACCCTGAGAGGTCCACAGCAAAGCCGCCCGATCCCAGCCAGGCCATTTCAGTCGAGAGTTTGTGGTTCAGCTTGGGGTGATCCACGCAGCGTTTCGCGTCATCCCGCAACACGCCGGGTGACGTGGTGTCGGCCGCGTATCATGAGCCTACAGATACGGCGATGTGTAGATTGCGTGCGCCGCCTTCGGATCGATTGCTGGCCTTAATTGTTCCTTGGTCTCCATTGGCTGACCGGAAGAAGATAGGTAACAGATTTAGGCGTATGTGTAAACGCAAATTATTTGACTGTTGCTGCTGCTGCCGCTGGTACTGTTGTTGCACAATTTGACGCAACTGCACAAATATATGGCACTACAAAGAGATTCGTTGAGCAGATAGAGGAGGTGGGTGCCATGCGTGTTACACCTTCCACAGTTCTGCGTGCGGGATCGATTAATGCAGATGGATGTGGTGGGTTGTTAGCGTGCTCGATGGAGATGAAGCTTGCTTTGTTTACGTGTGTTTTAGTATGGGAGTCCGCGTTCACGAGCATCGTGCACGGTGCATGTATACATACGTACATGCGTGCAGATATGCAGTTTTTCTTTGGTGCTTTTGGGTAGGTTTCGGGAATGCATAGTACACATGCGTTGCTGGCGACAGCTGTGGATCAGCAACTGGTGTGATGGGCTCCCGAACCCACGCGCACTATTCCTCTCCTCCCAAGCGCGGAATCCTTCGTAGCATTCCTTCGACGCCGTGAGGCAGTATGTCTGCGTTATACGCGACAATTGTGTTCCCTGCCCGTGCTGATCACGGCAGTACGTGCTATTTTTTCTATGGCTCAGCTAGCCAATGCAAGCGGCTAAAAGCTGATTGTGTTCGTGTTGTTGTTGCTACAGTTATTGTTGTTGCTGCTGCTGTTGTTGTGGTTTTTGTTGTTGTTATTGCTAATGCATCCGACGTTGCGTCAGCCTTGTCGTTCGTGTCTTGTTCTCCCACCTGGCCTAACTGAGCGCTGTGGTCGGTCACTAGCGTCGTGGTCACCGGCGAATCACCCCTCGCCGCTGTCGGTAAACTTTGTTGTCGTTTCTTCTTTCCTTCTCTCTCTCTCTCTCTCTCTCTCTCTGTAGTTCTCACATGAGAGGTATGTTAGACAGCGAGAGAAGTAGACATCGAGAGAGAAATTGCGTGACGACGCTAGTCACTCAATTGTTGTCTTCGGCAGTTGTGGATTTCAACAACGAACTTACCTTCTCTATCCAACCTCGCACACACGCAAGCGCGCTCTACGCATTGTGTTTGTTGCTATGCAGTTCTATTGAGCCCTATGTATATATATATATATATATACAAGTGCGACTCACACATAAGTGCTCAAGCAAATAGACGTTTAAGTAGTGTTTATTTGTTTGTAATTTATTTAATTTTTTTTTTCAATTTTCTATGGTTTGGGTTGACCCGACAAGATAATTAAGGTAGGGGATACTATGGTGAGTCGGAACCGCTGCACCCATAATGTTAGTGACATCCCGGCTGTTATCTCCCATTTTTCGCTTTTACTTCTGAACGCTCTCAATATTAAGGCTCTTGGCGGTGAACGTTTTCATGTAATTATTAGGCTTGTTAAGAGGCTTGATTATTTGATTGCTTATATATTATTGAGTGTTAGAGGCGTTTTGCTTTCTCGCGTGTTTCTAGGGATGGCGGTGGAGTTGGTTTTATATGTTTATATGGTTCCTTACATATATATTCTCCGGATGAAGCTATTCAGGCAATACATAGGGTGGCACGTCGACGCGGGGACAACGTTTCACTTGTGTCGAATAATCGTTTGCAAGTACGAACGAAATCTCATAGGTATCTTTGGTGAGCTGCTCTCCAGCCACCCGATGAAAGTCTCGGAAATGTTGCTGGCGATCCAAGAAAACTTGGCTGTTACGTCAAAGGATTATATTTCTAACCTTGCCTCCGTCGAGCCGACTCAAATTATTACCGAAGATACCCGCCCGATGTTCTCTTCTGTACCGGATTATATGTGCATCGATGGTGGGTGGACTTTCCTCATTTACGACAGTGTCGTTATCTCAACATGAAATCTGCTCTGATCCTACCCTCTATTCTGTCGTTTGCTTCTCAAACCCGCTTTCGCTGCTGCATCCGTTGCAAAGAGAATGAGCAAGCAGATCTTTACTACGAGCACCTAAGATGAGTTTGGGTCTGGTCGGACTGCCCCTAGTCTCCTCTGACACAGATGCAGCTGTTGAAACTGTTGACCTTGATTGAATTTGTCAATACATACTGACATTTCCTCAGATAGCTTCAAGAGGGCCAGTGTAGTTGCTCTTTATATATATATATATATATTATTATTTTTAGATTTTCCGTAAGTCTAATGCCCGTGTACGGCTTTTTTTCATATCATGGTTAATTTTTAATCCACTCTGGCATTTACCTTGTCTAAACTAGAAACCATGTAAACCAATTTAAAAGTGGCCGGTCGTGGTCTCGAACCCAGTCCTCCCGAATGCAAGGCAACGGCTTTGCCAGTAAGCCACCTTGCTCGGTATATATTTACATATAAATATATATATATATATATATATATATATATATATATATATATATATATATATATATATATATATATATATATATATATATTCAACAGATCTGCGCAGCGGATGTTCGACACGTCGGGCTTTTTACAAATGCTTGATGGTTGTCAGGCACGAACAGCAGCCGTGCCAGTGACAACACAACAGAAATCCGCAGGTTGCTATGCGCTTCGATGCCACGACTTTTCCACTAGAGTGCCGCGAGCCAGCCAGCCAACCAGAGCGTGCATTCGCTTTGCTGCCTGCTCTCCTGTCCGCCCGCGCCTTGTTCGTTCGTTCGCACGCTTGCGATTCACGCCGCGTGATGGCAGCCACATACCACCAGAAAGCAAGCACACCTCGTTTCTACGTCCTTGTTTCGTTTCCGCATAGCACCGAGCTAGCTACAATTGGCGGCAACACGCATACGCGCAAGTCACAAGCCGAAAGCATGGGAGAGACATATGTAGATAGACAGATCTAAAGACAGTCGGGTAGACAGCTAGGTAGATCAGGAGATAGATAGGTATGTAGATAGGCAGATAAGTAGGTCGGTAGGTAGGTACATAGGTATGTAGATAGTGATACATAGGTAGGTAGGTAGAAAGATAGATAGAGAAAGCAATAGAGAGAGAGAGAGAGCAATAGGGTACGATCTCGATCAAAACAGAGACAGAAAGTAGATTCACGCACTACCTGGACTGCTGCGTTTAATACTGCTATGATCACCACCACCACCATTGCTACTACTTAAAATCCTTTCGGGGCTGACTCTCAGCCAAGATTCAACGTCCACGGAACTGTTTTTCACATTGATTCATAGACGGACCCCCATAAATACAAATGTGCAACGGTGGGGCTCGAATCCGCGCACCTATATGTCTCCTCCGGTTGCAAGGCGCAGACTTTAGCCACCACGCCACCGGGCTCGACTCCACCACTACTACTACTACTATTTCGACTAGTTTGGCGCTACGACGGTTGTTGTGTATCTGGTGACAAGGCGTGACTTGCCACGAAGTAGAACGAAGTGTGGCAAACTTGACGAATGATTGCCAGCGCCGAGTTCGGTGGTTCGCCCTGGTTGACCTGGCCTGGCCTGGTGCGTCGCTTGTGCCTCGCAACATCAACATCAACAGCGGCAGCAACCACGTACGTGAGACAACCGAAACACGTTTCTGAGTTTGTGTGGGTAAGAGGGTGGTTGGCAGTGTGGGACTATTTGCTTGCGAGGTCACCGACGCTCCCACCGACGCTCCCACGGCTAGGAATTTCGAAACAGAGGAACTACCACCCATGTCCTCCATAGACCCCCAAAGAAGCCGCGTGGAGAGCCGGTTCACATTCCGTATCATTTGGCGTCAAAGCGTACGTCAAAGCCAAGCTGGCTAGCTTGCTTTGGGATCTCACTAGCTACGGGACGCGCGACGTTAGGAGAGTGAGAGGGGGTGACGTCGAATGCGGCAGGGAAAACGAAAACCAAGAAGGTGAGGAACACGAAGACACGGAAAACGAGGTCAAAGACAAAGACCCCCGACATGACGACTACGACGAGGCAGAATTACCACAACATCTGGTCGAACGATTACCTTGCGAGTCATCATTGGCAGCGGCAGCAACAGCTGCACCGTCAATGCAAGGAGACGCTGTCCTGTGGTAGCCATCTTGGCACCCTCGCCGCGGCACACGAGCCTATGATACTATGACATGAAGACAGGTCCGTTCCATCGCGAGCTCCTCGATACAGACAGCCCAGCTACAGCAGAACCAGCAACAACCAGAGCAGGTTGTTGCTGCTGCTGCTGCCGCCACGGTCCATCCTTGCCGTAGTTTCCACTGCCGACAACCTAGCGACCGCTATTCGGGACACCTATTACAGCCACAGGCCACTGTTGTACATATAACACGAAATATATGTACGCCTGCCTTACGACCTGCCTTACGAGCACGGCTAAACGGTTGATCAGATTGCTGGTCGATCAGCGGGCCTATAGGATAGGCCGCCAGCCGGCAACGTTAGAGAGACAGTGTCACAGACAAGGACAGCTGGTGCGCTGGAAAGCGGACATCTAGTAAGCATATAAGCAGCATCTAGTAAGCTATATTGCGTTAGCTCCATTCTCCCCGCCCCGGGCAAGTATATATATATATATTATATATATATATATATATATACTGAACTGAAAGTGACATATGACCAGGGAAGCACAAGCAAGTTGAACACAGATGAACGGATGAGTCGATAGAGATAGTGCCACCAGTTAGCGGCGAGTGAGCGCTGTTGAAGGTTAAACCTGCGCATTTTGTGTTACTCGTTGTCGGCGTCGAAAGCAAGCCTTGCATGATTTTTGCTTGCGCTTGTCGGTTATTCGCAGCATTGTTTACGGTATCTCGCTAGAAACCCACGCGCGGTTAACAGAGTTCGAATACAACGCAGTTAAAATACGTATTCCTTGCAGTAACGCTTGCTCTCGACAGAAAAGACATTGCGTTTGCTCCATTCTCCAGTAATAGCAACTGCGACGACGACAACAACAACACCACCAACAACAACAACACTAACAACAATGATGCACGATAACGATAATATTCATTATGATAATCCCGATATGGGTATGGCCTTGCATCCTCGTTGGAAAGGATAGAACAACGTGTTCTGGCCTACCGAAGACAGTGGCCATTCTCTGCCTGTTTTGGATGAAGGCCGACCTCAGACCATGACGCAAGGTTACCATGATGTGAGGGCGGCCCTCGGTGGCTGCCCGTGGTTGACGTCGACGATGACCGACGAGAACGATGTTGACAACGACTCGTGTCATCAGTGCGTCAATCTTCGACATCAACGTCATGGCCATGGGCGGCATGCCAGAGATGAGACACGCTTTGAGCATATAGCAGAGAGAGTGAGAAAGAGATCTAATAGGTAAAATTGTCCTTCGAAGGGCATGCCATTTTCGCTGGAACGTAGTTCTGCTGCGAGCTTCTGCTGCTCCCGCTGCCCTTTCCTATCGACCATATTGAACTTGGTATGTGCGCTCTCGTTTCTGTCGACTGAACAGCTATCGCCAGATCACGCATCTTTCGCCTGCGGCCTTTGACGCCTCGAAACGAGAAGCCCGGGTCCAAACAACGGAAAAAGAAACCAAGGCACAATCTTAGTCTTAGACACACCAGAAGCCAGTGTGCTGAAGGAGGAGGCGTTTTCAATCATCGATCTTCGAATCGATTTCGGTAGAGACGATCGAGGGCAATGTCGCAAGGGCGGCCGTGGGCATTCGAGCTTTTGCGGCAGCACCAATCCGGTTCAATGTTTCCCACACCAACGGCGAACACGACGACGGCGACGACTTCGTGACTTCGCCACGCAAATTCGGCCCTGTATCTCTTACTACATTAGTCTTCTCACATGAAGTGCTCGTTGTTCCATCTATTCTCGTTTCGTCTTTCGTCGTTTTCTTCGTCTTTCTTCATTCACACTATTCTGTTCTTCATTTGCTCTCTGACTATGGACGCATTATGCGCGTTGAGCTAAGCAGCTGTAGTGAACTGTCTCTCTAGATACGGCCCTGCATGGGCAGTTATCTCTCTCTCTCTTTCTTTAGCTTTCTCTCGCTCTCTCTCCCTTGGCCTACTAGCCGAAGAAGCTAAGAAACTCGTCGGGCAAACACGGCATTTGTGCTGTGTGCCTTGCGTCTCTCTCTCTCTCTACTGCGGGCTTCCTATTGCCGCCGCTGCTGCCGCGACAGCGAAGGCAGAAACGTCGTTAAACGGACGGGCCGATTCTGCAATTATAGAGGCGTTCCAACATCGGCGTTCGAAATTCGACCACTAATACGTTTGCAGGCAGTGTAGCTCGTGCTATAGATAGCGTGACAACGCAAAGAACAACCGCACTCAGCCGACTCCACCTACATTTTGAGCATTCGTGACGTCTGGTAGCGGCGGTGCTGTCCAGCGTTGTCGGCAGCGTCGAGTCACCGTCGCTGCCCTGCTTGAGGTCGTCCAGCTGCTTGACGACCGGTGGCCGGGCGATGGCCTTCGAGAGACGGGGGGGTCTATCTGCTTCCACTTTGATCTCAGCCCCAAAACGGACGATACGTGCAAATTTCGCCAGCACGCTGACCGCAGCCTACATCAACAGCAAACAACAGCGGCGGCAGAGGCAGCAGCAGCAGCAGTATATATACAGCAGATACGTAGCCATACGCCATAGGTCGATCCTGCTTAGCACGAGGTGGCGTGGTAGCTCTGACTACTTTGTCCTTCGGTTTTCGGTGCACCTGCAGCTCTTCGAACGCTTACAGTCGTATCGTACGAGCAACAAAAGCGACACCAGTAACAACAGCAGCAACAACAACAACAACAGCAGCAATAATAACAATAATAATAACAGCAATAACAACAACGATGTTATTGTGTTAAGAAACTTCTCTTATAAAGTTAGAATACTACAAGAATTGTCTACTCGCCGTCTTCTAAAAGTTCCCCTCAGTTGTTCTCTCAAGGCTCCGCTGAGGTCCTTCAGTCGGATGTTATTTTCATGTTGTCGTTGCTGTTTTTAATGTTATTGTTATCGTAGTGGTTGTTGTTGCGTTGCATGATGCTGTTGTTGTGGTGATTGTTGTTATGGTAATTGTGCTGTTGTTGTTGTTAATGACGCTGTCGTTTGCTGTCGTCGTTGTGGTCATCGCTTTTGCCAATGGTGTTGAACAACAACTAGCAATGACCAGGTCGTCGACCTGCTCATAGCCAACCCAAGTAGGAGAAGCAGCGGCAGTAGAAATGCCACTGAAGATCTACTCATATATGTATGCATGCCTCACGGCGATTCTAAACCTATCGAGGACTGAGGGCTAATTTAGTTTAGAATTAACAATTGTAGTAGTTATCGGTAGAAGCACTCTATCGACAGTGGTAGTAGAGCGGGGCTAGTCATTGACTCAATCGAGGCTAAGAGAGAGACAGAGAGAGAGAGAGAGAGTTGTCTGTTTGAGAGAGTCACTTAGAGGCTGTAATGTATGCGCATAGCCGCATGCAGGGGGGCCGGCCGAAGGCACTGTCACCACCGCCCTCGTGGGTGCCTTCGTGGACTGGTCAATCGAACAGGCCAACTAGCGTGATGTCTGCTTTAGTTTCGGCCACCATGACTACCAGCTGCAGTAGCAGCAGTAGCTATAGACGCTGCCAAAATTGCAGTAGCGGCAGCACAGACTGTCCACTATCGACTCCGTTACGTTCGACGATGGTCAACAACAAACAGAGGGAATTAATGGCTTATCTGCATCCCATTAACCTCTCACCTCGCACGGACGCCGACTGGCCGTGTCTCTCTCTCTCTCTCTCTCCGGGTTTGCACTCCACTTCGCTTTCCGCTTCCCTCCGACCGTCCCCACCGTCCTCCTGTACAAAAATATACGCCTCGCCCAGCCGACGCAGGTCTTCTTATATCCCACGCGACATCAACGATTCAACAATGGTTCACAAACGTGTGCAATATATATATATATATATATATATATATATTTTTCAATGCAAAACGATAATTATACACGCATTAGAATGGCTTGGCTGTTAACCAAACTTGCACTGCTCCAAAACTTGAAGTTACACTAGGTTGCCCTACAGCTACGGATAGGCCTTCAAAATATACTCTACGTTACGTATATGGCAAGTAGGGCAATGTTTACTTTATATATATATATATATATATATATTGGCGGCGTGGTCTAAAGGCTAGTGCGCTAGTCAATGTTGTCATGCACTACCAGTTCGATCCCTGTTGTTGATCGAATTTTCTTTGGGCGGAGCTCATTGAGAATAGATGACAAACCATACCGATCGCTAGGAGTCAGCGACCATGTTGCCACAAGGACTGTTAGGGAAATCCTCGATATGTCAGCATGTCCGCTTATACTGTTGCTCTAAGCCCCGCTGGTATAAAAGAGTGTAATGTGTATTTAGGTATACAGAACACTAGAAGAAGCAGCAACAGCAACGATGACTTGCTACTGTAGCTATTAATGGCTGCTTGTTTCTCTAAGGTGTCACATGTGTTACTGCCGCTGCAACGCTACGATCGATGTGCTGTGACCACTATCCTGCCATTACACTATTATCACACAAATAATGTGCTTAATTGCCTAATGCCAGTAAATAGCTTAATTGGCGAGTAGCTGAGGTGTCGTTAAATACACAAGTTTCCCGCCGCCACTAACCGGGTTGATCGACTGACGCTATTAATTACTACGTTCATCGTATTGCTATGTAGTTGATTCTTTCGAGTCGACCGATCATCGTCTGAATCGTCAATTTGTTGTTAATCTGCCTGAGATAGATAAACGGAGCCGGGACACATCGATGGATCGACATCGAGAAATTCGTATATACATAGAGGGAGAGCGATCCAACCAGTGAGAGAGCAGAGGCATGAGACTTCCGCCGGCAAATTCTTTCATTAGAGACTAAACAGAGCCGCATATATTGGTCAGCATAGCATGGCTTACAAGTAGCTAGAGAAACCAGTTAGCTAATTATTTCGGCATTACAATCGGAGTGGTGTTTACGCTTCGAAACACGTAACATGACTTAAGCGATTGCTCTGTGCTAGGCGCACTCTCTCCCTATATATATATATATATATATATATATATATATATGTATACGTATATATATACATATATATATATATATATATATATATATATATATATATATACGTATATATATATATATATATATATATATATATATATATATATATATATATATATATATATATATATATATATACGTATATAAATTCTTAAGTATATTCGTGTTTGATTCGTTTAGCTTAAGGAATACTACGTATATTTTCTATGCTATGCAAAATAATTTACTTATTGAGACATCTGTTTTAATTAAAATAGTTACAATATTGAAGAAGTCCTTGTGTCGTTTTACAAAAATAGAATACTTTCTTTATTGTTGATGTATAACAATACTATATGTAATACTATGCACACGTGTTTGTTCAAATAATGTATAGTCTCTACATTGAAAAATATTAGTGTGTTAATATGAAGATACATGTACTCGTATAGGTGCGAGCGGCAGGATTGCAATGCTCTTCTTTTGACGAAAAACTTTGAGAACAAAAACTATTGTTCAATATCACAAGTGAACAATAGATTTTCACATCGCTTTAGAGCTCCAGGTGTGCTAGGCGAACTATACTGAGAAAAATCTCAACATATTCTAGAGAAAAAATATGCAATTTGTGATAGATATTTTTGTGATCTTGTAATCGACGTTTCTAATGTGACGAACATGCAGTTATTGAGAAGAATGTAAGAACATACAGGATCCTCGCATCGCCCAGTTCGTAGCGATAGGAAAAACATCACTGACATCTAGAGTGAGATATATCATTGCTGCAAAACCAACAGTTATGTGAGACTATTTGCGTGACAAAGACATTGTGAGCTGCTGTAATTTATAATGAACACATGTTGAATAATATTTAACAACAATACTAATTAACCTTGTACAACTTCCTTAACTATGAGAGATTAATAGTGCACAATTGCTTTAACTATGCTTAAAATCTCCACGTGTATATCCCGAATGTTTGTTGTGAATTGCTAGCTGTGTTTACGTCAAAATTAGGCAACTTCATCAAGCGCGACTATGTTCAGAAGATACTACGTCTAGAAATCTCACGCCACAAACGACTCGACGGTTCCCTGCTAAGACGCGTTCTGCTGGAACGCGTCATAAGTTAAGCTCAACTAAGCTGCTTCTATCCTTGTACTTTTTAGAACAGACTAGTTTTTGTTGTCGACGAGGCCTCTTAATTGTCACAGTGATTCGGCCTACATAGCGCGCTCTGGCGCCTCTCGTTGAAGTTTTCATGTCGAAAGGCTTGTTTTCGACGGCGGTGGTTAGGGCGGCCGTGATAGAGATCGTAGCAATTCCCTGTAGCCGTGGAGCAGTTAACCGGGATGTGATGCTTCATTAAGATGCCGACGGAAGCTTGTTATTAACTAGGCGTTGCCTTAGTCGCCAAAGCTGCTCCGGGCGACGTTAAATTATCGTTATCATCTATAATAAATGAATATGACTATCGCTGCTCTTGCCTGACGCTAGCAAATAACGTTACGTCCGCTGCCGTCTTCTCTGCGGTCTCGAGTTCCGGTGGGCGGTAGCATGGATAGGCAGCCAGGCAACGCATAAACGTTCCTCGTCGAGCAGAAAAGGGTGAGGCGATGCATTGAAGCAGAGCATAGTAGGAGAGAAGATCAATTCACACGTCGATGAGCGTTCAAAGCAAAATGAGAAGCCGTTGCCTTGAAAAGCTTCGATGAAGAGTAATATATGTATATACATATCCTTAAGAAAGCCTAGGAAAAGATAAATGGAGCACTAAGGCTAGCAGTTAATAATGAAAACCAAAAAATATATAGAGAAAAAGCGATGTGGGAGCGAGAGAGAATAGTAGGAAAAGTCAAAAGTAAAGGAAAACCTCACCAATATCAAATGTGACAAGAGAGGTAAAGATAGCTTGGCGTGTCAGCAGATACGTAGCCATTACCGGAACCAGGTAGACGACTGGCAAAAAGTACGATTCTGACACGTAGCAGGACCTCAATGCAGACGAGACGCACAGAAGTGGTGACGGTCACGACAAAAATGGAGATCTAGAGAACGACGAAGACGATGACAAAGAAGACAGCTTTGGAAGAATAAATCCTCTGCTTCCTCCCTTTATCACGGTATCACACCATATCATCTCGGCTCATGGCTCGTAGCGAACGCTGCAAGAAGGCCGTGGCGCATAGAACCGCGGCCAGTGATTGTTTCAAATGAAACGCCGCTATGTTTCCCCGCTCCAGGTTTCCAAGACGTCAATGCCGTAAGCTCATTTGTTTCCTGCTTTTCGGCTGCCTCTACCTGATCTGCCGCTCGATGTTCAATTGATGCCAGCAATGGGAAGAAAAACAGAGGGAGAGAGCCGGCAACGGATACGCCACTCTAGTATGTTTGTGTACGCACCTGAAGAACGTACGTCTGAAGAACTTGGTAGGGTGATGACTGTGAGAAAGCATAGTAGATATTTTTCTTTTAAAAGAATCTCTAGATAGGAACTTCTTCCGTGCGCGAAGGGTGGGGAGGATTCCGGGCTTGTGAGTTCCTCACGCATTCCCGAAACTACAACAAAATATAGAGAACTTCAGGCCCCAGGTGTGCCGGCGTAGATGAGAACAAAGTGCACAAGGACAGATCCAGACCACACAAACTGTAGATAGAGGAATATTGAGTTGCATATGGTGAAATAAGGTCGGCTTCTGTCTAGGAGAAGGCAAGACGATTCGCAATACTTGAAAACACTGTTTTTACTACGAATAAAATACCACCAAAGTGAGACTCGAACGAGGAGGTTGAAGGAGGTGTGGACGGGAAAAGCGAAAGAAACGATACAAAGCGGTCTTCTTCTGACCGCCAAACTAGAAAAAAACTTTACTTTCATAGCAATTTCTAAGATAAAGTCATGCGAGAGGGATATTTACAGATATATTACAAACTTAAGTGTGCTGTTGCGTTGTGCGTACAAAAATCGGCTTATTAATCGTGGCTACTTCAACAAAATTTTACGATTTTAGGCAACTAGGTAGTTATTATTATTATTATTCCTGTAAGAATGCAATTATCGACATTACCACTACTTCTTCAAGCATAAAGCAGGTTCGAAAGTAAAAACGAGACCTATATCGCTTCTATCGCTTGTGAGAATATGATAATCGACCGCTTTTTAACGAGCAGCAGCCGGTTGTTGTTGCTGCTGTTGTTGCTGTTGTTGTAGATGTTGTTGTTGTTATTGTTGCTGTTGTTGCTGTTGTTGTTCTTGTTGCTGCTGTTGTTGTAGATGTTGTTGTTGTTGTTATTGTTGCTGTCGTTGCTGTTGCGTTGTTATTGTCGTTATCGTCGTCGTCGTCGTGAGGCCAGTTAAGCGGCGCGGCGCGCCTCTGCTTCTCGCCTCGCTGTCGCCGCCAACCGGCGTTAACGGCTAGCGGAAACCCGGACGGAACTATCTGCTTGCTAGCTCTAGCTAGCAGGCAGCTGTTGCTGGCGTCGGGACCGCGGCCCGGTAAGCCAGGCCGTCGTCG
Organism: Dermanyssus gallinae; assembly: GCA_003439945.1. Classification (NCBI taxonomy): domain Eukaryota; kingdom Metazoa; phylum Arthropoda; class Arachnida; order Mesostigmata; family Dermanyssidae; genus Dermanyssus; species Dermanyssus gallinae. The sequence goes on from QVRM01006416.1 coordinate 483,042, forward strand.
TTGACGTCGCGTAACGTGGCTTGGCGTGCCGCAGCCGTTGCTGGTGGTGGTGGTGGTGGTGCTGCTGCTGCTGCTGCTGCTGCTGTTGTTGTTGCTGCATGCATAGCAGCGGCGGCGGACGTCTGAATGCGAGCCGATCAACTGCGAGCTGACTGCGGTGTGCCGCCCCGCGTGCCCCACAACACGGCACGCCGGTATCTCAGTATATATATATATATATATATTCATTTATATATATATATATATATATATATATATATATATATATATATATGTACATACATATATATAGCGGGGCCCGACGATTTGAATGAATCCATCGCCGCGTTTCCGACTCTTTTCGTCGTGAAGGCGGCAAACAATAATCTGCTGCTGCTGCTGCTGTTACGGCTGCCGCGGCTATCTGTTACTTTCTGTTCGGCTCTGTTGCTGTTGGTTAAATGCGCTTGCCGTTAATGCCGCCCTGCAATAGAAGACTCACTCACTGACTGACTAACTGAATGGATGGTGGACTGGCAGCCTGGCTGGCCGGTTGGATGGGTGACTACATTTGCTTTCACTTCTGCTGTATTTGTGCTGTTTCGACAACGGCAGCGATACCGGACAGTGCGTCCTCTCCCGGCATGCGGCGTCAAATGCCAGGCAAACAGCAGCCAGGCCCAGACACTAGGTCTTGACGCATGACGTTGTAGCTTACGTTTGTATATATATATATATATATATATATTTATTTATTGATTTCGACATGTCTGTACATCGATGAAGATACATCCCGTGTGCGATTCCGGATAAGAGACGTATACGGGCATCGATCGTCTTTTTACTTTTTGTGGAATGATCGGAGAACAATCCAGTCTCAGTGGGTCATCAGTCCACCGCTGCCTTCTTCACTGTCCGATGGACGCGCACATGTGAACGTATGATTACTACACACTGATACGGATGACGTACAGATACAACAGTCCCTATCAACAGAAAGAGTATGCGAGAAGAAAGGAATGGAGAGAGAGAGAGAGAGGGAGAGAGACACACGTACAGATAAAGCGCGCACAGATAATGCGTTTAGCTCTCAAAGCCAGATTAAAATTGTTGGACTGTTCTGTTGCCCTACTTAGAAAAACGTTGATAAGACATACACACAAACACACAAAAATAGTATATATATATATATATATATATATTTATGTTTATTGACTTTACGTAAATATATATGGTTACGTACGTCGTCTATTTGGTACGCCTAGTAAAAAGTAATAAGAGAAACAGGGTATACAAAATATTTCTTTTTTAATGTTTGAATGATATAGTCTTTTTGGCACACCTACTCCAGCGGTGTTCCGATGTTTGAATCCCAGTGACGTACGCAGAGCGTCTCATGGCAAGAAAGAATGTTAAGAGATACCTTGCTTACCGAACGACCCACTTACATGTTTGATTTTGGAATACATATATGCACATAAATCTACATTTCAGTCGTAAAGAGCATGGTTCTGAATTTTTGTCTCACGTGCCAATCATTGAAATATTGTATCCGCAGTAACTCTGATTGTATTCGAGTTGGTGGTAGTGAAATGGGTCGCAGAGAACATTGCTAAGCATAACGATTCAGCGCTTAGCATTTGACAGGATACAAGTTTTACCGTACACGATACGACGTCTTGTTGACACGAATGCGCTACCAGCGATGGCGACTTGTTCACCTGCTGATCGTAACATTGCGACAGTGCGTGGTAATCTAACGCTCTTAATGCATCGATTTGGCGGCTTGTAGTCTCTAAACCTAGCCTAGGCTCACCGTCTTCAGTCGAGGTCTTCGCCGGCCTCGGAACAAGCTTGTCTAGACACGACTTCGGTGTCGATTATGGCGCTTTTGTTTCAGGTCCTAGCACTCAGAGGTACGAACTCGAAGAATTAAGTGTTGTTAACACTCTGCAACAGGCAGCGGGGGAGAAGCTTTCTTCTTGACGGTCGTGTATGGATATGTCGTTGCGCATCGTCAAGATGGATTACCGTGTTCTCGTATACCATGCTGCTATGCATATAATCGTTCGTCTTCATGCACGCTTTACTAAGACTTTTCACAGAGTAAAAATATTTTCGTTTGCCACTTGTCTAGCCCTTCTTTAGCATAGCTGTGCTGATGTGAGACATGCTCGTGGTGAATGACGCAGGAGTTACTGCACTGCTTTCAGATCGCAGACACCGAGAATGGCTGTGACTAGACAGGAAGGAGTGATAATTTTGCCAGCGGTGACAAGCTACAGAATAATGTTACTAAGGTATGTTACTATTGCGCGTTATGTAAAGGAGGACATTCTGCTCAGAAGCTACCATGACTATCTGCATTCGAATCATCAAGAGTAATTGAGGTGGCCCAAGTATGAAAAACAAAAATTTGATGAGCAACTTTGTGTCAGAAATTAAACGCGTAATCTTAACGTCCACGGACAATCGCTTCCCATCGGAGGTCCGCTTGGGCTCAAAACTGCATGGGGTTGTGATATACTGCGACCCCATGCAGTGCTTTAGAGCTACAGCATAGATCACTTTGTCGCAGACTGCAGGGTTCTAAGATAAAAGTGCAGAAGATGTGGCGTTCTGCAATGTCTCAGGAACGACTACAAGACCCAGACCAAAAGCATGAGATCAGACAGGTTTTGTGCTCGTTCCATTACCCCACATAGATATGTTGAGGCGGGTCTCTAAAGAGGCAACCTGATGCCCAACATCATCAGTTTGCGCTCCCGTAGAATACCTTAATCGCCTAATAACCTTTCGAAGCGCAGTTTGGTTATCTGAGGTGAAAAATTAAATTATGGTGAATAACGCCGCGGTGAAAACTCATGCATTTGGCCCAGAGACAGGGCCTGCGCAAAAAAAGACGAAATCGTGTTGCTTGCAATGGACCAGTGTACTTGAAAAACTGTTTTTTTTTCGGTTAACTTAGAAAACCTTTCTGTTCTCTAAGGTTATGGGAAGATGGATGGATAGTGAGTCGTTGGAACCACTCCTATTGGAAAACTTTTGCCACACTTATTGAAGCCTCCTTGCGCGATTCACTATGCATGTTCCGAGACGTAGTTAAACTGTAAAGATGAGCAAAGACGACAAGCCAAATTAAAACAAGCGTGACATACTCAAAATAAGGAGTTGCTACTGATATTATTTCAATTGAACTATGAAAATAATAAATACGATTTTAAATTTTATTTATCTCTTTTGTGCAGAGTGGGGTGTTGATCCTTACTGAGACATGGGCCACCGAACGCACAGTTGGTGTATAAAGGAATGTCTAAGTGTGCAGACAGAGGGACCGAGTGGAGCACGTGGGAAAGTTGCTGTGTTGTATAATTCCTGGCGCAAATATTTGCTACAACAAAAATGGCTGCATAGTCCTTATAGGAAACGTCATCAGCGTGATTGCAATCTATTCTAGCCCATCAGAAGCGATCCCAACAGTGCTGAAGTAATTACGTCGATGAGGTGGCCCTACAAGAAGTGACTGTACTATGTGGCGACCTCAACTATCGGCTTGACAAGCCAGGACATTAAAGAACGGTGTCACTAACAAACGAATTGGCGTCTCGCGCTATGCGGGTTATATCCACAGTTGAACTCTCGATCATTGTTGCGCCTCGGGGACGATCCACATTAAACATATTTGCTACGAATGCTAACCCGTGTGATGTTAGATACAAGGGTTGCACGAGAGCTGTCGGATTGAGCTGCGACTGTAAGGGAGTTGTAAAAGGCCATAAAGGAACGTGACGAACGAAGACAATGCAAACGGCTCATTGACGCGCAACAAGAACCCTCATAAATGGCTGCATACAAATAGGCGTATTGTCTGCGTGTCCTATCGCATAGGATATGCCAGTGTGAGACGAGCGCGTCCCTGAAGCCCGTTGCGTCTTGTCGCGCTCGCTCATCGATTCCGAGCGAGCCGACGCGATAATGAAAGCGCCGTTCTGGAGGACCCGATTTGGTCACAAATAAACATCTCAGACAAGCGATTGCGCGAGTCTCCTTGCCAACGACATTGCTTCAGAAGGGGTCGGTCAACAATGACAATATGCGTTGTATTTCTAAATTATATAAAAGGGCACTTTATGCCTTGGTGCTATACTCCCGTTGCTTGCAGCAGTCCCTTACAGCTTTGCAGCATTATGTCAACCGGAACAAATTGGAAATTAATACAAGTCAATCAAGGGCAATTAGATTTTGACGTAAAGAAAAAAATGCTGGCTACAACGATCTTCGGTTGGATTAAAAAACTATTGAATTTGTCTGACACTTTTCCTACCTGGGAGTCATGTTCTCGTCTTTGAGGTACAAACTTCTAGAAGCATAATGAAGGAAGAATTTGATAAAAGGACTCAAATCCTTTCAGAGTATCCAATACCATCCTAAGCCATCAATGGAGATAACGAGAACGCTAGGAGTTTACCGCACTAGTCTCCGCTATTTGTCGAAGACCTACAAAAAACTTAGACGTTTATTATTACTGTCAATCTGAATAAATTCAACCTGGACTAATAACGAGTTAAACCATGACGTCGCCATGCGCTGACCTAGGCGGATTAGTCGTTTTTCCTTCTGCAGAGGAATATTAGAGAAGTCGGACGTTTTTGTAGACGACAACTGTTTGCAGCAGGAGTACCAGGCGGGAACATTGGCGAGGTCTTGCTAAAACGATGCCTGTGTTCGCTTTTGCTCGATTGAACTCGAAAAAGGGGCAAACGCAATCGACGACGATTCTGCACGCGCAGGCGTGCGCTGTTCTCGGAGTCCAAGAGAGCGGTTTTTGCCCTGCGCTCCTTGGGCCGCGGGAAGGGCAGGGCAGTTTCACTGACGGGACCGGTGGTGTCGAGCTCTTTTGGAAGAATTTCGTTGATTAGGTCTTGGAGCGGCGGCTCAGCTTGAGGGTTCGAGGGTCGAGCAAGAAGCAGAGTTGGTCGGGAAACGCGACGCGACCCGACCCCAGCACCCCAGCAGCAGCAGCAGAAACTCTGGACTTCTTGAAGTGCCTCGATGGCCTGGCATCTTCCAGGCAAACCACGTTAACTCAGTCGGCTCGTCGAGTACAACAACGACGACGTTGTAGGAATAGACATTTCTCCGTACAATTATTTCTTTGTCGCTGAATAAATTTTTTGATTGGGCGTCTTTGGGGTTCTCGCTCGTATTTGTTGCTGTCGGAGTCGCCTGACTCACTGGTTCTCTGGCGGCGTCTTTTTTGGCCTAAATCTGCTGTCGGCCTCAATTTTTCAAGACGTAAACCGTTTAAAAGAGATTGACGTATGTCGATACAAATTCTGCCGTGTGAAGAACGGGCTGACTGGAAAGCGAATGGGGCGGCTGGCAGTTTGACTTCAACGAAAGAAGATGACACAGTCAGCAATACGCGTAAGCGTCAGCTAGTTTTTCTCAATGAAGCACAAAGCACTGCGCCAACAACAACCACCGCAACAACAACAACCTCCGCAACAATAACAACCACCGCAACAACAACAATAACATAACAAAGCAACCCTGTGAACCACCGCTGATCTATCGGCAACTATCGAGACGAATCAGTTTGTGTCGGACTGTCCCGGAACAGATGCCTACAGATCTGAAAAGTTCCTGTTATGGGATTAACAGAAGCACAAATCACAACAACAAGAGCAACAACAGTAGCAACTGCAGCATCAGCAGCAGCAAAAACAACAAGAACAACAAAGAAACAACAATAACAACAACAACACTACCAAACTAACCGTGTGAACCACCGCCTATGTATAGGTAACTGTCGAGACGAATGTCTGCTTGTGTCGGACTGTCCCGGAACAGACCTGTAGGTTCTGTCTGACGAGTTCTTATTACGGGATTAACAGCAGCAGTAGCCGCAGCAGCATCAGCATCAGCACCAGCTACAGCACAACAAAGAGCCCCGAAGGAACAAATAAACATGTAAACAACACCGGTAACGACTGCAGCAAAAACACCCGCAACATAGAGAAACACACACACCCACCCACCCACACATACTCACGCATACACACAACGCGTTTTTCCGTTCCGTCCAAAAAGTGGTGTTGATAATCGACGACGCCACGGGCCCGGCGACGCAATGATGACGCGCGCCTATCCCAGCGAATGAGCAGCCGGATGGCCGCAGATGGTCTTCGCAGTTTCTGCTACGCTGACGGGCGCGACATCAAAATTGGCGGCAGCAACGACGCTTCCGCCCGACCACCACCACGTCGGGGTTCGAATCGCTTACTTTTCTTATTCTTCTGCTTCTCCGCCGGCTTTGAAGACTGCCCGCTGCCAACGACAAGACGCTAAAACGTGAAGTGGTTGCCGATAGACCCAGCAGAAACATAAGCCGCAGCAGAAGGAGAAGCATAAACTGCAGCAGCAGCAGCAACAACAACAGCCGGTCACAACGCCTGTCATGGTTGGCTTCAGCAGTAATAACAGAAAGCGTCGTGGTGGTTGTGCTGCTGCTGCTATTCGTGGTTAATTTGTACCAACCGTGTAGAAATAAAGAACACTTTTAATGTTGTTGTTGATGCTGTTGTTGCGGTTGATGTAGTGGTTGTTATTGTTGATGCTGTTGTTGTTGTTGCTGTTGATGGTGTTGTTGCGGTTGATTTTGTTGTTGGTATTGTTGTTGCTCTTGTTGTTGTTGTTGTTGTTGTTGCTCTTCTTCTTGCTGCTGCTGCGGCTCTGGATACGTGGCGATGACTGGCTGACGCCAGCACGCTGATAACACTGATTTTTCCCGCTGCTCGGCAAGCCAAGCTCAATGTTGCGTTTTTTTTGCAAGCTGGATAGGCGTAGCAAAATGAACAATCGACAGCGTTCGGTTGACTTACGCGGCTATGACAACGACGATTGAATGCATCCGGTTTCGTCGTCGCCGTCGTCTCCTCCTTCTTCTTCTCAATCGTCTTGTTATAATATATTACTCATCTTGGCCGTTTGTCTGCTACTACGAAATGGCGATATATTAATAGAGATAAATGAAGAGAGTAAGAGTAGCTCGTTAGCTGATTCGTAACGATTAGGATTTGGCAAAACACTCGCAAGGAGCTCCGTTGTCATATAGCGGGACATTCGCTCCGATACGATCATGTCTGTCGCACACGCGGTGCGAGTATCCGCTTGCTTGCCGGCATGTACAGGCTTACGTTTTGCTCACAAATGTTACCGATGACAAGTTCCTGTTTTTTTTAAATCTTAGGGTTATTTTTTAACTCACCTGCTTATCCGTACATATATATATATATATATATATATATATATATATATATATATATATATATATCATAGCCCGATACGAACATTTCCTGAGCAGTTTTGTCTATATATATATATATATATATATTACTTGTCGCGCGGATAACAAGTGCCTGATACAGTATTTTCTATGTTCTAGACCACAGACTTTACTACAAACGTCATTATCATAGGGTGTATCATACAGGGTGTGTTTCTGGTTGGTATGCAATGTAACCATTGTGGGACGACATGCAGTCCTGCCAATGTGATGCAAGTCATTTCTACTCAAAGTGTGCAGGCAAAGTTTTGAGAGCACGTGGCGCACACTGCACAATTTGTATCCATTCGTTGCGGTTTGTCTCTGAGAGTTTTTTTTTAATATTAACAAAAAGCTGAGTTTTACATCTAATTTTTCTACTCAAACAGGTTTGCGGCCGCTGAATGTGGACTTGCAGTAAGTGCTGCGGTATCTGCTGTAAGGAAGTTTCGTTAGCAGGAGTAATGAACGCACATAGGAAAGTAAATTACGGCGCTTTCAAACTAATCTTTGCTCACCGGCGAAAGAGCCCTTTTACCGTTGCTTCTAAAGAAAATAAATACAAGTTGCATCTTAGTTTGTACAAAAAATGTAGTAATGACAAACGTTGTAAAAATGATCGTCTCTTTATCTTACCAGGAAGCGACAGTGTATTGAATACTTTATATATATATATATATATATATATATATATATATACAAAGTCTTCAGTGATAGCGTGATCACAGACTCACTGAATTAAGTCATCGCAGTTAGTATATATTTCGAACGCCAAATGTGGCGTATGCTATGAAGCACACGCACCTAGGCTGTATGTTTCCGCTAGTTTCGAAACCCGCTATCGACGCATCGCCAGTGCGCTCAATCTGATAACCGCGCAAGACTGCTGCTAAGATGATGACGGCATTGGGGTACGGCAGCACGGCAAAGCCAGCTTCACTGAGCGACCGGCAAAATATGGGATGCACGCGCGCGAGAGTCTTCAGCTATCGCCACGGGCTAGAAGTCAACACTAGGATGAGACGCAAGTGCGTTCGGCCTGCGGGAGTTGTTGCGACGATATTTCGGCTTCGTTTTGCGTTCCGCTTCAAAGAACCTCGACGATTAGTCGTGCCCCAGCCGGCGCCATGGAACAGAGGGCGGGGGTTCGTGGATGTGTGCGGGGGGAGGCGGGAGGGAAGACGCTAACAGAGAAATGGAAAACGTTGTCTCTTTCTCTTTCTCACAGACAACGTCAAGGCAATCTGTTACTGGAAAGGAAGTTATAAGAGCTACGATGCCGGCCAGGATCCTGTTGGCCTAGTGAGGCGGGGGCGACTCGGTAAACGGGGGTTGTTGGGTCGCTGGTCAGTGGCTCCGTTAACGGTCGGTAACGCCGCCGCCACGCATGGTGGGGTCGCCCCGTAGGCGCCGCCGAATTTCTTTCCACCCCTGCGGGCAGACGAATCAGTCCGTGGAATAGGCTGCGTGGCCTTTTGCGAAGCAAAGTCCGCAAACGCATAGAGAAATGCGACGCTGACTTGTCTACGCTGAAGCAACAATAAGAACAGTAGCTGCACGGAATCTATACGCTTTTATGTCTCACGTATTACTAGAGGCGCTAATATATGTATAGGGTACGCATAGGTTTAAATCGTCATTATATATATATATATATATATATATATATATATATATATATATATATATATATATATACATATATATATACACAATATATATGTACATATTACCGTATTGCCGATATCACAATTTCAGTGAGGCTGTCCGGGGGTAGTTAGCTAGATACCAGTAGATACTTCATCAGATAGATATTAATTCACTTGAAGAATGGGACATTCACACACAGATACACATATACCGAAAAAGCAATAAAACGCAAGCGATTTATTAATATGGCGAAAAATCTGCTATTTTTGGTCAGCGGGTAATGTCAACGATGATATAGGGAACGGAAACGCCAGAGTGCTACGCCGGGGCCTTGTTCGGCCACGCTTATGGTTACAACAACGGTCAGGACAGACCATGATGTGGATAATGATGATGCTGATGCTGCAGCAGCTGCTCCTAGTGTGCTTCTACTATGTCCGTCATAATTTCTTCTCATCTTACCCCCGACAATGCTTTTTCCGGTGGAGATTCATTCACCCGCCCTAAAAATCCCACCTTCCCTATTCCCCCTACATTCGCACCCAACCCCGCAGACGCGCACCGTTATTGCTCGTCTTAGATGTAGCTTGTACAATATATAGACATAGAGCACAGACGTATTTACGGCCTCTGTCTGTCTCTAAGTGTACATGAACATGCGCTCATGCATTAGCAGAGAGGTACAACTCCTTCGATTTGCATGATCGCAATGCTGTCCTTCTGTCTGCGTGCGGCTTCACATGAACATGGGCAGAAAAAGCACAAGTCCTCCATTCCTTTGGTAGTGGCTAACGCTCAAGTAAGAACGACCGAACAACGGCAATTCGCATTGTACGCGAGTGTTATCTATTTTTCCGATTTGTGCTGATAAGAAGCTCTCAATGATGGTCCCGCTGTCACCGCCTCTTTCCCCTAGGCTTGCATGTGCTGTTCGAAGATGGCATATTGTGGCCAGGTTTTAATGAAATATCTCAAAGACGATATACTGACTAGTCGTGTGCGGTTCTCTCACTCACTGATTTATATAGATACAGTTTCCTTCTTATATATGTATTTCCTTCCCCCTTATCTCTCTCTTTAACTCTGGAAAGTCCAAACCACGCTCGCCTGTGATGATCTGTTTCCGCCTTATCGCACTGCACCGTCTATATAGCCCATACGCGCATTACATACAAATACGTATATATGTATATATATATATATATATATACAATCGTCTGTTACTAGGCCAATTTGATTTACCAGGTTTATATGTATCTGAAAAATACGCGCGATATCATTATCGATAAGCTATCTATATTAGCTAGGAAGCAAGAAATTATGTAGGTATGAGATAAAAAACAAACGGCGGATATAGACGTACGGCCTTTCGTGTATGGTTGCCGTTTGCAGAAAACGTACGAAGAGGAAAGCTGCAGGGTAGCTGGTAGCAAAATATATGGAACTTATGAGATCGCATGCAATACGGTCACAGAGTATTCAAACATTTCAGCCCGTGATGCGGTTAGGCGTTTTCTATACGTATACAATTCAGCGTGTGTATATACGGACATGCATTACATTTGCGTAATACGCGTAATTACGCATTTAGAAATAGCCGGTTCTCCAAAGTTTATTGTGGCGGGAGGTGTCCCGTGCCCCGTTGCGAGATGAGCGAGGTGACGAATTATTCGTTTTGCGCACCTAACGGAAACGTGAGTGTGACTTTGTGCAGACGTCCAATCGACGGGTCAATTCTCGAACGACGAACTCGGACCTGAATGTGTCCGGGCCAGTCCGAGCGACGCAGAAGCAGCAGAACAGCAGCAAAGACAACGGCAACGATGACAATCACAAGAGGCTACGAAATAGTTGATTGAAGTATACTACGTAAAGCCGATTCATGTGAGTGCCGAGTACGGGCGATACATGGACCTGCCGACTGTTGGGCCATTAGGAGCAGCAGAAGCTGTAGCACGATTCTACGCTACGCTTCACATCTGTCTCGTATCCTAAGTTGGTTAGTCTGAACTCAATGATTATTGATTTGACTTCTGCTGTGAACCCAACAATATATATATATATATATATATATATCGCCACGACAACGTATCACCGTGGAGTCTTCAATTCTCGCGAAAGAAATTTAAGAAGAGGCTGAACGTGCGATCGTGCCGACCAACTTTTCTTGCTGGCACCCCGACTCACGGCTATGGTAATCCTGTTGTGGTCGTCTGACAGGTGGTCTCTGCTCGAATGTCTACAATTACGGTTATATGGCAATTCTGACGCTACTATTACTGCGCTCCTACTCTATTACACTCCGTCTATTATAGCACTCCATTACTTACTAGCACATTACGATTAATTCCTCTAGCTGTGCCGCACCACTGAACCCAGACATACATCGCAGCGGGCGGCTTTGAACAGAGTCGATTTTCTGGGTAGCGTTCGCCTTCCTTACATCTCTTTCTTTCCTTCCTCCCCTTTTCCACGACCGGATTGCGTGTGCGTGTTTACACGCCGCGAGCTTTGTAGGAGGCATGAAGGGGATTGACGCCGTTTTTCATGTTGTTGTTCTTTTTGTTGCCGTCGTCGCTGTCATTGCCGATGAGTAAGTTTTCCTCGGGGTCTCTTCAACCGGCTAGATGTGCGAAGGCTTCCGGGTGCAGAACGTGTCGTATGGTAATCGTGCCGGCCCACTGTTTGTTTCCTGCAGGATATATTATATATATATATATATATATATATATATATATGTGTGCGTGTCTGTGTGTCCTTTGAGGATAAATCACCACTCGATTCGCGTTCCTTAATTCGTGAATTTGCCAATTTCACGCCTCTGTCTATTCGTCATCAATTATTTATCGCACATGCGCAGGACATGATTGACGGTCTTTGTTCCGGATGTAGAATAATATATATATATATATATATATATATATATATATATATATAGGGCTACAAAAAAGTTTTTTCGGTTTTGTCCGTAGAGAATCATTAAAAAACAGAAAACACTTTTTT
>QVRM01006416.1:505000-667500 GCA_003439945.1 Dermanyssus gallinae
ACCAACTTTCTCTGTCGTGAATTCGCGAATCTCGGCGAGCCGGCACGTCGACGAGAGATAATAGTGCAAGATCAGGAGCACGAATAACGATAGCTATTGACTACTAGGAGAATCTAGCCATATTATGACGTTGTTAACGGGAGCGGCATTGACGTCTGCAGATTAAGACTTCGAGCCCAAGTTCGAGTAAAAGAAAGTAGGTATTTCGGCTCGAAACGCGTCCGATTTTTTTTTCGTTGTTCAATCACCCGCACACGTGTGTTTTACCATTCTTGGACAGCTAGCTAGAACTAAATTTCTTTTTTAGGAAGGTTGTTTTTACTTCTAGATCATCCTCCTGCCCCTACAGGCTTGGAGTCTCCGTGAGGCAAACGTTCAATGCACCGAGGGCTGGACATGTTGAGAAATCTAAGGCTCACACAACAGTCACTGTAGCAGCAGCATAGCAGCTGGCTCTCAGCGATACTGCTTATCATCTATTCTCAATGAGCATCGCTCAAAGAAAATACGATTGACGACAACAACAACTCAACAACATTAACAACAACAACAACAACAACTCAACAACAACACCAACAGAGATCGAACCGGCGACACCCCGGCAGATTATGACAATCATGACTAGCGGACGGGACCCCCTTGTTCATCACGCCGCCACTTGAACAGCCAGCCATCTGAATGTAACTGGACATCCCCCTCAGCACACTGAGTTTTGTCAACCAAAATTTGTAAGCCATTCATGTAGATGTCTTGAGTGTGATGACAAAGGCAAGGTGCGAGACAAATCGCGCTAACGACGCCAACAATGATGATGTTAATGCTGATGATGATGGTGTTGATGATGATGATGACGATGATGATGGTGTAATAATGTCATGCTAATAATGGTCGGTATTCATATTATTCTGGTGGTGATAGCGTCAGATGATAGGCGAAAGTCATAGCGAGCGGGCTACGAGCGACTGTCGTCTGCGACTAATCTACCTCTCCTAACCAACGGTGCTGACGTGCGCCGTTTCTCCGGAAAACGGAAACTCGGTAACGGCTAGGTACAACGCTTCGAACGTTCATCGAGCCACGTTCGAGTCTGTTCAGCAAGATAGGGGGAATCACTATCATCATTTACCTCATCATGTAAGCCTCACCATCATCATCATCACCATCGCCATCATTTGCTTCATCATGTAAGCCTCACTGCCACCATCATTATCATCATCATCACCATCATCATCATCGTCATCATCATCAACAACATCATCGCCGTAATCATCATATGGGGCTATTCATGAGCACTCACATTTGCGCACAGCCGCAGCAGTAACAGTATTGTGGTGGCGATAAGCGCCTCATGCGCGCCACAACGGTAACAATGGCGGAAATCGGCATGGCACGGCACGGCAGTCTCGCAGTGACTTTGTTGATGAGTGCCGTATTGCCTCGCCGACGCCTATGTTCGACACTGACAGTTAGTTGTTCGGCGCCACTGCGGGGCCATTTGTTGGCACACGTCGTAGCCTGCACCAATACGACAACGACGGCGACCACAACAACAACAACATCAACAGCAACAACAACATCAACAGCAACAACAACAACATCAACAGCAACAACAACAACAACAGCGGAGACAATAACAACAACAAAAACAACAACGGCAACCACAACAACACCACCAACAACGACAACAACAACAGCAGCAGCGGAGACAACAACAACAACAACAGCGGAGACAACAACAACAACAAAAACAACAACGGCAACCACAACAACACCACCAACAACGACAACAACAACAGCAGCAGCGGAGACAACAACAACAACAGCGGAGACAACAACAACAACAGCGGAGACAGCAAGAACAACATTCAAGATAACAGCAGCGGCAGCAGCAGCAGCAGCAACGACTACAATAACGATAAATCGACAAGACAGTACCGCCCGTCATATCGCTGACAGTGATGATCGACTGTGATTGTGTCGATTGAACATCGTTCATATATTCAGTCAGAAGAGCCGGCATGCCGCTTTTGGCATGTCCGTCAATAACAGCAACAACAACAACAACAGTCGTACCGAAGGCGCACACTGATGCCGTACGGATACTTGCGGATATACCACACCCGCCACCACTACCACAACCACCACCACCAACCACCACAATAACGAGGACAGCCGCCCTCCAACAGCAGCAGCAACAATAGTATGAAGATAGAATGATAGCAACAACAACAACACCAACACCAACAACAACAACAACACCACCACCACCACCACCAACAACAATGCCACCACCAACAACAACAGCAACAACAACAAAAAAGCCACAAGAGCAGCGATATTGACAACCCTTACAACAATGACTGCAGCAGCAGCATCAACAACAACATGGACAACAACAAGAAAAATACCTGAAGACTGTGGAGACGACGCCAACTACTGGTAAAGGCTTTCACTGCATTATACGTGCATACACATACAGATGCAGACACAAATACACACCCAGATATCCACACCCACAGAGAAATACATACATCAATACGTATACGTCGCAGTACTTTCGTACAGAGCGCTGCACTATTGACCGGCGTCTTGGTTATCTCGCCGCGCGCGTCTCGTTCAGAGAAATGGAAGACAAACTAGCGAACATAGATAGTAGCAGCAGCAGAAACAGCAGTGGGGTACGTTACCCCGTGCCGTTCCGTTCCGGACCTGTGTAGTAATCATCAATAGACGCCTATTCGCTAGCGCACGCCTGCGCGAAAACAAGAGAAATAGGACAAAAAGGGGACGCTGTCGGACAACAATAACAATAGAAACAACAACAAGAACAACAACAATGATAACGGCGCTGACAACGGCGACGATAATGACCTACAAGTCTAAGCTGAAAACAGACCCAACAAGCATACAATAAGTCCTATCTATGATACAGGCCGTACTTCTAATGAACGTACTACTACGAATTGGTTTCTGTGTTATATATGTACATATCTATATATATATATATATATATATATATATATATATATATATTTATATATACGTATCCACGCTGACAAGTCTCCCTGCAAAGTATGAAAATGCAGCGTTAAGTTAATGAAAGCGTTTAGTCTGTAGACAGGCGTCGAAACGGGATGACACTTACACCTTTCAAGCAAGGCAAAATGCTGGTTTGGGATGTAACCGTCACCGACTCGCTAGCCTCTTCTATGGTTGGTGTCGGCGCATCCGAAGATGACTATGTAGTCCTCCTTACAGAGACCACCAAGCTAAGAAAATACCCATCAATAGGGTAACCCCTCCCCACGAATTCTGCCCTCTTGCGTTTGAAACCTTGGGCGCTTCTGGCGTTCGAACCAGGCAGCTCATTCGCAGAGTCGGCCCTTTGTTAAACTTGTTATCCGGAAATAGCAGGTCGTAGTCCTTTTTAAACAACGTCTAGATCTTGACATACAATACACGTCCGTATATATATTACCAGCACAAAGATCCATGCAAGAAAAAATTGGTGCGAATTTATATAGTGCGGACAGCTTGTCTGAGCGGGTCTATGTGAATATCAATAATTTATATTGCATCATAGATTGGGTTTATTTACTGCGTATATAATTGTACAACGCATGTGATTTTTGGCCGCGTAAGGCGAGTACAACATTACAAGTGCTTTATATTGGGCTACTGGAAAATATGATTGGATTTTTTATAATCTGTTTTCGGGTGAGACAATTCTGGTTGCTGGAGCTTGCGTCTATATGTTTTGGGTGTTCAGAGTGAATCATAATTCGCCGAATCCTGGCTTCGAAATTGGGGTAGTGATAATTAATGAAGCCTGTCTTCAAAATTGGGGTAGTGATAATGGCCGCCTGCGCATATAAGCTCTCCTTGTTTGACTAAAGACATATTTTAGATTATTCAACATGTGCAAAGTATCCACCGATGCATGCATATATACATATAGTCGAGTATTAGTAGCGTCGGGTCCGGGTGGGTTCATTCATTTCGTCAGTGTGTTACATTCTGATTTGTTTTTGGATTTCAGGTGAGTCTTGAAGGAGGAGCTACGTTACGGATGCAGTTTTCATGCCTTTTCGTATTCGGCAGAGACTGTCGTACTTCGGCGCGTTGTGCTGTGGCGAGTAGGCAACCGTGTTGCAAACCACAACTCCGCCAGTCCTTGAAGTGCCGAATGGTTATCATGATAATAAGCAAAATTTTATAAAACATTCAAAAATGTCTACGTATGAGCATTTTGCGGCAGTGTTGTTATATATATATATATATATATATATATATATATATAGGAGAAACCCTTTTATTTTTGTTGTTGTCAACAAAACACAACATTTCTGTCCAACCTCCTTAAAAAAATTGTTTTAATTCAAGCTGGCTCACCATTACCGATATTTCCGTGTTCATCACTGATATCCACCGGACGCCTTGCATACCGGATGGCAGCCTTTACTGACTCAGCTAAACTGCTTGGTCTCTATAGCCTGCTGCGAACGAGGACCATATTGATACCTTAGCTTAGTTAAGCACGTTTTTTTATTACATATTTTTCTCTTACAACAGCGAGCTGTGACTTGATTGGCAGAGTTTTTCATCTCACGCACAACCTGGGAACTATAAAGCGAATTTAGTTCCAAACTACTCTGTAGCTTTTAAGAACGGTTGCTTCCAACTGGGTGCATATCGTGCCGAAATCGAACCCGCGACTT
Source organism: Dermanyssus gallinae (assembly GCA_003439945.1). Taxonomy (NCBI): domain Eukaryota; kingdom Metazoa; phylum Arthropoda; class Arachnida; order Mesostigmata; family Dermanyssidae; genus Dermanyssus; species Dermanyssus gallinae. Next base: position 509,719 of record QVRM01006416.1, read on the forward strand.
GTTTTTCGCTCCGTTTACCACGTAGCCAGCATGTTGTTTTTATGATGATAATTATTATATTTAACGAGATAACACGGTTAAGTCAAGTAAGGCCGGTTTATTTCAATTCACGGTTAATTCACGTTTGACCAACTGAACTGAAAAGCTTGACGGTGTTATGGTATAGTTGTCACACACTTAGCAATCGTTATTGAGCGTCACCGCTCTCAGTTGTCATTTCGCCTGGGCCCGCCGACCTGCAAACAAACGGTGGCCGCTCGACGAGGCGACACCTTTACACGAAGCGTTCCGTTTACGATATTCGAACGAAAAAAAACGACACAACGACTCTAGATGCTAAGAGCAGAAGCTGTGACATATGTCACCCAACACATGGCTAGATGTGTTGATGACGCTGCGCCAGATGGAACCTCTACGTGGATGCTACGAAATACGACAACGAGATACCTCGCATTACAGTTGGCAAACGTCAGGTACAAACGACAACGACGACGACGACCGCTGTTCTGCCATCTGATATTTGGTTACATCTCTTATGGATAAATGCATATGCATACACTCACACACAACTAGTGACTTTGTGGTGTGTAGTAGGAGTGGAATACAGTGTGTCACGCATGTACGTACATTGCGTCATTCATGACTGCTGCCGCTTAGAGAGTGCTTCCGTTAAAAAAATATACATATATATATATATATATTTATATATTTATATATATAAGTATATGTGCGTATATATATAAGCTCTACAAATTGGCAGCTTATACTGCGTTACGCAGCAACCAAGGTGACTTTTCGTTGCGGCTGTCAAACGTGCTTCCGGCATATGCCTTGTTGTTATTCTATGATCAACCCGACGGATTGGAAGAATCTGACAGTAATTTTCTCCATTTTTTTTCGTTGGTTGATTTCCCGTGATGTGCAACGGAAAGAGACATACAATTGTGGCAGTTCAAATTCCCTTGCGAATAGGCTACATTTTCGTTGTCTGAACGTGCTGATCAAATGTTCGATTTGAAAGAAACACTACCACATTACGGCGAACACATGCCTGCACGATGACACATCGTGTAACGTGACCACGTGTTAGAGTATCCCATTTGTTCGGCATGGTTTAGAACGATGATTGCTGTGCGTATTTGCATCCATATATTGTGCATAATATGCGTCTAGATCAAATTACGCGTATGAACTATATATATATATATATATATATGACGTTCATCCTACTTTCTCTCTCTCCCTCTCTCTCTCTCTCTCTCTCTATATATATATATATATATATTATAAAGCAATCGCCCGTATCCATGACAGAAAGGTAGCGGGTACTGTGCACACAACCACTATACCAGCTTGTATAGCGGCTTAAACGAACCTGGGCCGTCAACGCGATGCGGGCCTCCTCACTGGGCTAAAAGACGACTGCGAACGAGAGCGGGCCATAAAGCTTATTGAGTAGTATCGTTTTTATCCCATTGTCTCATATATATATGGCCACTGTTTGGCCACACAACGCGATTTGATCGCAAAAGTTGCAAATACTATTACTACTTCTACAATTCGTTTATTTTCTTTAACGAAAGACAACAATCGAGCAAGATGGCTTAGTGGCAAAGCTTTTGCCTTGGATTCGGGAGAACTGGGTTCGAGACCCAGACCGGCCACTCTTAAATTCGTTTGCATGGTTTCCAATTTAGACAAGGTAAACGCCGGAGTGGATTAAAATTAGCTATGGCATGAAAAAACCGTACACGGGCAATAATAGCCTTACAGAAAAGCTTAAAAAACAAAACAAAACAAAAAAGAAAGTTCAAAACTACTGCAGCTGATGCTGCTACTACTTCTGGTACTGTTACTGTTAGTACTGTTGTTATTTAGTCAGCGACTGGGGTTGCTGCTCGTTCTGCATGTCATGGCGAACTGTCTGCGACTGTTTTGTGTAGCCAAAGAAGCTAAACGAACACCAAGCAAATCTTCTATGGTTGCTACTGCAGAAGGTTACGCAGCTGCAGACGACACAAACACTGACAATAGCATCACCATCAACAGCAACAATAGTAACAGCAACAATCTTATCGTTTGATCTTCCTGATCAACAACAACAACAACAACAACAATACTGCGACAAGGAGTCCAAGTGTGCAAACCGTACCGTTGTGCTCCAACGCTTCGTCTATAGTATGATATGGATTTCCTAGATCAGCCTGTTCCTCATGAGAGCTGCATCGCTTTGTCACTCGAGGCATTTCTTTTGTCGACCAACCAACAAGAAGGGTCCTATAATAAATTGGTTGTTCCCTGCGATTGCTGGTTTGTGGAAACAAAAGCAACAGCACGGGGTCGGTGTCCTAGATGTACCATGAAGACAACAGCAATAATAACGACAATAACACCCGCAACGACAACAACAACAACAACATCAACAATAACTACAATGATGACCCCGAACCATTAGCCGTTCCGTGACGTGACTGCAGGGTAAAGGTATCTGGGAATGCAACCAGCGCTATGCTTACGCCGACGGGGCGGAGTAACAAATCGGCGTTTGGCGTCAAAGCCCTAATCTCAGCTGTACTTACTGTGTTTAAATTTGGTTTTCAGAGCCAGTCCTCGTCCCAAAACCACCCGTTAAAAACCACTCTCATTCACACACGCTTATTTTCGTCATCGTCGTCGTTGTCTTTGTGTGGTGTCCACCGTGTACGCCGCCGCTTGATTTTTAATGGCACAGGCAGTTCTCACAGAACGGTTTGTTCGGCTAAGCGCGAACCTGCCGTTATTCTGGTGCATGCGATGCAAAACTGATAACGCTAACTACACTAACCTTCTTACGTCTTGTACCTGAAAGCTGTGCCATTGAGAGCCTAAAGGGGCCTGGGAAGGACCACCACCATAACCAATTAGTTAGTTAGTTAGTTGGTGGTGTGTATGCGTGCAAGCTGCGTCCTTGTTTTTGGTCGGTTATTGCATCGAAGCAGAGATGTCACGTCCGCAGAGATAACAATTGCTTTAGCCGTCGTCAAGTTTATCCATAATGCACCCCAACAAGCTGATCTAACGGCGCTCTAATCTGTCTAACAGAAATGAGCTAATAGTGATGATCGAGGACGACAACGACACGTTATCAACTTGTTAATTTGTATTGCTTGTTAAATGCAGCAGTGCTATGCTATACAGTATTGCCACGCCGTATCAGCTGGCGGAGTGAATTGGTGCGACGAAAAGCATCCTCTCGCAGTAAGCGTATCTCGCCAGTACGTCGTACGCCGCAGACCGTCTCTGATAGTCGATGTAGAGTGGCTGACTGCAGTTGATGACCTAGGTGCTTACGGCGCCAGCGGACAAACAGAGAGCGAAGGCAGCCGGTAAGATTCAGAAGGCAAGCTCGTAACGTATCGGCTTCAGTAGGTGCCGTTCTTGCCTGACCGTTCGAATCAGGACGGTCCAGTGCAACGGTTGAGAAAATACCGGCAAACGCCTGTCTCAACGTATAAATTGCACCAGTGAAGTTAGCGCAAACGGGAGTAGCGCGGACAGCGACAAATTTCTTAAGCAAAGTGTTCTTCAGCCTGTCCAACATTACGAATAAGATAGTTTTCAGCGGCTCTGTACGGCCTAATGGCCGTGGCTGGTCGTCTTTGTGCGGCAGCCTGCAAAGGCGAAACTACGCCTCAACACGTGTCGGCGAAAAATAAAATGAAGAAAGAGGGGATGCAGGTTGAGATAAGTTGAACAGGACCTTAGGTCGTTGTGGGTTGCGTTACGGTTTTGCGAGGAGATCAGATTTTTGAGCAAAGTCTGAACGGACGCTCAACATTGCTCAACAGTCGAACGCCGCTTTGTGTAATAGTCTCGTGCTGCGGCATCACGTAAGTGCTGTCGCAAATACCGTCAACCGTATTGTGTCGACAGCATCTACCTCTGGCGCATGTTTTTGGAGAGCGTAGTGGCGCAGCATATGACGTGGACGAGTGCGACGTCGAGTCGAAGTGACTCTGTTCGGCAGCCAGATCCCGACCGAGCTCTATTTGGCTGTTCATACTTACCAATCTAGAATAGACATCCATTCCCAATAGTAGGGCTTGCTGGTAGGAGCGTCTTCAATGGGTGAAGGCTTAGCTCTAGTGAGTTCCTCGCAGCGAACTGTCGAAGTAGTGAAACTTAGCATTGGTTGAAGTTATTTGCTGGATCGACTGTAACGTCGCATTTGTAGGCAGCACTATGTATGCGCCTATATTGCCGAACGTAATGCGCCCTCAAGACATAACTTGCATCGTGCAGCGGTAATTGTGTTCACATCCGCAAATGACTGTAGTGTCAGGTCAGCCTATTGTACCGAACGGATGCCGCATAAACGCACAATCAGCTGTAGGCTCACTACTAACGACAAATTTCCCGCCGGAATCGATGTACACACGGACAGCAATTTGAGAGCGTTCGTGCACTAGACAAAAACAGCTTCCGTCATTACACGACAGGGCACATTTGATCGCACATACCGTACTGTGTGCAAAGGCCACCGCTGTTTAAGTAGTGGCTTGCCTAACCGCATGAACTTGCGCTCCGCAAATTTTTTTTTGCAGCGATTCTTGGGACCTGGGCAGTAGGTACCCCGTAGCTTCGGGCGCGTCTCTTGGGCAGGAAGCTTTGAGAGTGAATCGCTTTAGTCGGCTCTGGACCGCGCGCCTTTCAGCGCCTACCGCCGGTGGTGCACGCTGCTGGCAGCCGCCCGTCGCGAGCGACATGGCGGCGAATTAAAGCACAACCAAATCTATCGTATACGTGCAGCTAGCAGCCAACTTAACTGGCTCGGGCGTGACTCTCCTCTATCGCTATTTTCACCGGGGGCACCCGTCGTTACGAACGTGCTGTCACGGGTCACGGGTTCGGGTCAGCAACGACAATGGTAGATAGCGACTCCTCTCGTCGCAGCCACGTCCTCTCCGACGCCGCTGTTTCTCTGAGCGATTGAAGAAATAACGGTTTTTACCTGAGCGGTAAACAGAGAGCGGCCGGGCGGGTCGCTCTGAGTAATCGCCGACGACGGGAAGACACGGCGGTAGCGCAGCTCGTACAGACGGCTGTTCGAGGAAAAACGATTTTACTGCTTGTGGGAGTTTCTGCTTCCTCTGGCAGCAGGAATATCGCACCAATGTCGCATCAATGTGGCATTTTTGGCAAAACTTGCCAATTCATTGACACTCCTCACGGCCGCCGACTCGACGGAGGGAAGGTTGAAGAAATTGGGACTGAATTGTTGTTGTTGTTGTTGCCGCTCGTTGTTGGGTTGCGTGTAATTGCTCTTTGGCCAGCAAAGCACAATATGTGTGGTTCGTATGCGATGAGCACAAACTCCTCACTTTAAGAAAAGCCTTCGGTGGCCCTTGTAGGAGCTTTAGCAGTACAATACGGTAACCAGTATTGGATGCTGTTGTGCGCTACCTCATCCACGAGTTGCCAAGCGCGGTAGCGTCAACGTGGTTAACCTGCGTGCTAGCTTCTGTTGATTTCTGTAGGATTCGAAAAAGCGGGTTGGATCCTTAGGCGCGTTTCGCAGTACTTGATTGTGGCTCAGTTGTCTCTTCCATTTGGAAACTTATATCCTTATTCAAAAGACTCGAATACGACCTAGTATGGATTTGCCGAGTTTACGACTCTTCTCTGAACGAGATTTCGGCTTGAGAAGCGTTAGTGGCAATATTTATGCTGTCTATGTGACACGGTTTAGCCGTTGCTTATTTCGCTTCGCGCAAAAATCGATAATAATGTTTATCCTTGCAGTAGTGTGTGAGGCATGACGTGTTGTAAGACACGAAGCAGTTGTTCGAAATGTGTTCTCACCCCCAGACTTCACACAACATGTTCGCTTGCCGCGCGCGCATAGACGTTAGCAGGGGCACACACAGAGGCAATCATCATCTTGGCCACGGTGTGACCAAACTGTGTGATCAGACTATCGCAGCAAAAAGCGAGAGGATCAGGTAGCGGCGGGGAGACCAGAGCGGAGCGAAGAACAACAAGGTGCGTGTTGTGTCTCCGACGGTTGGAGACCTAATGCTGTTTTCGTTCGGAATAGGTCCGTTATGCGATACAATGCGATCCTACTGCTAGCCCATCCTCCGTTCCCTACGAGCTTGGAACTTCACCTGAGCCATATCTTCAATGCAATTCTGTGTGACGCCCCACTGCGTCATCAGCTCGATGTGGCACTCAAAGCAAGAACTACTATGAGTATTCTATAAGCGACAATGAAATCCGACAGTAACTAACACCACCAACGCCACAACTCGAAACTCAGACCTGATATACTGTAGGATCGCGCGTTTGAGATTGACCGGCGACCGTCGCCAGGCTCATTAATCGGCTTCTGCTACAACAGCGAGTTGTTGTTCAAGTTGCGGCTCGATCTCACAGAATGTTCAATAGCAACGCGGTATGTCAACATTAGGGGATCATATGCACGTACATAAATGCGCAAACAAATAATCAGTCCATGACAGAAAACAGTCGTTAAAGACCACAGAACAAGACGAAGAATGTGGATTTTGTTGGTGTTGTTGCCGTTGTCATCGCTGTTGGTTGTGGAACGTCGTGACACATGTTGAAATATTTAAATTCATCAGTGGTTTGAATCTTTACTATGTAGGCTACTATCACCCGCTAACATAACGTACTTGTCCGCTTTTGCTATGACATCGATTTTGCTCCGCTTTAGAAATAGGCATTAGCAGTAAAATGTGTTTTGCAAATATATGGTTGCCTTCCACGTGTTTTTAAAATTGTTGCAGTTGTTGTTGTTGTAATTGCCATCGTTGCTGTTGTTGTTGTCAACTGCGATACCTGTTTCTAATGCTGCTGCTATTGGTATAGTTCTTATGATCTTTGTTGTCTTTGTCGCCTATATTTTCTCAGTTGCCTTGGCCGCAGCACTGTCATTGTTATTTTTGTTATGTTGATGCTATTCATCTCGTCGCTGTTGTGATTCGCGTAACGAGAGTGAGGCCGCTTTCGTAGTCTCGTTTGACATACATCGTTACGATAGGCGTCAGTATTGCTATCAAATGACTCTGCCTCATCACCTTAGTGTAGAGTAGGTAATATGTCCTTGGTCTAATCATTGTAGTACGCCGTTCAGCACGACATGCGCTGCTCCGTATTATTGATCCGATCGAAGAGTATCCACTCTCAACGATGCGTTCTACTTCGGGTGCTTTCTCCCTCTCTCTATATTTCTATTTATATCCCTCTCTCGTTGCTCTAGCATGTCTGTATTTCCGCGCGATGGAGAAGAAAGCAAATCATGTGCGTTTGTCGATCTTTGCCAACAGAATCAGCCACCCCTCTGAAGAGCTGCACGGTAAGGCGATTCTCACTGGTCGTCTTAGTAAAATTTTTCTCTCTCATATGTCTGAGCGTGTGTATGTATATATGTGCTATTTACCCTTCATGAGAATACACACAAAGATGACAACTTCATTTGATTTGATGATTGGTGCACAATCGCGACCGTCGTCGGGCGTGTTTTAACCGAGAAAGTGCGGGTTAACCGCATGCGCATGTCGACGCCCTCTCTGGTTACGGGGGGCCGGCGCGACCAGTAAACCGGGCTATTACATTTCCCCCCCCCCCCTCTCAGTAGTTTATAGTAATACTAATAGCACTGCCCTGCTGGCGGGCGGAAGGGAGACATGACTGTTTTTTACACAATAAATACACTGTTAACACTGTATGTTTTTGTGGTGGACGAGTTTTTGATTTTCTGCCGCGCGCTGTGCGCAAAATAGGTGACGGCAGTCCGTCCGACATGAGCGTAACCAGCAGCGTAATGGCTTCGATAGTTTTTACCTCTTGTTGTTGTTGTCGCCGTCGTCGTCGTTGTTGTTGTTGTTATCGTTGTTGTTGTTGTTGTTGCTGCTGCCGCTGCCGCTGTTTCTTACACGAAATGTTCTTTAGTCGAGGTGTGCTAGCCAGACGCGGAAGGGTCATAGGTGGACACGCGAGTTGATGAGTGAGACTGCACTGCATGCAGCAACAATAGGAAGCGAGGGGAAGTGAGGAAACGAAATCGGGAGGACAACAATGAGCAGAAAAGGAAAATTGTCCGGCAGCTGCCCGGCAGCCGGCAGAGTATCGGGCAGGTCATCTATGGTATTGAACGAAAAACAACAATCATAAAGACCGTCTGCCAGCAGCAGCAGCAACAACAACAACAACAATAACAGCAACAACAACAATAACAGCAACAACAACAACGCTGCACACCGACATATATTGGTGTATTCATGTTGAATCGGTTCATTCATTCATTCATCTCGACATCAGATCGGCCACGTCATCATCATCATCATCATTGTTATCACTAAAAGTACAATCATCATCATCATCAAACGGACTAGCCATCTCGCCGGTCATTACCGCGACGCGTTCAACACAGGCATTAGCTTTCGAGCGCTGCAAAGTTCGCTATTTTTTCTTCTCTTCCGCTTCTTTTCTTTGTTGGCTCGCTCCTTTCATCATCATCATCGTTGTTGTTGTTGAAGCCAAAATGAGCTATTGCCGGTGCTGCTGTTGCTGTCGGCAGGGGAAAAACTCTCTCATTGTTGTAACCCGTCGCATCATAACGACTGGCTGTCCGGACGGACACAGCTCGAAGGCATGGACAAAGACGCTGTTCCTGCTCATCGCAACGGGTTACGTGAGGCCCAACGGCGACGACGACAACGACGACGACGACGAACGACGCGTGCCCTGACCTCTAGCCAGCCAGCCAGCAAATCAACCCCAACTAACATTAGCATTCGCGGCAACCACCAAGTCAAGGGGCGCAAGGCAAGGCAACAAACACGCCTACTTCCTCTCTCTACCGGGGACGATATATTCGCCGAAAACGTGTCGTTGCGTATAGTTGGTAGTACATTTTTCGGTTCAACAATTATGCACTGGTTGGCCATTTTGGCTGTGTACCTACGTATATGTATATATATATATGTAAATATATATATATATATATATATATATATATATGTATGTATATATATATATATATATATATATATATATGTATATATAAGGTGTGTGTTTGTGGGTAACCTATAAACAACGAAAGTTCAATCTGTGACACCAACAGTGTGGCGATTTTTTTCGAGGTTGTCATATATCTGTAGCACTACCTGCGTTGTCAACTCATATGTGGTACAGCAATCGTTCGAAAAAATATTGTTTTTTTTATTTCAATATATATGTATATGTGTCGGTGCAATCTTTCCCAATATTTGCAGACTTGGGTTGAGGTTATGATAAATAAAAAAGCAGAAAAAAAAACAAATATATATATATATATATATATATATATATATATTTAAGTAGTTACCTTTGCATACGTTCTATGTGTATGTCTTGTGCAGTATATACTTCAGTAACATTTTGCTTATCATCGGCTGAATCTTAGGAATATGACGACTATGCGATTAAGGCATTCTTCTGAAGGTAAACGCCAAACGGGTCAAGACACGTGAATGCATTCCGTTTGGTCACATTTGAGGAAACGTTGGTTAATTACTATCGATACTAACGCTAAGAGATTGCGCTTTAGGACAAAACTGTAGCAATAAGGAGTCACCATCTTCTGGTTGCTACTAGGTAGTTATCGTAGTTTTGCTATTGTTCCTGTTTTATCAGTTTAATTTTATATGCCCTGCTATTATTCTAATATCTGTGTATTCTTTTTGCTGACGCGATTGTCAATGCTGTTGGTCAATCAACGATCAATGATCAAAGTACTGGCGCTGATTGATGGATGGACGACCCTAAGAAAGAGATCGAGTGTGCGAGATCGCAATCGGAGCTCGGTTCGCGTGTCGTGCATGAATGAATCGCTGCCGAATACGACGCTCGTCGGCTGGGCCCGTCACGCGTCACAGGCGCCACGGACCCATAGGTTACTTTTTGATACAATTGAGCGAATTTTGTCGCGCGTCACGAACGCCGTCTGTTCAAATCGTAGCTTCCGTCGAGGGTGCTAGGCAGCCGGCCGGCGATTTTGCAGTGCAGTCGAGTAGAGACTGGGCAAGCCAGAAAGAACTGCCGACCGAAGAGAGCGAAAGTTGGTCAAAGAGACAGTCGTTTGAAGCTTAGTCGCGCGCCAAAAATGCCGCTACCTACCACCCACGTGTGCGGGATGCGTGCCTGAACGAGGGTATCATCATCAACAACAACAACATCAACAACAACGACAGCACCAGCAACAACAACAACACCAGCAGCTACAACAACAACAACAACCACAACCACAACCACAACAACAACAACAACAACAACAACGACGACGACGACGATGACGACGACGACGCCTACCGTATCATCATTACCACCATCAGCTTAATTTTTGGTTCCGCTGACAGAGAGCGCCTATCACGTAGACTATATGTGTGCGAGCGTGTTCATGTGTGTATGTGTTTGTGTGTGAATGTTTATCGTGTGCCTATATGTCTTGCTGATCGGAATCTGGGATACGTGAGCGTCGGGCTGTCTAGGGTTACCGTTGTTGTAGTCTTTTCCCGTCGTTGTTGTTGTTGCTGCTGCTGTTGTTGTCGTTGTTGTTGTTGTTGTTGTTGCTGTTGCTGTTGTTGTTGTTGCTGTTGCTGTTGTCGTTGTTGTTGTTGTTGTTGCTGTTGGTGTTGTTGTTGCTGTTGTTGTTATCGTCATCGTTGGTCGACGGCTAAAGGTTGCGCACACGCTCAAGTGGCCGTGAACGCATAAGCGACGACGTGGTGACAGGAACAAAATGGCGAAAGCCACGGCTTCTCATTGTCGCACACCCGCACGACCGTTACCGTCGTTACATCGGCAAATACAGGGCAAAGCTAGCTAGATAGTTAGATAGATATATAGAGGGTACCGTTACGGGCGCCCACTGCGGCGGCTCACTACTCTTGACGACTGTCTCTGCTGCTACTACTACTACCACTAGTACTATTACTAACAGCACAAGCACAATATTACTAACAGTACCAGTATTACCTTTACGCAATGGGAGAAAATCTAGGCCAAAAGCTAGGCTAGGGGCGGCCACAATGTTCGTCCATCGTATGTCGTTTGTCCACTGCGCCGGACTTTTGCTAGACGGGAGAGAGAGAGAGGACGCTCGAAATGCTCGGTTTTCAGTCTTCTCACTGCCGCCACGTCTCTCCACGTCCTAAACTGAGCGAGCTCATAAATACCCGATCACGAACTTACTCCACCCCTCAGATCTCCTCGTCTCTCTCTCTCTCTCTTTGTTTCCCCGGGGGGTTCCTCACTATGCCGCCCCGATTGCTCGCCTGTCCGTCTATGCTCTATATACACCCCTTGCGCACGTTGATCATTCAATGTACACACTAATCGTAGATACGGGTAGAGTGCGCAATATTCGAATTAAAGGTGCTCCCCCACGGATGTGATAACGTCATTACCCGCCACCCACAGCGCTGACAGCGGCGGTGCCGAGATGGTGTACCGGCGCATGGTCCGATCATCGATACTTATACGGTTGTCACCGTCATCGGCTCCGATGTACGGGCAAATTGCATTGTATTAAACCTGTTCTTGGGTCGAATGACCGCTGCTCACTACGCCGAAGAATCGTTTTCGCTCGGGGTCACGTCTAGTAGTCACTACTATTACTACTACTGCTTCTGTTACCATTCGTTCCCCCGATAGCAATGATCTCATGCGGCGAAACAAATTTCTATATTCTCTCCGTGTTTCCCCCCCCCCCTCTCCTCGTATGCTCGCCCCAGGTTGGCCTTTTTGTTTAGAAATTTGTGTCTAAATCTGGGTTCGTGTCCAAGTGTTGGGTGCATGTAGTGCGTAGTGCTTGGTCTCTGCTGGATGTTGAACGACTGCCTCCGGACGGTGACCCTAAGTCCAACAACACGACCCACAAACGACCTTGACATAGTCGACAAAGTCGACAAAGTTGGTTAGGTCTGGGGATTGCTATAGGTCTACTGAGCACTCCGGCTCGGAGAGCTGGCAGCAGCCGGCAGCTGCACAAGCTCCGTGTACGCGGCGGATTGTCTCTAACACACGGCCAGCCGTGAGCCATAACCTCCGACGCGGATGCGCTATTATTGTTGTGGCTCCCTCTTGTGTTGTCTCCCTCTTGCTCGGCGTTCGCTCGGTCGGATTGGGTTGTGTTGCGCCGCACGTGTTACCCCGTGGCCGGGCTACCTGGTCATCGCCATCATCGCTACACATCGATGTGGCGGTATGTGCGTACGTGATACCAGTAAATCTAATGTCGTGCACCTCAAATAGTCTGCCCGCCAACACAATAGGCAACGTGGACGTTGGAGAACGAGAGCGGGGAAGGGAAGGCTCAAATAAACGGCGGAATATTAACGCTACGTTTAGCTGTCGACGCAATTTAGCTATAGATAGCTGAGCACGCTATGAGCTAAGCGCCGCCTTACGTATTAACGCTGACAGCTGTAACAGAAATAGTACTCACAACAAAACAATAATAATAGTAATAATAATAATAATAATAATAATAATCCAGGCAAAAAGGTGATCGGCCAAGCAGAGGCGCTGGGCTTGAGTACGATTGCTGCTTTTCTCGAAAGCTTGAAATCTCGGAGAGTAGGACCAGTGTTGTGGCCGGCTCTTTGTCGTTGTGCATGCAGACTTAAAAGTAGGTTATCGGTCGCAGTCCGCTACAGCCACAGTATGTTGGCCTATATAGGACATGCTATTTGCCGGTAAACACTCGTGCCTAAGTCGATGAAACTCATCCAACCACCCATATAGAGCAATTGTGGCAATCAATCACTCTACGGAACGCGTGCGTTCGTGGCAGCTCAAGCCATAACAGCTTACACTTGACAGCCAACACGCATGTTAAGATGGGTGACAGTTGTGAGTTTTTCTTCGTTGTGTCTCACTCTTAATTGATTTAAGGACATTTTGCACAGGCCCCGACTGTCTAAACGTGGACCGTTAAGTTCCGATGCACAAGTGCTCCGTATCTTAACGTTGTTCGTAGTCCAGTGTTATTCATACTGCGACACGTACACACATACAATGTTGCATCATTCTAGTTTAAAACAAAGCACTCGGATCTTGTACTAAACGCCCAACCCCAAATAAATTCACTCGGGAATGTCAAAATAGAATGGTATGCGTACAGTAGTCGGTCACCTACCGTATGCATGTAAATGGATGCAACATACCTTAAATATGGCAAGAGAAGACTTAATGAGCTTTGGTATTACTCGGCATAGGGCTGTCGCTTCGAACGCTGTGAAAGAAATGTCCGTACATAAATGTTGTATTTTTTGTTCAAAATTTAATTTCAACATGAGTAGCTGTCTATCTACTTAGTTGCAGAACACTTGTTAATTATAATTTGTTAGTGCTAATTTTAGCAACATTAGCCTATTTTGTCGATAATCATTTTGACAGAATTGTTTCTTTGGCAGAATCCTTTTGGATTATGGATGCTACCTCTAATTGCGTGTGCATAGTTTTTTGCTTTGGACAACCTATGTCATTCGTAGGTCATGTCTTGAAAACTTCTATGCTGTATACCAATAGTACTTTCGCGTTCAGTGATTGCCGGTCGCGTCTTCTAACAACTCTGTTCGTCACCTGATCATATTTTGTTTGCTTGCTTATTATTGTTTTGTTTATGCTATTCGAGCTCATAATACTTCACTCGCACTGTTGGCCCTGCACAGTGAGCATTTGGCTCCCGGTTTAGTACAAGGTACCCTACACGGTTCAGTGCACACACTCAAAACCCTCTGATCTCTGTCAGATTGCTGTCAGATTTTGTACACCGAGCGCATCGAAATACAAACAGAGTGGGGTGCGGAGTGGTAACGGCTAAGGTTGCATGAGGAAAAACCTTTTCTTCGGTTCTATTAACCAACACTGGAATAGAAATGCATCAGACAGCACCAGCACCTGGCAACAGCAAGGGCCGGCAATGCTTTAGGCTCCCCTTTGTCCGCTCAATTATTGGACGTGGGACGGACGTCACAGTAACTAGCACAATGCTATTTCTGGACGTTAGTCTTACATGCATCGCTTTTCTGCAGGTTCTTTTTTTAATTCAATTTAATGCAGCAGCCTCTGGTCTTGGTCTTAATGACCAATTATTTTAGGTAATTATATGAACGTATGCATCAATCGCGTCGTATCAGCGGTGGATACCGAGTAATTAGCAATTCGCATTGTATTGTCGCCAAATCGCCCGGCTAAACATGTCCGAGACTTCCGGCGTGATGTGAATAACTCACGACACAAGTGATTGTGAGGAGCGCTACCAGTCAAGCTTATCTTCGAGGCAGCCCCTCATTGCATCGAGAGAAAAACACGAACACAGTGTACGGAGACCATGATCGTTTTCGCTTGTATAGTGTTCAATGGCAATACATGATTTCATCTGTGGTATTTTTTTACCGTATTTCAAAGATGTCTTAGCCGACTACGTAACACCACCGTATTCACACTCAAAGGTATACGCAATTGAATTCTTACGACCATTTGCAACCTTTATGTGTGAGTATGTCCTGTACTTCATATTTGAAATGTTGACAGCATTTATCATTGTCTCGACTGGCTTCGTACAAAAACTCGCAAACAAACGAAGCATTTGACAGGGAATTTGATTATAGGCTTGGTGTTACTGATTCTTATAGCGGGTTAGCTTTCGACTTTTGCCCAGTAGGCGTGGCTCCGTTTGTGATTTGTATTGTACAACGGAGTAACGGAAAACTGGTGAACATACAACACCTATCTGGTGTAGTTGGTATTGTTGTCGTTTTTGTTGTTGCCGTCATAATACTAATATTATTATTATTATTATTATTATTATTATTATTATTATTATTATTATTATTATTATTACTACCAGGATGATTCATTTTAACATAATGATTTTACTGTACTTACAGTAGCACGTTATATTAAGTTAATAAGGAAACTTTGGGGCTTATTATTGTCGGATATAATTTTTGTAGCAAGTACATTATTACAGTAACAGTATAGCACTGATTCTGTTCCGTATATCAGCAGATCTTCAAGCAAACATATCTTGTTCAGGTGTCGGATCTTGTTGTAGCTCAAATCATGCTATCCAACAGGTGTAGGATTAATGTCTATCGTAGCTTGACTGATTGCCAAGCGTTTTTTCTCGATTTTCTTGCCAACTTCATTCCAAAGGTTTGAAACTGAAGACGTTCTGACTGTTCTAAGCGAAAGCAGCCGTAAAGATACACGGAGCGTGAACAAGGTGTATGCGTGTAGTATAGCCGTCGCTTGTGCTTCTCTCGCCGGTGGACCATCACCGTAATTAACAACATTCGTATCAATGTTTTCGTTTGTGACAGCCAACCTTAAGCAATGCGCTTATGTTCCCAAAGCTATTCGCATGATTGAAATAAGCGGATCGGTTTGACATCATGTTCACCGCTTACCATTTGCTGTTGTTGGGAGTCGTAAAAAACAACGTTTCAACCATATTGAACGTTTGGCTACACGACGTTTTCACTTGTACTATAGGTATAGCTATTACTAGATATGTGGCCATAATAGCGATCATTGTCTAGCGATAAAAAAAGACGTGGCATGAAGTCGAACCAACACACTAAACAGATGGATGCTGCCCTACGGACATCATATTTGCTACCAGTGCACGATATTTACGTCGGCAATCCCGGAACGAGACAATTCAACGATAACCTTGCGGAATTTACATTGCCGGCAAATTTTGGGGATGGTTATTGTTACATATACATATGTATAACGGCAGGACGGAGTGGAGTCGAGCCCGGTGGCGTGGTGGCATGCGTCTGCGCCTTGCGACCGGAGGAGACACATAAATGCGCGGGTTCGAGCCCCACCGTTGCACATTTGTATTTATGGGGGTCCGTCTATGAAGCAATGCGAAAAGCAGTCCCATGGACGTTAAATCTTGGCTGAGAGTCAGCCCCGAAGGGAGGACGGAGTGGAGAAAATGGCCGGTCATAATGAGTGCTTTGAGAATAGGGTCGTATGCTTAATCCCGGCACGACATATCCTCTTTCAAAGCGATATTTCCTATAATTTGCAGGTTTACAAATAACATATATATAAGGACATTTGACAGTTGTCTACTTCATTGCGCTCCGGGGAGCCTTAGGACATTAACGTTGGCATGTGAGTGCCATGTAGAGTGTATAACGGATTCGAATTGTCTGAGATGACGAAACCCCAGTTTTGCATTTTTTACAAACGCCATTGACAACGGCTTGTAGAGTATATTTAGATTACACAATGGCTCCATTAATGCATTTGTATGTCTTTATAATTATTTTTAAAATGTTATGCTGTGCCCGCTAAGGATAATCAAGGGCTACAAAGATTTTTCTGCTTAAAGTCAAAATAAACACGACAAACTTTAACTGCGGTCTAAAGACACCTCTATCGTAAATTGCCGTAACGAGACTTAAGGGGCTTCAAATGTACTCCTGGCTTGCACATCACCTCTATACAACTTATTTACGTTTTAGTAATTTGACAATTGCACTGATAGACATCAGTCTAACAAAAACAAAGTCAGCATTTGTGACATAAAAATGACAAGTGTGAAACACGCTATATAGCGTTGAACGCCAATTGCAATAGTGTTTTTGGTACTTTTCAGTAGTTCACATTTGCAATATCAAATGTATGCGAGTTTGTATACTATGAGTATTTGTTTGTGGAGGAGGTATTAAATGCAGTTACGCACTCGCTACGAGTCTCTATCTCTAGCAGTGTGGGACTCGACCCCTACGGGTGGATATTACTCCGTTGAGACCCATACCCACTAAACGCACCTCCCCCTTAAGCTTCACCATCTAATAGCCCAGATCTTCATAGAACAGTACTATGGACTATACTACTATAAATCTGCTACATTTTTTTGAACAGATCATTTAAAGAAACGGCGTGCAAAACGAGACGCAGTGAGAGATAGCTTGCTTTCACATGTTCATATTACTATATAGATCATTATTATTACAGCTACTGTTACTACTACTACTACCACTACCACCACTAGAATGTTAGCTTGGGTTGGCAAATGCTTATGCGGCCAATTGTAAGCTTACCGTTGTGTGGTTATACAGCGACAGAACAGTACAAGTATGACGATGCCCGTAGGAGGACTGTATTCACGACGGTAAAAGTTCCTTGAAAAAAATCCGCAGTAGCGACCATGAAGAGACAATTAGAGCGTGAATACAAACACAACTCAGGCCTTGGGCCGAGTGGCGTTCGGATCTAGGCCAGCGGGTGTGGTAGGGTCGATGCGTCGTATCGTTGAGGGTTGTTGTTGTCGTCGAGCAGTTCAAGGCGTCAACAGTTGGTAGCGGGCATGTTTAAAGCGCACAGCTTTCATCAGCATCAGAGAACCCGGCCCGTTGAAAATCAAGGCTGACCATGCGGCCGGCCACCCATGGCTACGGAAACGTAATCACAACAAATAATTGAGAACACCCGATGTGCTCCTGCGAACGCATGTAGTAGGCGACGTCTCTGTGAGTCAAGAGTTTCATTCTCAAATATAAATATATATATATATATATATATATATATATATATATATATATATATATATATATATATATATATATATATATATATATACATATATATATATATATATATATATATATATATATACATATACATATATATATATATATATAGGGAGAGAGAATGCATACATTCCTGGGCTTTTGCCTGTGTTTGTAAGAACCGCGTGCGCCCTGCAGCCAGAATTTGTAACCGTTTACGCTTTTGAAAAACGCCTATGTTCAAGTAGGCGTCTGTGCGACCAAACGACCTAAAACGTCGCATAGATAAAACGGGTAAACAGAGCGGAGTGGGGAAGATGGCGACTTAAATCTAGGAGTAGCTAAATCGGTACCGGCTCCTACCCATTTCGACGTTATACGCTACTCAGACAAATACATTTAAGTTTAAATTGTTATATATAGATAAAATAAGTATAAGTAAATAAAGGTAATGAAACGCATGTGAGCAGTGTTCCAATTGGTTGGCATCGCTTGTTGAGTGAGCTCTCTTTGTTTAGAGCTTAAAGCCATATTAGGCAGATGCCTTTGCTCATAGAGTTTTTGGCGATGATGCCTTTGCTCATAGAGATTTCAGCGATCTTCCAGTGACCCTCAGTAACTTCGGCATCTTTCTAAAACGTGTGCAGTAAAAACGTCTGATTTTAGTCTTTCGCAAGCGGTAGACCCGCACAATGCGTTTGCACACATGACCTACATGCTTATTAATAACTAACGTGCTATGTGACGGACTGAAGTTGAACAGATTTCATTTCGGTTACGGGGCGTTTCTTTCAGATTTTAGACATTTCTTCGATTGCAGCATGTTGGGCATGACTCTTTGAGAGCCGGGCAAGCGTTCTTCGTGTTTACATGATGTGCATTAACAGGTCATAATTGCTTGTCAAATTATTGCTACTGTTACAGTGTCGTTGCTCCTACCGGCCTGTAGTGAGGCTGCTGGTGCTATTGCGCCGCTGGTTACGTGCTGTTAATTAATTTAGCTGTCAATTAAAGGCAATTATTTTTTTCAGCGTTTAGTGGTAAATGAAGCTGAAGTGGGAAAATTCTTCTATTTGCTAGGTCGTCTTTACTTTTGTTGAGCGTGATTTGTGTGTGAGAGTAGAACGCACACCCAGACTAATTAAATACAAATTTTAAGAGCTATTGGAGAACTTCGACCGTTTTTACTGCAAAATTTTAAGCTTTCGGAAATTAATCCGACTAACTAGATTCGTCTTTGGTTGAACCTCAGTTTTTACTGACCAAAAAATGTTGCGTTATTTTCTCAGAAGATCATCCCTACGGAGAGTAGGCGGCTAAATATTAAAACTATTCTTTGCGTCAGTAACGTGATTCAACAACCAGAGCTCAGCGTCTTGTTTTGGTTGGAGCTGGTCGACAAAGGCGCTCATCAATGTATGATCGTGGAGTCTATTACAAAACTAACACCTACTGGTCGTGTATTTATCTCAATTGCGAGTTTGCTTGCAAAATTCACTCATATTGCCGTTCTCTTAGTTTACTAACAACAGCGCTCGACAATAACCGAAAATAACCGCCAACCTGCTTTCCCAAAGAACAGACTTCCCTAGAACAGTGGTCAGTGGGCTCTCCAGAATAGCTGCGCCCAAATGAACAGTTTTGGAAGAAATGTGGATTACGTTAGTTCGTTTTTTTTGTTAGATTTAATAAGAGGGTCTGTTTAAACATGTTGCCTGACAATAAAAACAGTAATTACATAGCATTTCCTTAGTCCAAATCTCTATAATAGATTTTTATGTGAACCGCCGTATCGTGTACTTTCTCGGTATTGTTTCTTATTAAGCACCGTATCCAAAGTGGCAATTCACTATGAGCGAAAACTCGTAAAGACAAAACTAGACGTAAGACGAGACGTTACACGCGAAATGCCATGCGCAGTTAGTTTGTTTCCCGGGAAGATGTGGGGTTATACCGAGATTGCTCGAACAGGCCTACCTAGAGATTTATCGCCATCCTGTCAAGTTTAGGCAGCTAGGTAGATGATTAACAAACACAACGATACGACATAAAAAGAAGTCCGCACACTGGTTGAAAACTAGTCGTTTTGAACTATACATGAACATTTATATGAAAATCTGACACATATATATATATATATATATATATATATATATATATATATATATATATATATATATATATATAAATATATGTTAAAGGGTTCGACCTATAAGCAGAACAACCTGCTCTACATAGAAAGTGGACGTTTCAGCTGTCGATCGGCCGAGAAGAGTGAGCTTCGGTGAAGAGCTGTCCGTGGTTCAATTTTGAAGTTCCGTGTCTGTTTATACACTACACTTTGACTAGCTGACATGTATGAATAATGCCTGCCGCTAACAACCCCACGCAAAGCGCTGATCTGTCACCGCCGCACGTGATGCGAAGCTTCTACGTAAATAACGACCGACGAATATTGGTTAGCGTTTCTCTGTCACTTTGTCCGCGTCAGGCGAGACGAATCTAGCTAATCGTGCGTGAATGATGAATGGTGGTCAACTGAGTGAGGTTGTCTATGCCGGTCGAATTAGATCGTTTAGCGCATCGCACTAACAGGCTGCAGATGCTGCAGTTTATTATGTATGTTTATTGCCTGTACTGTTTCTAGCCTGCCGGCGGCGCTATCGTCATGCTGCTGTGCAAGCTGGCACGACGCACCTCTATCCGGGCCAGAGTGTCTAGTTGATAGTCATAGTTCGAGCCAAATATCCCCAGCTTGCTTTTGCCAATGTGTTGACAATAGTGATTCGCGATGAAGTTGGTGATGCGGAGCAGAGTTCTGTCGAAGCACATAACTAGTTACTGAGATAGCCATAGCAACTAATTAATGTTTGTCGTTGATGATGATGATGATTTGTTTTATTAAGCTAATTTGCATAACCCTACAACTAAGCTTAACTTCACAACAACTCAACATCCGGGTATATATATATATATATATATATATATATGTATATATATATATATATATATATATATATATATATATATATATATATATATATATATGTATATATATATATATATATATATATATATATATATATGTGCATGTTAACGGATTTATGTGCAATAGTAGTAGTGGTGTTGAGGGCTGTGATAACGTTAATGAAATACGCGAATGTTTAAGCGACAGCAGTATGCGAAACGAGGTGGAAACACTGTTTATTGTGTTTGCATATTCAGCAAAACAGTTGCACCCATACGTTTTGGCAGCAATTACAACAATCTTATTATCTATCTGACTAGCTAATTCGTATCATTGCTTGACGCATAGTTAGATCCAAGTGCTACCCGTGATAGCGGCACGCTACCTTTCTCTCGTACGTACGAACTCTCGTACAAATATAACAGATCAATAAGATTAGCGATTAGCAACTAATAGGCAGCTTATCCGCCCAGGACGCATCATTTTACTTTCCACTTGCGATTGCGAAAAGTACGTTAGCCTATATACAAGTTAGCGCGACTGTCGGCAAGACAATGAGAAGTTAACGGGCCGCAACTCCAATGTATTGGGTCGTGAATTCGACATCGACAGACGATACAGCGAGTCAGCGACTTGCTCTTAGGAGCCACCAGTTAATGCCAAGGAAAAACGCGGAAAAGCTATAAGTTATGCACAGGGGTAAAACGGTGCACAAATGTAAAGAGAATAACTCCTTTTTGCCGATTTAGCCCGCTTGTCACATGCCCACAGACTCGACGTATAGCAAAAAAAAAACAGCCTACATACTCGATGTGTAGAAAAAAACAGCCCACATACTCAATGTGTAGCAAAAAACACGAACGAGAGAGATAGAACACAAGAAGGACGAGATACGCAAAATGAGCTAATGTAATAGAAAGACTCGATAGGAAGACAATGAAGGGTTTAGAGGACAACCGACGGGGATCATCTAAACCGACCTCGGCGCACCGAAGGAAAATGAGCGCTGCGTACGATGTAAGTGCGCCTCATCATGTCCGGCGCAGTGGGAAGGGGGTGGTGAAGGACATGCGCGGAAGAAGCTGTCGGGAATGGGAAAACGTAATGTAGAATTTAGAGAAGGACAGGCGCAGAGACAGACGAAGGACGGAGACGGTTGGGTCACAACGGCAAACCCGGAGGCGTTAGCAATAGCAGATAGGTGTGAAATTGTGGAGATCGACCCAAGGGAAGCTGCAAGAGAGAGATATAGAACGTCAGTGAAGGAACACGGGCACGTATAATCGAATTGAAAATAGAATACGAAGGTGTGAGCACGTCTAAACGTGTTAGAACTAAGCAGTTGACGAATAAGAGAAAAATAAATCGGGTGGGTGTGGGTGTATAAGTTTATGGAATTTTAGGGGCAAAAAGGCAGATAAAATCGTGGAAGTAAATTGGGTCACAGCAAAGATGACGAAACGAAGAGACAGCCAATATTGTCAGAAAAATTAAAGTGGAACACATTGGGTGAGGCTGAGTGGACCAGTGAACTAACGGTTCGTAATGCATAAATAAGTAAAGAGTTATCTAGAGCAAAGCAGACAAATAAAGAGAAAGTGAGTGACTTTTATGATGTTAATATTGTTTCTGCAAGCAAAGTTGGCTGCTATAACATGAACGTGAGAACGCTAATGGGCCGTAGTCAAATCCTGCTTTAAGCCAATAGGCGTATGTATGCCACTCCAGAACATTATTTCGTTAGAGACAACAAAAACCGGTATATATAAGGGTCTAACACCACTCGCAAAATCATGTTGGATTATAGTATTCTAGAAGGCTGTAACACTTGTTTCGCCATCTATATTCCAGAACGCTGCTATATTTGGTCCTTCGTCATTTAAAAATAATATATTTTTTAAAACAACTCTAAGCCATATAAAACTAAAGCGGATAAAGTTTTGCAACATCGAAACTTTAATTTGAATTTCTGTAAACGCATATACATTCGTTGGATTTGTTGAGCCCTGTTTGCCTTCCTTCCCGCCTTTTTGTTTAGTCGTAGTAGTTTTTCTCCTTTCATTGCCTGTAGCTGCCACTGGTGTTGGAGTACATATTTTTATGTAGCTATGGAATTGCTATCTTCGGCAGCATTTTTGGCAATTTGTGATATATTAGGACTTTGACGGGACTATATGAGCTAGGTATGTTTAGATGACGGCAGCATCTTAGCTTGAAAACTTATAATTATTTATTATTACATTATCTTTCGGTATTTTTCGCCTAAAAATAAGTGTGTTGTCCCCGATAAGACTTTTGAATTTGTTTTACACTAGCATCATCAGAAATCGATACAACGTGCTTTTTAAAGTTCAAGTAACAAAGCCTGACTACCAATTAAAGTCCCTTATTATGGCTATAGCGTACCTATGAAATAGCTCCCCAAATTAGACAAAAAATCTCCATAGTTAGGTAAGACACTGGTGTTATAGTTACAAGACGCTAACGTAAGTTGCTGTCTTAACATCTCATCAGCACTAATATTTTTCTACACTATTTGATTAAGATGATGACATTACTTGCTCTATTGCTTGCGGAACACCAAAATTGGTATACATATAATTGCCTGTACAAGTAATATTGGTCGTCAGTTATCTTATAGCAACCACAGGACGATCTACCAAGTGGCTTTTCTTGACGACTTGATGCCGTGGCTGCCGCTGTCACAGTACGAGTTATGAGGTGGTACGATGCAAGAAGATTGGATATGGTGTTGGCCTTTAAATGGTCCTTAAAAACGATGGGCTGTTTAAAGTCGGCAGTTCATCAGAGAGATAGCAGCGATTGAGTTAGCTGCACTTGATTCGTTGGACCCTGTTTGCCTTCCTTCCCGCCTTTTTGTTTAGTAGTCGTAGTAGTTTTTCTCCTTTCGTTGCCTGTAGCTGCCACTGGTGTTGGAGTGTCTTTATATCGATCTACGCTACTATTTGTCTTTCCGCTGCTCTGGGGTGCTGATTGGTGCAGTTCTTATCTAGGGGCGTGCTGGATGCCTATATGAGTGAGATAGATAGTTCCACTGCTAGAGCTAAAATAGATAATTCCATCTAAGAGCAGCTCCTTTCGGGGGGGAAAGGGGTTCCCCAAGTCGTCGACGCAGAGCGCCGTGCAATGCAAGGTGCTGCGGCGGGGGCATTGCCAGCAATCCGGTGATCGAAACGCATGCACAGGCAAGAGAAGGCAAGCAGCCGGGGAGAGGGGTGGGATAAAGCATGTCAAAGGCAGCTTGAGTAACTTATATGTCCAGACGCTGTTGAGCACCGCTGGTGGGGTTGCTGAAGGAAGGCGTGGATTGGGCAGTGCGGTCTGGACAGACCGAGTAATGGCGGCGTGCGTCAGCACTATAGAGTTTGATCGTTCTTTCTTGAATATTTAATTACAGCGGAAACCGGCTGACCTTAACCGAGCCGGCCGCTGGAGCAACCGACTCGACCATTCATCATTCGCTTAATAGTATAATCATTCGCTTGTTGGTCAGTTGTGATGAAGGTGGTGACTTCTCGGACAGATCAGTCTCTAAGCAAACACGAATCGTAGCGGCTCGAGACTTTATGCGATTGTTGCCAAGGCGTGGTTTAAGATCAAACGACGTGTACGCGTGTCTATGTGTTGTGTGCGTGTGTGTGTAGATGCATGTCAGTGCTACTCGAAACGTGTAATGCACCTCTATAGCGGCTGCTGCTGCCGCTGCTGCAAAGTGATTTGTCTGACGGGGTATGAAAGCTATTGCCCCTACGACCCGTCTACTAACAATCCTGGTGCACTTCGACCAGGACCAATGGACTTTGAAGCCCCGAACAAGCTAGAAGGCCGCCCTTAGAAGGAGACTCCGGTCCAACTTCCTCTCGTGTGGCCTAAATTCTATCCGCGGCGCGGTTATCTGTGACAGGGCCATCCGTTGTCTTTGTGTGTTCCATGATACCCGCGGCCGCAGCCAGGCTAGCATGTGCCTCTGATTTCTACAGACTTCTCGATGCTCGTGATGAACGGATTATTTTATTAGACTTTCTTGTTTTGCTAAAGTCAATCAGGTGAGTTTGTTGTTCTAACGGTCACGATTTCGATTCATCTAGGCCTAGATGCCGGCCAACCCAGCAAACGGGTACCGCACACCGAGGCGCACAATTTTCGTTTTTTTGTTTGTGTACGTCAGCTCAACTTGGCAACAGTTTGCATTTACAGATTCAAATAACAAACCGCAGCACCTGTTGATAGGATTTTAGTTGGCGTATTTGTTGGACATTTATATTTGGCGATGACCTTTGTCATGTCGGTCAACGTTAGCTGGATAATCATGGTGTCTACTAATCGCGGTTCAGAACAGCTAAAATCTTCCGAGTTTTATTCTCCCTGTCCTCCTAATTTGTCTTCTATCTGGCCTTTTGTCTGCAAAGCTTAGTATCTTTGATCTCGTTTTTGTCTCTTCGCAACATCATTTGACCGTTCGTTCTGCTTAGATCGGCTGCATTTCTTAGATGTCCTCTGGCTGCCAATCAGTGGAGCTGTTCTACCGACTGTAGTTTATTAACGTAAATTTATTTCTGCTTGCCCGCTTGTGCTGCGTGGTATTGTGCGTTCCCGTGCTGGTTTGCCAATAGGCATTGAGACGACTGACAGAACAAGGAGAACACGGGGTAGCAACGTCATAGTGTCGCCCTTGGGGTGTGTAGCTTTTGGTTCGTCACAAACTTAACCGTGGTCTAAACAGTAGACTTCTCATCATGCTAAATTGCTCTCTCATCGGCAAGATTTACTTGAATAGGGCGCGGTGCCTACTAGCTCCCGTTTTTCTTCTATCCTAGGTTGTCCATCATGGAGGTTCTTTGTGCTTCGGATGGCCCGGTGGCCTTTCTCACGAAACATCTCCATGGCCTGCGTGCAGTTAGTCTACACCGCACGTAACAATAATAGCAATAATAGACCAAGAAAGCAACCGCTGAGCGGGCCATGAACAAACGGCCTGACTATTCCCAAGCAGACGATTGCTCCCGTACTCTAGGCAGCAGACCTAGATATTTAAGCTGTCGTCACCAATGGAGAATCTGTAGCAACTATACCTGCGACATATGCCTATGTGCCCACCTCCGCTTGGTGCCGATGTATTTGTTTGTGTGGTATGTCGATTTCCTATACAAATCTTCGGTTGCATTCATCGACGAGCCTATTTGGCGGTACTGATTCATCTACAATAAACGCGTTCACCTCCACTATTAAACGGTCATATTCTTGGTCAGTAGAATTTTCCTATATTTGTATTATCATCATCGATGATGGATAACCACGACTTATGCGGGCGCATGTGAAGCGGTGTTTGACGGTTGAACGGTAATGTCCAGCTTGCGGCGAGTATATTACGGTACGGTACGTTGAAAATGATGGCCTTCCGTCAAGTTGACGGAAAGCACTCATTTTCCTCGGCACAACGTCAACGACTGGTCATGCGGGGGAAAAAAAAGAGTGCAAGTGAAAGGCCTAGTTTGGCCGGCGTTTACAAAGAGGTTTCCATTAGTGCACAGCTGCACAAATTGGCTAGCGCCTTACAACTAACCAATCGACTTGACTAGGCTGTAGCTGTCCAGTTGTCTGTATAGGGAGCAGGAGCACACCATAGGATGCTAAATTGCACCTATAGTGTGTTGCAAATAGTAGAAAACAGCACCGCTATAGAAAGTAAGCTGTAGTAGTTGAGCTCTTCGGCCGGATTTGGCCTGCTATTCAATGGAAGTAAAAAGAGAGAAATTCGCTAAGAGGCGTATCGTGCGCTACACTACCGCTAAAAAACGCAGATATCGGTGATTTATATTGGATAATACTAACCTACCCTGTATATATATATATATATATATATATATATATATATATATATATATATATATATATATATATAATGTGATTTGTTGTTTGTGATATTTTACATACTTGCACACGAGACATTCGTATATCGGTGTCTATGAAGCGTATTTTTAATGATATTCTGATTATCCTATATCTTGCCTGAGGCAGTTTTCCTTGACTGTTTTACAAGCTGGCTTTCATTCGATGATCCGAACACGTTCTGCCCTGTGGTTTCTGCTCAGTTTGTTGACGCAGAGACTAAATTCTCTGTCTGTCTGCCTATCTGCGATAAACTAGCCGTACCTCTCAGCGTGTTGATGCAGCTAGCTTCCGCGTCACTTAACTCACTCTGCGATTCGAATGTTGACTTTCGAATTTAGTTAACTAGCAACCGTCGTTTAGGCAGCCACACATGCTCTGCTTTGGCTGCCTATTGAACTAGTGTTGCTTGCACAGCATTTGCATCTGTTGTTGTTTTAGTAGTCGTGGTAATGGTGTTCACAAATGTTAATAGCGACACTACGCCGGCTGCTGTTCTCGCTGCATAAGTCGTCTTACTATTTAGAAGGTTGGTGATTTGTCACTCAGGGTCTGATCGTACCACAATAGGACCTGCTATATTCGGGGCTTAGAGAACGGGTTGATTTGCTGTGTTGCCATATATATATATATATATATATATATATATATATATATATATATATATATATATATATATATATATATATATATATATTTCTAAAGGCTAACACGATAGTATAAACGTGTATTGCTTGGAAACATAGCAACAAACTCCTTCTCCAACAAACTTACATATAAACTAATGAATTTGAATAGTTAACGTTCAGCTTACTATGTCACACGCTGCCGAAGATGTTAATAAAGGACGGCAAAACTCGGCCGCATCAATTAAGCAGTCCCATTGCAGAAGAGCAGGTCAGCTGGTGGTATACACATATACATACAGATTTGCCTCTAGCAACGTTAATAGGGTGCGTCTCTTTGCTCAGACACGCACACCGATATCTATGATTATATAATTTGAGGATTCGACGAAGTGACGTCCGCGGCGGTTTTTAGCTAGAAGTTCATTTTAGCTAGGAATACGAGCATGCACAAAAACGAATTCGTGTATTTTTTTATAAGGAGAAGACCTCTGTAAGACCTGATAGTTCAGTTGGATCGAAGTTCACATTCCGTTTGAACACAAGACATTGGTCGGAATACTGGATGGAAGCGATACGTAGTATGAGCGGCCAAGTCCCTCATACTAGGTCTGGCAAAAACGTGTCACCCAAAGGTCTTCTTGGATGACTGGTTTTTACTTTTCCCACTTATTTCTGTTCGAAGACCCCTTGCGCCCGAAGGCGCTTACTTGGATAACCTCTTATACAACTCACGTGCCCCTCCTGACTCTCTATTTATTTGTTTATTTGGAAATTTGTATCATTTTCTACTTTCGCTTGCATCAAAGTTTAATTTCTTATACATATATATCCGTTGGGTATGCGTTTATGCTATATACGTCCGTTTGGTATGCTATATATATATATATATATATA
The DNA here is from genome assembly GCA_003439945.1 of Dermanyssus gallinae. Classification (NCBI taxonomy): domain Eukaryota; kingdom Metazoa; phylum Arthropoda; class Arachnida; order Mesostigmata; family Dermanyssidae; genus Dermanyssus; species Dermanyssus gallinae. The sequence continues at coordinate 537,705 of QVRM01006416.1, forward strand.
TATATATATATATGTATATATACAAACAATGTCTCATAAAGGGTAACGCGATTTACAATTCTCGTTTGCTAGCATTGCAACGCACCTGATATATCTTTATCATTACAGGCTGTCTTATAAAATACATTTTTTGCGTCTACGCTTTAATGGAAGAGCCAGCAAACCCAAAACAAATTCAACGCATTGATTTTGCGGTACGTTTGCAGTAGAGAAGGTCAGCTGGTGACGTTTACACTCTATACAGGGCTTACTTACAAGTGAAGAGTACAATACGATGGAAATGCACACATGCACTCTTCAGGCAATGAAAAACAAATTATTCAATTCAAACCCCAACATAACATGCATCGCCGGGCTTGGGTCTTGGATGGCGATGTGTTTCTCCATAAGATTCTCCATAAGTCCACCTCGTACTCACCAAAAAAATCTGCTTAGTGGGTATCTCATAATTTGTTGCAGGCTCGAAAATTAAATTCGACGAAGGCCGGTTCTCTTTGGTCTCGATACTCGTCATTTGCAATCGAGACTTGAATACATTTTATTTTGGCCGTCTACTGATGCTCCAGAGCTCGCAGTGGTTGGCCGTTGGAGACGCTCTATCCAAAAATAAAGGCAACCGGAGATCCTGTGAGTCTCCAGGAGTAAAGTGATCGAAGGGAACGGAGGTGGTGAAGTGACGACCGATTGGTGTGCTGCAGACTAAAAACTGCGAGAATGTGTCACTGCGTTCACTGGGAAGAACTCGAGAGCGTCGCTTAGGCTATGCTTTCCTTGCCACGACAATACGCCAGCCTACCTAGCTAAAAACACCGAGGCATTTCTTTCCGCGTCCGGGGTCACGCTGATGCAGCACCAAGCTTCTTCACCTGTTTTTGCACCACGCGATTTACGTGCTGCTTACCAGAACTTAAAATCAAATGAGGGTTCTTTACGATTTAGACTAGTTTCGACCTATAAGTCCACCGCTTTTAAATATGTTGGAAATGATAAAGATTACGTCGAAATCTAAAGAATAATTTTAGTTTCAGTAAAATAAAAACATTTATATGTACTTTATTATAGAAACTTCAAATACTTTCCCACACCTTTACATACACATTCGTCAATAACATGCTATTCAGCTAGGCAAAACGCAAAACCTCAGAGAACGCTTAGGGTTAATACCTCTCCCACCTCTTGGACTATTGCGGTGTCTGTGTGGTCTTCGCAAGTGTTGGGTAGATCACTTTGCGAACGTTTAGGTAAATCATCTGATCAAGGTACCTATGATACATATTAAGGTATCTAATGACAGACTTTTTACGAACTATGCTTGAGACGGCCACAGTCCTACCCAAAGCATTCGGATCTGAAATTGTATAATTCCGATAGGATCAAAAAGCGAAAGAAAATTTATCAAACGTAGCGTCGCGGAGAAAAGCTGCATATATACGCCATTGATGCACCGACTCTCATCCTATGTTGGCTGTTGATGCGTTTCCCGACAAAAATCATGAACCTGATGAACCGATCAAATCGATCGATGATCAGCTGCTATTAAATGTATCTATTTTTGAGAATTATGATCGCACACTAGAATGAAACAAGCAATTTTATAATAGGTACTGGCAGATTTTTGCGCGTCTATTGGTTCAAACACATGTCGTTCTCATTGTAATGCAAATTCGTGCTTTTTGCATATAAATATATATATATATATATATATATATATATATATTATATATATATATATATATATATATATATATATATATATCTATATATTATATATATATATATCTATATATATATATATATATATATATATATATATATATATATATATATAAGGATAGTATGTACCTATACACCTACAGAGCATGTAAATACCACTCGAATTAGTAGTGCCTATTGTTCTCACCTTTTACACGTTCTCTCGTGTAGCGGGCCGTTTCGCGTGGCGCATGGGTCATGTTCGCGTCGACCAACAAAACACAACATTACATTGCTCTCTCTGTGCACCAACACTAACGTGTGGATACGACGCACACTACGGCTACGACTGGAGTCATTCGACACAACAACACTAGAAAGCATGATGAACACCTGTTACTTACTGGCTTGCAAACAACGTTAACAACTTACTGACTACTACTGCTTGTTCACTACTAAGAGAGTATTAAGAAAGAAGTGCGTCGTACTGGACTTGTGTGAGTAACGTTGTCAAACAAGTTGTACATGAACATTTTTATTGTTTGTGGTTTATCAACGAATCTATCTATGTGGTTTTTATAACGAGTTTATCTATGTGGTTTATCAAAGAATTGATATATGTATGTGATTCGTCAATGAGTTTAGTAGCAGTAGTGGTAGTAATAGAATCAGTTGTAGTAGTAATAGTAGTGTTCTGGCATTTCGTTTTTTAGTTTAGAATTAATATTTCCACTGCATTATCCGCGTAATGAATTCATATTGAATGCGATTTTTCAGCCGCCTGGGTATTTCAATCTTATATGCATATTTGTATAAACTCTACAAAAGTTTCAACAAAGTAGAGTCTAATATATTGTAGCTGAAGCCGACCTACAATGTTCTGTTTTTTTTGTTATATCGTCGACCTTACACGTATATGAATTATATTAAAATAGTAATACCAATAATAGGCATGACATGCTGCCAATACAGTAAATAACGGGTCTGCGTCTTCTTTTCTGTTACAGGAGGCGATAAACCCGCAGGCTAGGTGGGTTGTGAAGGCGCGCCCATCTACGGTCGCTGGCCGTCGGCGGCGGAGACGGCAAAACGCAGTGGAGAACGCCCTCTTTTGAACGCCGCCACACGCTGCGATTCGAGCAATCGCTACGGGAGCTACGGCTGCCTTAGCGGGGGGCGCCGGCAGCCGGGGGTGGAGAAGCCGTTGAAGAACGGCGACCCCTCATAGTTCCGAGCCTAGCAGGACGTGAGCGCGGAGTGAAGAAGATCGGGGTTGTTGTTGTTGCTGGCCGATTGGTGGCCGGGGGGATCGTGGCGCTTCATGATGGCGTTTGGTGTGGGCATACCGGTCGTCGACGTGCCACCGTCTTCGGTAACATCGTCGACGCCGCAATCGTCAGCGATGACTGCTGGCGGAGGCCAAAAGTCGCGCCCCTCGGCAGGCGCCTCCAGTTTGGGGCGCATCTTCGAGGCGGCCACCGACGCGTCGACCAGCGGCTGTCGGTGTCGCTCAGGCAAAAAGCTGCGCCAGCGATTTGCCACGACCACGATCCTGCTCTGCCTAGTCATGCTCATCTTTCTGTTCATGCTTCAGGCCAGTATAAAGTGAGTATATGTAGATAGGTATGCACATGCGGGTAGGGGCGAGATCTCGTCCTGCAACTCGCGACTATATATATAGATATATAATATAATATATGCGCGTTAAGTGTGTGTCTATGCTTGTGGTTGATTCGAAGTATATGTGCGTTGCCCCACCGAAATAAAATCAAGTGGACAGAGTAGAAATACGTTGCCTATGAGTGCGACGCTAGAGACGACGTCTTTATGAGGCGCACTTGGGCTAATCTTTCCCATTCGTAAGAAATCTACGGTACTTTTGTTCTAAGATGTAAGGCGCACGTAAAAGCACACTGTTAATTCGATCAAAGAAAATGTGAAATCAAAATATCACGCAAAATAGGCTCATTACTCGAAATCGGAGGATGTTCGTAGGTTTTTTTTTTCGGTCCTCTTGTGTGCTATACATGTATACTGTACATGTATATTATCTACATTTTCCGATCTGCTCTCGGCTTCGAGCCATCAGGCATGTGTAAGCCGTAAATCTATTTAGCCTTGGTACTGTACTTCTTGCAGTAGCTGACTATTTCGACGAATAGATTAACCATTCATAGAAGAGGGTGGCATTTATTTGGAAAATGCAAGCAGTAAGCTAATGGGCACCAAAAAGGTAGAGAACGATCTTTGAGGTGTCTCGTAATAGCGGCAACGTAAGTAGTCTACAAACAAAAAGGATACGCTATCGAACGGGTATATTTTGCCAGTACTCAATTCTAGTTGGTAATGAGGCAGATGAAGAAGATGAAGAAGAAGAAGAAGAAGAAAAAAACAATATTTCCTCCGTTCGCACTTGCTGTGTCTTTTTCGGAGAAGTTTCCCAACAAATAACACAGTGACGGATCGCTTAGAATCGCTTAATCTCGTTAGAAGAGACATGCTGTTCTCTGGCGCACAACAAATATAAAGCGCGACGTTGTCCGACATGACCGGCAGACAGAGAGTCATATATATCAGGCAAGCATAGGCAAAAGTTTATGATACCATCTGGGGAACTAACCCCCCACACATCGCCAGGACGACGCCGGGGTAGAGGGGAAGTGAGAAAGAGTTGTGGGACTAAACATTGCTGAGAATGTTCGTGCATTCGTGGATCGGATGGGCGTTATGTGCCAGGAGATGTATGTGTCAAGAATGATCACACACTCGTCGTGCACATACTTATACATGCGCACATGTGATGGCTCTACGACATCAACGTCTGAATGTGCGTGCATCGTTTGGCTCAACGTCGAGCTTCGTTCAACTAATGGTGGTCATAGCAACACGAGCAGCAGCAGAAGAAGCAGCAGCAGCAGCAATACATCTATCTCAAGTCAGTGGGGTAAGGTCGGATCGGCGCGGGGCGGGACGGGGCGGGACAAGAGAGGTACAGTTTAAGGGGTGTCGGCCTGTGTGATGCCCTCGAGTGAGGCGGCTCGACGATTCGTTTCTCGTGCGAACTTTTGAGTGGCTGCCCAGCTGCGCCACCATCAGGCATTCGAGGGGGCTGAAGGGCGTGGAGGTGGGGGGGCACAACAGCCCGCGATCTGGCCAGCGCGCCACTACTGCGCACCTAACGGACGACGTAGCTTCAACACGGTTCCACCATCACCACCACCACCACAGTCTTTTGCAGGCTGCATTTCCCGCAGCAGTAGCAGCGTCGCCGACGCTCGCTAACACGACCACGAGCACGACCATTACGGCGGCCGCCTCGAACCTCGAACCTCGCACGGTTGTATCTCAGCCAGCCACCAGCGCCGTATCCTTGCCTTTTATAGCGCCTACCTCCTCCTCCTCCTTCCCATGGTAGTAGGTCCGCCGACCACGCGGTCTCGGTTTTTGTCCCCCCCCCCCCCCCCCGCCGCTCTTATACGCCCCCCTCAACTACCCCCGCTGTCCGCTAGACCGCGCTCACGTCATGCTCGTGTTCTCTGCGCGCCGCCTTCGCGCTGCATTCGTCTTGCACTTTGAAAGGAACGTTCGTCGTCTTTAGTACATGCGGTGGCGACATTGCGGTGACTGGCCGCCGGCTGGCTTTTCCGCAGTAGAAGCTATAGCAGCAATAGTCTCAGTTGAGTTGCGTGCGTTGTCGTGCTGGCATCGTCGTTGTAATGGTGGTTGTTCACGTTGCTGATGTCGTCGTCTTCGTCATCTTATATATATATATATATATATATATACACCGAGCTTTATTTATATATTATAGGAGTGTATATGTATATATATATATAAATATACACCGAGCAAAATGGCTTAGTGGCAAAGCCTCTGCCTTGCATTCGGGAGGACTGGGTTTGAGACCCAGACCGGCCACTCTTAAATTGGTTTGCATGGTTTCCAATTTAGACAAGGTAAATGCCGGAGTGGATTAAAAATTAGCCATGACATGAAAAAGCCGTACACGGCCAATTGCCTTACGAAAAATAATTTTAAAAAAAATATCTATATATATACATTTATATATACATGGTATTGTTTTGTATCCAGTGTTGAGCCACCGCAGTAGTAGCGATCGTACAACCTCGGGCACATACAGGCTGGATACGAGCTCAGAAGACTGTGCCGTCTCATAAGCCGACCACGTCGGCGTGATTCAGCCGCCTCTCGCCGCGTTATATCGGGTCCTCTCGGGTCCTCGACCTAATATGCATGAATAGTAAGCGGTGGTCGCTTGAAACATACACGTACGCACATATATATATATATATATATATATATATGCATGCATGCATGCATACATTTGTGCGCTCATATTCGTTATCCGTACTCAAGTAGATCTTTTGTTCGCGACGGCTCATTGAGAGGCACGGGGGGGGGGTGGCGAGAGCGCGAGAGGCACGTAACTCAGATGGGTTCATCCACTTCATGTGGATGTGATTAACTTCCGCGTCTGTTCTGTGACCATAAGCTGGTCGCGGTAGCGTTGCCTTCTTTCTGCATGGACAAGGATTGCTATGCATATCTCTCTGCCTGCGTCTGTATGTACATAGTGTATACGCAAGATCAGCAAGATTGCCGGCATATCCTAAGAACTAGTTATGTTGCTGTTCGTTTCCGTCAAGCTAGCTCGACTGGGAATATGCTCGACCTCGGCGCATTCGTTATGGTCTTGATTATTTGGTGTCATTGTACCTAGACATTTCACTTTAGGATCTGGCATCGCTTCACGGGCGCTTTGATTCTCTTCTCGCATGGATTATACCAGAACGAAGAAATAGAAGAATTCCTGACTAATGTAGACGCTGTCTCTGCGGGTTTCAGAGCTGCATTTGACTTGGTCTTTCAAAAGCCTAGTCTGATTTTTTTTCGCAATGGTACGAGTTCCTTTAGTAGCACTCTGTTTCGCTGCTGATATTCAGCAAAAGCATCAAGTGAGATCAAGAATCGACCACGGGGGCTGGAACTAAACTTGACTTTTCAGACCACCGGACAAACCCAAGGGGGCACTTTGTTCAAGGCTTACTCTTTGTATGCGATTTGATCATGTATATAAGTGACAGAGCTACACGAAAGTGAGGTCAGGCTCAAATCTGCAGGCTCTGCACTATAACTGGGGGCCAACATTACCTAGACCAGGTACGGGTAGCGATTGAGCATACCTCACTTCGTACAACGGTATTTGTATATATATATATATATATATATATATATATATATATATATATATATATATATATATATATATATATATATATGGCAGTTGCAAAAAAACGCTAATAGCAACGTGGACGAAAGATAATCCAGACTGGCTGTCGATAGAAAAGGCGCCTTGCGTAATCCATTTTTAAATTGTTTTGTTCATGGAAAATACTTCTTTGTTTTATTGCAAAACCACAACAGCTAGAAACCTGGTTATTTCTTTGCAAATGTGCCTGGTCATCGATGATAACACGAAGATACGGTCTGCCATGCATCACTGCATTTGATGAATGTATTCGAATATGAGGTTTTAAATGCGCCGAAATTGACATCGGATTTTGCAACAAATGGAGAAGTCAGCAAGCTAAAGAACAACGTTTCGACATGCTGTGTAGCTGATGGTTTAAACCCACTCGTTGAACAATAAGAAGCATTTAACTGGGATATAACGACGGCGGTCAATTTCCGACGAAGTGGTCGATTAGGACATAATGATATATATTGTAGTGGGAGGTATAACCGTAACCGACAGATCCAGATATTATCAAAACTACGGAAATGACAGATGATACTTGGCGAAAGCCAGGCGGAAAGAATAGGCATCAGCCAGCGGTGTCTGCTGCATACATGTCTTTCCCCATGCTCTGTGTCAAATCGATGCTTTCCACGAACTTTAAATGGATGTATACGTAACAGCAAAATGCGAGGTACTATGTCGCAAATTGTTCCGCGGTTCGCTATAGCATAATAGCGGAGTTAGCAATACAAATGTGTGTTGTTCTAAATATCTTGTTACCCAGCAAGGGTGTTTAAAAAATAACATCGAGCTCTTTTCGAGGCTTAAATGTTAGACACATTTCCTTTTAGGATGCCATGTCCAGCAGCCTTTAGAGATCGCTATGATTGCAAGCTATCAGCACAATGTCATCGGCTCAGATGCAAAAATATAGAAATCATTGCGTCGCCTAAAATTAGAAACATAATTTTAATGCGGGTGTTTCTTTTAATCTAGACCATCATCCGTCCCCGACGGACTTGATGTTGCCGCGCGGCATATCTTTAGTGCTCCGAGAGCCGTACATGTTAAGATATCCAGGGTTTCCCCAATAGTCCTTGTGGCAGTATGCCCGCTGATTCTTGATTTATCATCTAATCTTGCAATGAGCATAGCTTAAGGGAAACACAATCAACATCCGGAATCGAACCGGCGACGCCCCGCTATATATAGACAGCCACGAGCACCATGTATGTCTAAGTCTGGCTTGTATGTATCCTTATCTAATAAGCGCAATACCCGTATGGATGAAATAGTAGGAAAAACATCTAGATATATGTCATGTAATAACGACTGTTGTTTCTGTTGCTATTGCTTCTCGTCAATCTAGCCCGTCCGGGAGCATGCCTATCATCGGTGCACCCGTTGCGTATCGGTATGCCGATGATGTCAACCAAGGGGTCCAGGATCCTGGATCAGCACAAGTTGCGCCGGCTGGACGCAAACTTGCGGGAAGTCCGTCAGTGAAAAAGGCGAAGAAGAAGGCTTCATCGGAAGCCGATATACCTGTAAAAAAGTCCAAACTTCGAACGCCAAAGGTAAACAAACGTTTGTTCCGTTAATAGCTTAACGTATCCATTCATATAGCATATCGATAGGGACTCGTCTTTGAATATTCACGCTAATTCGTACCTCCTTACGAGTAATCGTGTCTGAAAGTTCTTATTGGAAGCAAGCAGAAAACCTCACCAGAGGTTAGCGTGTTGTATGTAGCCTATGTGTAGGATTCAACATGCGTCCCAACGCAGCAAATAATCGAAATCTTTTTTTGAAGAAATCGCTTTCTTAAACTTTATTCTATCCATGATGTTTCAGGTGACTTCTCAGATGAAAGAGATATACAAAAATCTGCAATCTATTATTGACAACCGAGCTGCTGTTGATGCTATTAAGGATAAGGCACTTCTTATGCGTTGGATTAAAAAAACGCACTCAAACCCTACCGTAATGGACCTCAACAACGTCGAATTTGATGGGTTAGTATTTTGCATTCCAAATTGATTTTAGATATCTGCTCGACGACGATGAACTTGATTAGGAATGTTTATTATTTTCTCTGGTTTGTTAATTTATATTCTAGATCTAACAGTATACCTCGGCTCCCTAAGGTACATATATTTTTAAAAACCATAACAAGCAACTTAGAGTAAAATCAAGTTTAGTTTACCCGTTAACTTTTTGTCATTATAAATTACATGAGTTATTTGTGTTGGGAGATGTTATATTAACATGATAAACGTTATACATATTTAGATACCCTAGCGCTTGCCGCCATAACAGATGGTTCTTAACGATATGCGTTAAGAATCCTTAGCTCTCTTGATTGGTTTCGATGCTCACGGTGTATCGAAAGCAAAATACACCTTTCATTGCTTTGGAGTGGATAACATGGTTTACATATCTAGACAGGAATTTGATCTCTTGAATACTTGCATATATTTGAGCAGGTATTCTGGTACGTTCTCTTTGGCTTTGCAAGCGCACAGCTTTTTCATTATGTTTGCTTGCTCTTTTAAAGCGGTTTCGCCATATTTATGCAGCTATGGCTGGATATTAACTATTTCTACAATACTACAATTCTCTCTTTGGTGTTTTTTTTTATCTACAAGCAAATAGGGTTTGCAGGCGGGCGCCCGGTATTGATCGTTACGGCGTTCTTTTTGCGGATATATGCCGTTGGCTACGGGCCGGGCCGCCTATGACCACACTCACATTGTTACGGTTACTCCCACGACCACTAAAGAATGATCCACCGGTCCACCCGGTTCCTGTCATACCCGCATCTGACCATCGATGTACTACTGTAATTCGATTTTGCGGCAGTCGCAGTTCTCTCAGCTGCGTGTTAAGGCGAGCCACACGTCGTGTCACGTTCAACTAGGTGATCGAGTCGCTTAATAATACGGCCTTTGTGGGTAAATAGGAACAGCGGCGTCGACAACAACTACAACAACAACAGCAGCGGCAGCAACAACAACAGCAGCAGCGGCAGCAACGACAACAACAACAGCAGCAGCGGCAGCAACGACAACAACAATAACAACAGCAACGACAACAACAAGAAACATATACCAGCCACAAAAACCACCAAGCTCATTTGCATAGGGGCTCATCATGCGTTCTTGTCCCGTTCGGCCCGAGTTTCCTCCAAGTATCGAGAATACCTACTGATGTACTCGATCGAGTTGTGCAGGTTTTTCTTCTTCTTCTTCTTCTTCTGCTTCTGCTGCTGCTGTTGCTGCGTGCATCAATGTATGGGGTGGGAAGAGATCGTGTCCCATTGAACACTGTTCGTGTAGCAAACTGAACTAACGAAGAAACTAACCAAACAACCGCAAAGAAGAAAAGAAGAGAAAAACGAGAGAACCGAGCAACGCAACGCAGCCGGAACGCCGAGTCTCAAGGCGATGCGCGGTGGAAAAACGCCCACTCCACAACAGACGGACCTCTCCTCATCGACCTCAGCGAGTCTAGGCTTCAGTTCAGCTGCCCGCCCGCCTTCCTGCCGGCCTGTTTTCCTGGTTGTCTATATGTCCGTCTGTTTGTCTGTCAGCCTATCTGCTAGCCAGCCAGGCGGTGTTGTTGCTGTTGAGTTGCCTGACGTGGTGAGCCAGACGTGCGCCTGTATTTGCGAGTGCAAATAGCTTGTGGGTTGCTGGTTGGCAGACTGACTGACTGACTGAATGGCTAGCTGAGTGACGACTTGGGGCCAACCCAACGGACGCATCAAGAACGCCTAGTAAATACTACTATTACACTACTACTACTACTACTACTACTAAACTAATAGCCGTTAGAGTAGTAATAGCCATATGAGTAGTAGTAGTAGTAGCTGTAATAGTAGTAGTAGTAATAGAGGCAACAGCAGGCCGAACTGGCCGTCTAAGGCAGGCCTAGCGAGGAAGCAATGGAGTGAGTAGCAACCCATCGGCCGCCGTTGGTTCTGTTGCTGCCGCAGCGCCTCAGCGCCCGTGCTGCCGCTATGACGTGGACACGCGTGGAGTGTTACTCGACGTGGCCAGCTGCAGTCTGTGTAACGGCCACGGCCGCCGCCATCGCCAGCCTTTACACCACCCACATGCTGGCTGGTTGGCTGTCTAGGGGCTACGCATTTCGGTCTAGACAGTTAGTTGTTACTTACTCTGTTTATTGGGTTGACCATCAGACAATTACAATAGGAGTAGCAGCAGCAGCAACAACAGCTGTAACAGCAGCAGCTGCAGCAGCAGCAACAGCAGAAGTAGTATTTTAGAATTGAAGCTGTATTTACTACATCACTCAAATAGTACAAGTGATGATAGTAATAGTAATAATAACCATCCTCATCATGATCATGATCATCGTCATCATCATCGTCGTCGTCGTCGTAGTAGCTATGCTTGCTTATCGACTGGCATCTCGCCTGTTGCTGCTGACGGGTCTGTCTTTGACTGCGACGTGTTATATAGCATGAGATAGATAGATAGATAAAGAGATAGATAGATAAAGAAAAAGATCAAAATAGAAAGAGAGAGAAAACGTATGAGAAAAAGAAGTAAGAGCGTCAACACATTGACGCCAACCTCACGTCGTGACGGCTAGACGTGCATTGGCGGGAAAAGCTTGAAAGGCGAGGCAGGGTTTTGTTCATCCCATCGTACACGCTTCGTGGCACCCCGTGACGACTTGCGAAACGGCAACGCACAGACGAATGCGCTGGATCTGCCATGAGGCAGGTGCTCGCTGGTCCGCATTATTATTACTATTTCTATTATTATAACTACTATGATGTTGATTGTGATTATGACAATGATCATGATCTTTATCATGCCGTACACGTGTCCTGCTGGTCTCACTATATTCGCAGCGGCCGCTGAATCCTTTATCCTGTCAAAAAAAAAACACACATATTCTCCGTTTGCAGCAGCAACAAGCACAAAGGCAGAGAAGACGTATTCCAACCGAATATACCGCTAAGCCGAAAGATAAAACAATGCTGCCGAAAATGGAAACATGGCAAATTGATGTCCAGTGTTTTATATCGGAGGGTCGCCTCGTCTAGCAGCGGGCCGTTACCACCGAGGTCGTTCATTCCGAGGGCAGACACTGCGACCTCTATTACTATGCTGATCGCTACTCGTACCCGAGTCGAGTGCACTTTTACTACGATTGTCTCGAGGAGCCCGGTGGCGTGGGAGCATGCGTCTGCGCCTCGCGACCGGAGGAGACACTTGGGTTCGAGCCCCACGTAGGGGTCCGTCTATGAAGCAACGACGACGACCACCTACCTATCTATTATACATGGTCACCTAATGGCCGTGCCAAAGGTCGACTTTTTGTACTTTCCAGTGTCAACGTTGTCTACCCACGTTGCCTCTTTTTCTACTCTATTCATGGCAGAATACTACGTTTCGCGAATCTTTAAGCAATAAACACCAATTGAAGTAGCAACCCGGCTGTTCGTTGATGCTCGCAATTGCGTACTGGCACGGGCGCAAATCAAGGGGCTCGGCGCCGACGAGAAACCCCGAGGACGCTGTGCCGTTGGCTAGGGGAGATGGTAGTATGTGCGTATAAATTTTTTCCCGAATGCCAGCTAGTTCATGTGGGACTGTGATCTGGTTGCTGAGGTCTGGATTGGGTAAGGTGGGCAAGCGCGTTGAGGGAAAAAGGTCGCCCTGAAACAAGAACAGACGGACGCGAGAGACACACACACACGGATTACGGTGTCATTCGTTCTCGCTGGTGCGGCACGCCCTTGCCACACATTATAATAGACCTTCGTAGAAGTTACGCGGCGCTGAAATGAGAAGCGGCTGTTCCCGCTGCTCTGGACTTAGAACTCGTCTGCCTGCGCAGGGCTGCTCCTCTTCCGGGTCCCCTGGTGACAGCAGGCAGTGCGAGAACGGTGGTGCGGGGAGCGATTTTTTTTTGGCTGCAAACATGGACAGCTCTCATTTGGAGGTGACTTGCGCCGCTGGCCGCGAGTTCGGCACTGACTCGTTTCTGCTCGTCCTGGCGCCCCTGGGGGAGCCACTGCACATACGCTCTCGGGTTGTTACTAATCACAACCACACGCCAAGTTGTTAGATGCCCATCTCGTGGTTCGTGTTGGCAGCACCAGCAGTTCGCATTCCAACTAGACGTTACGTCACGCAGCGGGTCTGACTGTCGACTCGACTCACTCGGCTGTAATAACTTGCCGCCTTATACCACAGGCGGCAAGAAGAGCAAGCGACAGGATTGGCTTTTCTTCGTCCTCTCGCGAAAGAAAGTTGCCCGTTTGTTTAATTAATCTTGTCAGTTCGGCTGGTCGAAGTTGCTTTAGTCCCTCTCGCACTCGCGTTTCATTCGTCTGGACACACCCTCATCTTCTCGAACTTGGAGGAACATTCATTTCGCTGCCTAGCTTAAGCTTAACTCAAGCGACAAAAAGTTTAACCAGCCGTAAGACTATGGCACTGATTATGCTCACGACAATTTGTGTTGCCTTGGTGTGGTTCAAGGCGCGCACATACCGATACCGTTTAACTATAGATTGACACAGCATGTGCATTAGAAAAAGAACAGGTATACATGTTATTTTGCGGCTGTTCTTTCAGGAAAGATACAGTACTAGCAAATAATCGTCGTCTAAAAATGTTAAAGCTATACAGTAAATGGATCTCATAATTTACTTCAAATTTATTAGGTGAGATTATCACATACGTTTAGTCTCAAGGGCGACGTCACCGAAGCACAAGCTTGCCCTGCGTTAGCCAATGAAGCTGCTATTACTATTCCTATTATTGTTGCCGCAATTGTCATCATTTCTGAAATCTGTAATCGTTTATTTAAACAGAAGGAGAACCTACGTCCAAAACACACTAGCGTAAAATTGATTCAAAGGAAAAACATATACACGAGTTCTAACTACGAGTACATGCCTCTCTCTGATTTATGTCTGTGTGCGTGTCCGGCTTTTGTCTGCTTACACCTGTGCACGCACGTCTGCTCTACTGGGGTGGTGTTGCCAACGGAAATTGATTCGACCGACAGTAATTTGACCACGTTCGAGCGATTTCAAGCAGCAATCTCGCAGGATGAACTCTATCCGGCCGATTCGACGGTGATCGACGAGTTGGTCCGTGATATGGCCCGCCTCGACGTTGTTCGGGTCGTCCAGAAGGAGGGCGGGACCCAGCTGAAACTCATCATCGACTACGAAAATGGCGGCCAAGCCCTATTTAAACCTATGAGGTGAGTATCAACTCAACAAAACAACAAACTCAGGCCCTTCCTTCCGCTTCCCTACCCCCTTTTCCCTTCATATGTGAGTTTATTCTACAACCACATTATTGCATTACGCTAACATGACTCTGACGTGGCGTGGAGTCCTCGGCAGCCTTGTACGCTGGATAACTTAGTAAATCCTGAGTAACTGAGTAAATCATTTCTCACTGAGTAACTGAGCAAATAAGCACTGGCCTTCAACATTGTCAAAGCAACGTCTCTGTAACTGGGAACTAGTTATTTGATTGAACAGAAAAGCTAACCATTTCTAAATGGGAAAAAAGACAGCGGCTGCATCTAATCTCCTAGGCGTAGAGGGCAACGAGCAGAAGAATTACGCCGGGGCGACCGCATTCATATTTAAAGGTGTCTACAGTAACGGGGGAAAATAATGATCAAGCAGTACTCACCCATAGATATGTAACTAACGCCTACGCTTGTTCCTTGAATCCGTTACAGATTCCCTCGCGACAAAGAAACGGAACCGAATCATTTCTACTTCGTCGACTATGAGAGGCACAACGCCGAAATTGCAACATACCATTTGGACAGGTTAGTAGTGTATGCTAGCTAGCGCTATGAAGCGGCTCGGTGTGGAAAAGCCTATATGGGCGTTATTCTTGCTGGCTGCGGGCTTCAGTTTATCTTTAACGTATCCGCATCGGCATAGACGTGAGTTCTCTCATTCCTAGTTTTGGAGAGTGGCAGGCCTGAGACCTGTCGAAATGCAATGGCAAGGCCACCTCCTGAAGTATTTGCCTTCTTGATCAAGAGGGGGAGGTAGGGGAAGTTCAATTGCTCCAGAAGGGGTGGACATCAAGCAGTACGAACGCAGTATAATACAAGCACAGCACCGATGGGCATGCCGGCTTATTGTGAGGAAAAGCAAAATCTACAAAAATGGGGAAAGAAAATTACCTCGTGAAGCGCAAGGGAAAGCCGTGTAAGTAAAAACAAGGCTTGGTACAAGCAATTACTCTGTTAGTGTTCTGGAAGAGTAAAAACTGTGAGACTTTGCGCCCGAATTATGGAGGAGGTTAGCGATAAAAACTTATTTGCATAAGACATTTTCGGGAACTGTAGAAAACTAAAACGCTTTCCAGAGGAAACTAGAAGTCAGATAGTCAGATTTATTATCACACATGTTGTGTAGAAAAAGTACAGTTAGCAGATAGTCATATGTATACATACACACATTTCCACCCAGATGGAAAACAGATCGCAGAGAAACAACATGGGCAGTCGACTCACACAACAATACAAATTGCTGAGGGTAGCCTAGGATGCGGTGTCACGATGCCGGTGTAATATATGCAGACCATACATAATGTTGTTTCAGCGAAAGCCTTTTCAGGGTAAAGCAGGGTTTGGGTCGTAGATGAAATAGGGCTGGACGTCACCTGGTATTAAGCGGTATTTCCAGTGCAGGAGGTACGGGAATGAGTGAGTGTGACAGATGGGGCATGGAACAAGATGTCTATCCGTGTGCGACTGCAGCGAATAGGCAGCTGCCCTAATTAACATTAGCCAATACGCAGCTGCGGTACAGCATCCGAGACTTTACGCCGGCGCACCACACAAAAGGGAAAGCTGGACGTGCGCGGGCGTCTACTGCATAGAACGGTCGTCGAGGTCAATGCTGCAAGTAGTCGATCACTATTGTTATAGTGATTGCACACGCAGCAGAGAGAGAAGCACATGCACACGTGCCTGGTGGTTACTCTAGATTTCTAGACGTTATTCCTAGACGCCACTACACTGCCTGCACTATTTGGCGCCATCGTTGTTGCTGTTGTTATTGTAAATGGGCTTCGTTGGGTCGCTGTGATCGCGTTAGCATACGGCGCACTTGACAAGCGTTGAGGTTTCACCTCAGCGTGGCACCTTTTGGCCACGCCATTAACGCCGCGTCCATGACTGATGCCCATGTTAATAGGGCAATCGACTTCGCGGTGCAAGCTTTACGACTCACGACATCGGCTATGACGATGACGACAATAACGGCGGTGGCGGCAATCGTTGTAGCCGGAACATTAGCGCAGCAGGCGACAGACTCCTCTACGTCCCCCTAGCAGGCTACCTACCTGGAGACTGCTCTGATTAAGCGTCGATTATACGAAAAGGTTTTTGATTCTGCTGGATTCTGCTATTGTTGTTGGTTATTGTTACTGCCTGCTGTTCTTTCTTTTGGCATCCACGTGCAACTTCGAGCCATCATTGCAACGATTGTACTCGACGCAGCAACCTTTGGGCAGGGTTTCTACTTTAACCCGCACGCAGATCAATGCACGCACCCACACCCGCCCAAGCCTTTGCCCCGTCAAGCTGCTCTCTGTGGCCCTTTTCTTCTACACTACAATCAGCCTAGGTTGTAACGTCAGCATCGCTGCCGTCGTCGCATGCCGTGCCATTATCACCCTGACGAGTCTAGGCGTCAAATAGCTGGCACGTATGGCTTCCTGCACTTTGGCGCGCCGAGTTCTATTCCCGCCACCGAATATGACTTGATAGACTAGATGAAAAACAACAATGACAACGCCAACAACGACGACGACGATGACTATAGATCGGGTAGGCTCTAATCTGGTCGCTGCTACTACGAGTCTGCGCTGTCACGTCGGCAGGCAATTAGGCGGGCAGCGAAAGCAACAACAACGACAGCAACAACAACAACAACGAGGGCAACAACAATAGTAACATATATGGCAATAAGTCAGGTAGCGGAAACAACAACGACCGCACATGGCTATCATGCCCGTTCTGGACTACTGTTTGACAGAGTACTTATCTATGGTTTCAGCACAGTTTGAACATAGAACATGCTGACTGTTTAAAGGCTGTGTTAGTGGACATTTGGATTCTTCTTTAACAGAATAATCTTCTGCGTCGTGGGCAAGCCAGCGGTCGTCAGGTCAAGTCAGGTCGAAAACTTTTTGCTGTTTTATGCTTGCCTTCGCCTGTTACTAAAATAGCGGGTGAACGCGTACAAACTAGGTGGATCAAACACTTTTTATCATGGAATACAAGAATCATACAGACAAATACCACGCTCATTTTCCGGTTCAGTATAGCCCCCCCCCCCCCCCGGCCAAAGCTCGGCATATCTAGTCTAACGATAGCAAATAAGAAAGCAAGCAAATATTCAGATTGCTTTGACTCAAAATACTCGTCTACGATGCATATCACATCATTGCTACTCTGATATCATTTTTCGGCGATATACTTCTTCAGGTTTCCGAACAGATAAAATAGCACGGGGCCAAGTACGAGGCATAGTCAACAGGTTGGAACTTTAGTTCGCGTAATTTGGCCATGGCTAAAAAAGTAGCGTGGACGAGCGCATTGTCGTGGTGTAAGAACATAGTTCGTTTCTGCATCGCGGGCCGTAGTGCTCTGATGCGTTTCTTTAGCTTGTCTAAGAGTGTTTCGTAATACTCTCTGGCAATCGCTCTCCTCTGCAGAAAGCTAGCCAATTAATAGATTATCTTTTGTATCCCAGGAGACGATTGCCAAAGCTTTTCCGGTCGAATTGTGCCTTTTGATCGGGCGCCTTTCGCTGCGTGCGATCCACTATCTGGTATCTTCCCGTTCTAGAGTAGTAAATCCAGGTTTCGTCGGCGGTTACGAGTCGGCCCATTTTTTGACGAATTTATGACAGAATTTTGAAATGAAATTCGCAGAATTTCGTCTCTAATCTTCCCTTCAATAATTCCAAATTGCTCTCCGAAATTACTACGCGTGTTAGTTTGTGGCACATTAATAACTCATATGGTAGCCAATCTGCTTTATTTCTCCTCGATGCCCATACTACCTGTTTTAAACAAGACAATCAATTTGGTAGTAGTGCTGTAACCCGGAAATTCGTCCTATAAACTGCCACGATTTTGACTTTAATTTCCGGCGCCGTTGAACGTTTAAAAAATGTTTACCTATAGCATGTTACGTAGACGTCCTGTACGGACGCCATTCAAAACCAATTCATATGATACTTGTTTTTATTACTTCCAGAAAAATCACTCTCCGGCGCTGTAAGCAGCCGAAAAATGTGTGTCAATTAAAGTGAAAACGTGTATCTGTATGCACGTGGACAATGCTTGGATCGAAGCTTATGATTATGCTTAGAAAGCAAGATCAGATATTCGAATAAATAATATAATAAATACTAAATATATAAAAATAAATAAACATATCTAGTTTGGCGGGCGATCTAATATGCACAACTTTCGAATCTTAAACTATCATCTGGAAATTAAAAGCCGAACAATGCCTGCGGAAAGACCATGTAAAAAGGGAAAGGGCGTCAGCGTAAAATAAAGCGGGAACGAAACAAATGGGCCGGTGTGAAGGAGGTGGTCCTAGGTGCCAATGTGTGCGAGCTTATTTTCAATTTAGTAAAATACGAAAACATCTTTATGTGCTTAGCTACCTATGGAACAGGAGGGTGGGACCCATCTTCTGTGCTCTCAGGTCCTGACGGTGCATGGCATCCTGTTAAGGACAGCCGTCTGACTATTTGATGGACGGCCTTGGTGATAACGGCGATAAACGTCTAACGTGTCGCACGCCTCCCATTACCCCCCAAAGAGGATTAGGACGCTAGGAAACCAGGATTAGGCTCGCTTTCTTTGATTGTTTAAAATTCGACATACACGACTGGTTTTCAGCGGGTCAAAGCCCGCAGATTCAGACGAATTATCTACGTGGTATTCGCCGCCAGTGCGTGCCGCGTTTCTAGATGGTAATCTGAAGAAAAAGTAAGCTCACAATAAAATATTTGTCGAGAATCGAACATTGTCAAAGCCTGTCAGCTACCCACCTAAACGCGATAGAATAAAGTTCCACGGACTGTGGATAGGTCAGCGGCATTTTCATGGCTCGATTATCAGCCAGCTTTTCGGTCAGATAATTCTGGTCGTTATATATATATATATATATATATATATATACATACATATTAGCCCGTTTCCCCCACTTCTTAGTATCGCAAGCGAACTAACTGTGCACCGAACATGCGCTGTGGGAGCACGCTGTAGACATACGGCGCTACAAGAGCCATAACCACTAACGACAACAGAGGGTCAATACCCAACCACAAAAACAGGAGAGTTTGTGATTTCTTTTGGGTGGTTACGGTAACTGCCCTGTCTATTATACTAGAACTAGTTTTGCCGTTGCTGCTAATCACTGCGAGAATAGGGTCAGCCACAGCGACCGCTACCATTGTGTCATCGGAAGAACTATTTTAGCAGTGAAAGTAGTTGACCATCATTAGATATGCTGACGGCCTGTCGACTTGACCGTAATCCGCCTTTTCCTGCCCTCTTTCCTGCACGCACCGCGGCTCTTTTCGCCGATTTTACCCGCTTTCGCTGTCCTCTTGTTCTTTCTTTCATCACATACAAATAAACGTCTATTTGGGGAGAAACTTTTCCAACAAATCATTACAGCGGTTTGCTCTGTTCTTAGCGATAAACCGGCGAATCGGCTTTCGTTCGATAGGGCGTCTGATTTCTCCCTACACATATATATATATATATATATATATATATATATATATAAATATACGCATACACACCTACATCCAAATATCGACACGTGCACCCATATCTCGGTTTCCTGTCGGTATTGCGAGTGCTCTCACAGCCGTTTTGTTCATCCGTCCACCGGCCATACGAACAATACTTACACACTAAACACATATGTCCATTCGTCCTTGATGAAACTCCTCCATGTTTGTGCTGCTGCTGCTCCTGCTTCGTCATCATTATCATCTCATCGTAGTCGTTGGCCGGGTGGCATCTTGTTCTCTGGCGATGATGAAGACGTTTGTACTATTTGCTGAGGCTTGCCGCCCCCGCAGAAGACCTGCAGGCGCTGTTGCCGCAGGCCGCTAAGCGACCGTTGCGTTTGCGCTTACTTGTTCCCGGCCCTGCTTTCTCTTACCTACCAAAGCAGCTCTGGTTGGCCTCAACTAGATTGCTCTATGAATTGGCGTTCCGACAAGCCCTTGATGTTAATCAGCGCTGTGTCGACACGAGCCAGTCATCGGAAGCCTGTGTTAGTCTTATCGCTGTTGTTTTTGTTACTGTTGTTGTTATTGCTGTTGTTGTAATTGTTGTTGTTATTGCGGTTGTTGTTGTAATTGTTGTTTTTATGGCAGCTGTTACTGCTGCTGTGATTATTATTGCTGTTATTATAAGGGTGTTATTCTCGATCATCGTACACCATCATCAGCACCGCCCCCACTACCACCATGACGGGCGTCGTCTATTTCTCGATGTTAGCATATGCGTGGTGGCGTCATCGGAAATAGCCGTCGTTCTGGTATTTGGTCTCGTTCGATAAATATCAACTGATCTGTCGTTGTTCATCCCTCGGGCGTTTTTGTTTCCCTCCTTTCTGTTTGCAGATTGCTGGGTTTCCGGCGAGCACCACCCGTAGCTGGAAGGACGCTCAACATGACCTCGGAGATCTACGCGTTGTCCGACCAGAGCCTCGCCAAGACGTTCTTCGTCTCACCAGGTTGGTAACACACCTTGCGGTGAGGTCCGCCGCAAGGTCTGTTTCGTTGAAGGTGGCGGACATCAACGAGCGTTTTGTGTCGCTCGCTCACGTTTTATGTGCACTCGTATGTGTGCTTCTTTTTGTATGCATTTGTAAGATAAAAATGTATTTCCACTTCACTTTAATACTAATTCAATGCATGTTCTAATTAAACACCATTATTTTGACAACTGATTGACAAATAGTCAATCAGTTGTCTTGCCGGCTGTGTGGTATGTGGCAGCATCGTAGTTTTAAAATCTGCTCGCACGAATGCCGTTCAAATTTAAGCAAAGGCAATTAAAGATTATGCAGCGATGACGCTTGGCATTCACTGTTGGTTGAAAAGAAATAGGGTCCAATAATTCCTTTGGGCTTACGTGTGGCACACGTAACGACTCCTCAAGATTCACGTGAGGGTACTTTGTTGTCCTGATGCAACAGTTTTGTGTATTCACTCCTTCATTTAAATGAAATAGACTTCGTCAGAGAGATACGTTTTTTTTACAAAATCATCATCAGACTGCATAGTCTCGGAAACCCAATTGGCGAAGTTTAGCCTCTCTTGATGGGTTCCGTAGACTTGAGCCCTTGAGTCAGCTGGGTCTGATTTTGCTAGATATTATGTAAAAATACGCCAAAATTTAAGTGCGCGGAAGACTTAATTGCACGTCGCCGAATCGATGTTTCCGATTTTTTTTTTGGCAAACATCGGTTCGACCATTTTGTAGCAATTGTTATGAGCAAAACATTTGCGATATGGGTCGAACGAGCGTTCCGTGGCCTCTCCCGGTTTGGCACCTGTTCAGTAAAACTTTTGCGCAGGCCCGTACACAGTTTGCCTTTTCGAGATAAATATCATCACAAAATATCTAAGCATTTTTCTCTTGAGTTGCCCTCCGTTTTGGATTTGGCAGCCCTACCCTGTGCTGTTTATGAAGAGAACAGATCTCGAAGCAGAAAGAACTAAGCGCGGGATTTCTTGAAAGATACCGGCCGATTCGGACATCTTATTCTACAAAACATAACTACATTGTGGCCATTATATGTGCCATGATGCATTACCTTCTGTTTGACTTAATTTTATGGACGCTAATAATAAGACGAATGAGCAGACCGTGTGAACGGCAACAGGTTTGAGTGTGCAAATCATTTGAGAGTGCTTAAGTTAGGTGGCAAGAGCGCGTTCTCTCTGATATGACAGCACGGAGTTCTGAGCAAGCAAAACGTTTGCAAAAGACAACTGTTGTTGACACTTTAATACGGTGCGACGTTCTTGTCGATGGTCGTGGCAGCTGGTTTCGGAAAGCTGGAAACTCTCCGAGCGATGGCCCAAAGCTAAGCGTCATACGAAATCGTCGTCTGCGGCTAGACAATATGTGGTATTGCTGCATTGGTCAATGCCGTTGAGTAAACGAGATGATAGTGGCCGCTTGACGGGACAACCAAGCAGCTGCCGCTAGTTACCTTAACTAACTAGCTAGTTAGCTTAACTAACTAGCAAACTACTCACGAACTAAGCGACAAATGTTGGCCAAAGACCCGCGGTCGTGTTCGGCATCAAGCATTTTATATTCGCTACTCTCGGTCTTCTGGGCCAGCGTAGACGTTTAGAAGGGCCACTGCTGTGGTCCTCGCAGTTAATTTTTCTGGTATATATTTTTAGTTGTTTTAATTATATTGTTATGAAACTAAATGATGCAATGCTTGATCATCGCATAGGTTAGGGGCTACTACCTCACCAATCCAGTGCCTCTCATAGCCCTGTGTTCCTTGCTGACGACCTACAGGAGAGCGCTATTTTGCTGTTTTTTTGGAAACATAGTTCTTCCTAACACTGAAAATGCTGCTGCTGCTCCTGATTTCGTTTCTGTTATGTTAATTGTTGCCGACCACTACAACGATATCAAATACCACTACACTATGACTACAACAGCCTGCATGCACGTCTATACGCCGCTGGCCAACGAAATTGCCGGTCTTTCGAGCGACGACGTACGGCAATGCACAAAAAACATTCGCGGAGACAATTGTCCGACCCCAAAGTGCTAACATAGCGACGTTATATAAATAAAGTAAATTGTTGATGTATAAAAAGTCGAGCCTGTAGCGACTGACGGCAACGAACCATCAGTGACGCTCATCTGCTGGCCAATTCTACTGGGAGCTGTTCGTTCTCGTTTAGAACGGAAAAGGCTTCAGGTCCAAAACAACGACGAGACATCTGTGGCAGATGGTCAGTTCGCTTCCAATTGGGCATTTCGCATTCTGTCCGCTTGCTAATGTATGTCGTTCATATTCCTCTATGCCGACAGGTTCTCCTGACTTCCGTGCATCCCTGTCGCGGTGGTGTCATGGCCGCATTAATGGCTCTTCTGACTTGTCATTTGCTGTCTCGGCTGTTATTGAATATAAAAAATACGCCTCGCCTGGCTACTAATTAGTGTAGCGGTTGTCTGGAAAATTGAGACAGGGCGCGAGAGAGAAAGGTCTTAAAAATTTCCATAGATGTAGGCGAAGCACTATGTGTCCGGGGGAAGAGCGGACCTAGATCATAGAAACTACTATTAGAAAGAGCGAGGGCAGACACAAAAATTAGAGCGTTGATTGCTAGTAAATCTGGCTAGGGTCAATGGCTCAGCAACGCTAGAATTATATTAATCAATTGTTTGAAACGCTCCCTGACGCTACACTACGCGCTCGGCTTAGCCTTAGCATACGCTAGACTGGGTCCAATCATATTTTTTAGTAGCGGGGAACAATTCGTAAGGCCGCACAGAAGTATTTGGTGCCACCTTTCACTACTACCGCAACCTCAGCGACTGTTATTAGTTCTGCCGCCAAGGAATTGCCTCCTTTATAGACGGATGGATGGATTGGTTACTATATATTTGTTTCATTAACACCCAAACTGGGTAAATGTGCTTATGTTACATCAAAATGTTTCGAGACACCAACAATCTAGCGTTTTGCTAGTTCTGCTATAGACCTAACCGCCGGGCATACCGCGGCGTGGTATCGATCACATTTGCTCCAGCATTGTTTGCATTGACATTCATCCTGTGGTTCATGAAAATCCTCCACGTTGCACAGAACGTGATGAAATCCGTGAGCTGCAAAGGCCGTAGTTAGATATATATTATTCGCTAGACATGGATACCTAAATACGCAGGTCACTCTTTCATATAGAAGCTTAGAGCGGCAGCACAAGCGGACATATGTCTTTGCGTGTACTACATCCCATGGTTTGCGGGAGCCGCCAAGCTGTTGAAACGGTTGTGATTATTCTCGCATTCGCGAGCATTCTTAACGGATTGTTGACGTGCATCAGCTTTCGGAATTACAGCTATACATTCTCCTGAAACATCCTCTCGCGAGTTAGGGTGAGCCACGTAAGAGCTGGTTGCCTCACCCTTGGTTCCATGTCCAGGACCTCGTAAATGTAGTAATAGACAAAAATAAAGCAAACAGTAAAACACATACGGTTAGGGCGAAGTGCGTGCGACTATGCTGTTGCCACAAAAACTGTTGGAAAAATTCTAGATATCTCAACATGTCCATGTACGCTGCCGCTCTAAGCGTTTCCTATGTGAAATGACGACATGTGTATTTAGGTACACATGCCAAGCGAATAGAAGGTCTATCCATCCATAGTGAGCAAAAACATGCCTAAAACGGCAGGGGAGTTAACAAAGTTGTCATCGATGACGATTTAATTTTACTTTCAAATATCTCTTACAAAGGTCAGCAATCAAGGTGGAACCTCAATTCTCCTTCTGCAGACTTCCTAATCCTATTTTGAAGGCCGCTCAGAAGTCAACGAAGACGCCAATACAAATGGACCCTTTGGTTCAAGCACTGCACTCGCGTCCTCACGAAATACGGTGCAGCCGGCAGTGCTTGCCTACATATATATATATATATATATATATATATATATGTGTGTTTTACTCACAAATGGCTTCACTCACGGTCGAAGTGAAGTGGCGGTCCACCACTCATGTGAGCCTTACTGTTTCTGTTCGACATAATTGAGACTACTCGATTGGACTTCTTTTAATCAGTCAACCAGTGAGGGGAAGCATCGACCGATTTGGGTGACGCTGCACAACATATATTTGGTGTTCACTCACTGTTGGCGTAGTAGTGTCGCGCAGTTCGTGTGGCGTCCTTTATACACGTCGGTGTGGACGCAAGTTCCCTGTGACGGCCACGATACGTTGGCTTCGCCTGACATGCATACAGCCTAGGTTGGTGTCATTTGTGCCCCGACCCTGTTGTGGCACACGTTACGTGCGCTGACTATCTGTGGTCGCTGTAGTCCCTGTATACACGTTTACTGCAACAAATGCGACGCGACAGTTCGTGGCTGGCTATGGTTCGTGGCTTCCACGTGGGAAGGAACAACCTACTGCGGTTCGCGTTTGTACCTTCAGCGTGACTCAAGCTCACCGACCGAAATGCTCGCCACCGCTTGTTCTAGTATTCCAAGCATATGTGACATCGTTAGCGTACGCGGAGAGATGTTTGATATTAGCTAGATGCCTGGACAGGTCCGCGTAACGATACGGCGGACGGATCGAGGGAACAAGGTGCGCATTATGAGAGACACCCTGCTGGACCAATGAGCGGCAAAGTTCGGAGATTGCACAGTAACGATGCATAAAACGAGCCGTAGCATACTGATATGAGTCACTAACCCATTTTGCAGCCAAAATTGTTTTAGTTCGAACCGAATTAATAAATTGCTGTATCTTAATGATTCTTATCTCCCGGTTAAAGTCTGTCAAGATTCTGTTCACTTAAGCTAGGCCTTTATGGAGACTAGATGCAATTACGTGTTCATCTGCCTGCAACCTGTGCCAGGAGCGTGATGCGAGTTCGTTAATATTCTGTCCACCTAGCCTTCCGGCATCATATATATATATATATATATATATACATATATATATATATATATATATATATATATATATATATATATATACATATATATATATATATATATATATATGAGCAGCTGTTGTTGCTTGTTTGAGTCAAGATGTGGCTATTGGGCATGACGATGTAACGTTCGGTGCTGCTGAGCAACGGGGACAAATGGACGGATGCAACAGAGACAATGCGAGAGAGAGAGAGAGAGAGAGAGAGGAAAATGTCTGGGCTGGTGTCCGATACAACCTCCGAACTGCCGAACTTGACGCTGCGCGCATTGTTGCTGTAGCTGGCACTGCATTGTCTGAAGCCTGTTTGCACGCATGCAGAACAAAATCTAGCTTGTGGCTCGGGTGAACGAGGAACCAACCGTTTGATGAGGACGCCTATAGATCGGATAGATGGGTGGTGGTAATAAAGATAGGTGTCTGCCGATGTTGGCAGGTTGGCTATTCGCCTCCAAGGCCTGGCGCACTGAGGCGGTGGTTCAGCCCTGGTGGGTCTCAAGCAGCACCCAAACTGGGGCATAGGTGGTGGTGGTGGCGGCGGCGGCAGCAGGGGTAGCAACAAAGATCCAAACGCCGTAGCCCATTAACCAACGTCGCCGCCGCCGCCGCAGCAGCATCAATTGGCGAAGGGGCGCGCCGGAAGGGCGCTGGCCTGGTGCTGTTGCAGCTGTTGTTGTTGTTGCTGTTGTTGCCCCCATGGGCACGACGGAACACTGGGCGGCGTAACCGACCACAACAACAACACGACACTGCATTGGCGACGCCGACGACGAAGCCGCCAACTAATAATGACTATATGGCCGCTGCTGCTACCACCCCTGACGTCGCCCACAGATCTTTCAAGCAAGACACGATTAGTGTAAGCTAGTAGCTGTGCGACATAAGTGCCGGTTTGTGTGGCGTTCTTGTGGTAGTCGGGCGGGTCGTCATTGTTGTTGTTGTTACTGTCGCGGATGTTGTTGTTGTAGTTGTTGTTGTTGTTGTTGTTGCGGTTGTTGTTGCTGTGGTGGATGTTGTTGTAGTTGTTGTTGCTGTCGCGAATGTTGTTGCTGTTGCTGTCGTGGATATTGTTGTCGTTGTTGCTGTCGTGGATGTTGTTGTTGTTGTTGCTGTTGCAGATGTTGTTGTTACTGTTGCCGATGTAGTTGTTACTATTGGCGATGTTGTTTTTACTGTTGCGAATGTTGTTGTTGTGTTGTTAGTGGTGGTGGTGGTGGTGGTATTGGTTGTCGTTGTTCCTGTCGTCGCGGATGTTGGTGTTGTCTTGATCATCGTAGTCGTTAGTCGTTAGCTCTCCTTCGAAGCCTGTAGATGAGCAATAGCTTTCGACGCGCAGTGATGCTACTGCAGCCGTTACTCTTGCGCTCGCTATTAGGACTGCTGCGGGCGTTCGTCGTTCGCCACCACCTTTGCCACCGCAATCACTTCGCAGCAGTCACCCCCGGGGTGACGATTCTCCCGCTGCGCTGCGCGCCCACCCCAAACGCACCGTCTGTACAGGTCCACCTACAGAGGACTTGTAATATATAAATATGTATATGGAAAGCTTCACTGACTGATTGCACGAGGGCCCGATGCCCGTAAAGGGGTGTTTGCACCCCTTTCTTTTTTAGCATCACTCAGCGGTTGCCAAAGATGGTCACTTTAGTCGTGTTGTCTATTGTTGTTGTTTTTGTTGTTGTTGTTGATGTTGTTGTTGTTGTTATTGTTGTTGCTGCAGCCGCCGCCACTGCTGCTACGCCTGGTTAGGATGACCGTTTGTGAAGACGGTAGCGGCCGATGTTTAATACGGTGATTTGGCGTTGACGTCGGCGATGAGACATTAGACATGATCCCGTCGGGAAGCTGCGAGCGAACTAAAAGAAACGTATCCGTTCAAAACACATGATAACGGTGGCGTATCGGCCATAGCGACCCAGCGGAATTATCCACCCGAACTGTTTCGAGGAAGTTTCTTTGCCGTAGTGTCTGCGCGAATCTCATTCCGGCGATTTACTTCGATATGTTCCCCTTGGGGATATTTTGGAGCTAGGACCGAAAAAGCGCACAGCTTAGACACAAACAGCTACTGTCTGTACAGCGGATTAGAAGAGAACATAACAGTTTCGAGCCGGCGTCGACACTGCTAAGCTGCAGCAGCAGCCTTGGTTATCGCTAAACTCGTTAAACTACACACGTTCATAGATACAGATAACATCACAGTAGCCTGTATTGTAGTTAGATCTTTTAGTAGTATTGACTAGACGTGCAGTTAGTCGCACTTATAAACATTATTTTTTTTGTCGTTGTCATACCAAGAATCGGTCACAATCGGTCTCTTTGCCTTAAAGCAATGTGTGCTGTCATTCTTTTTGGTTTTGTTGTTGTTGTTGCTGCTGCTGTTTGTAGTATTACTGTTGATAATAATGTTGCTGTATTCGATGTCTTCTTCGTGACCTCCGCCGTTGCTTGCTCATTCATCTAACACCACCTGTTTTTATGTCGATTGAGTAACCAGCAATTTGTTTCGCCGCATCGTCATGACTAACGATCGCGAAGTAATCGAATCTTACCCGCACCAACCCCCATACTCTCGTACTCGATCTCAAAGTTCGATCGCATGCGCTTTATGCCCTCGCGTATGTTGCCCTGCACGCCACCGCCTCTCGTCCCGATACTGATCTGTCTTGCACTGTTGCTAAACCGCGATTGTGACTATGTATGGGTGCGACTGTAGCCACTCAGTTGTGTCATTTCGAACGGCACACATTCTGCATAGAAATACAATACCACATAGCAGAAACCCTCTTCCTCACACGTCTGACACACGGCCGCACTTTCTCCTGTTTGGCGAGACTATAGCGTGCAGGCTGATCGGCCGTCAAGGTGGCGTTCTTGTTTTGTGCTCTACCTGATGATTTGTGCATGATATTCCGATACGCTGATTGAGTTGTGTTAGCTCTCGATTTGCTAGAACTCTCCTAACGGCGGTTTGTTCGGTTTGCTTCTGTCGTCGTCGTCGACGTCGTTGTGTCGTTTGAATTTACAGCAAAGAACCTCTGCTTCAGCGGGCACTGTAGTTACTACTGCGACACTTCGCACGCGATCTGCGGCCACCCCGATGACCTGGAGGGGTCGTTTGCGGCATTTCTTCCGTCGACCGATATCGCTCCACGAACCTCGTGGAGACACCCCTGGAGAAGGTACTCTATTCACGCTACGACCATTCTCGCGACGCCGCCAACTGCTAGTTATGCTCACTCGTAACATATCAGACTCTGACAGACTCGTCCACACACACACACATGTCTATATATATATATATATATATATATATGGGGGAGTGTATATGTATATATAATTTCTTTGCTGTATACTCTATCCACGTTTCTGGAGGAGAAGACTCCTGATTTGAAAGGCACTGAAGGGAACATAACACAACGCAACTTTGCTGATGATACAACACAACTGGCGTCCTTCTAGCCCATCCTAGACAACATTCCATTTATGCACCCCTGTCGTTTGATATATGCTATATAATCTACGCATTTGCGGGTTGAGACCAACACCGCCGTCATCCCTATCACACATGCGGATGAATGGCATTTTGTCCGTTCTGGGTAAAACTGCAGCCATTCAGGTGTCGTCAATGACGTTCTCGTAGTAATAACCTACGAAATCAGCACTTCTATAACACCTGGCCTTATCGTCGTGAAACACGGGAGGCCACTGTGCCTATATACCTGTATATATATATATATATATATATATATATGTATAGCTCTGCTCAGGGAGTTATCGTTTTATGATTGTATCTGTTGCAGATCGTACAACCGGCGGCGCAAGGCGGCTTGGGAGATCGACCCCGACTACTGCGAGTTGATTAAGGAGACCCCTCCGTATAACGCGGGCCGCCGGCTGGCTGACCTCACCGATATGGCGGTGGTCGACTTTCTCAGCGGAAACATGGACCGACATCATTATGAGACGTTTAAGCTTTTCGGCAACGAGTCCGCCCCTGTACACCTCGACCACGGCAGAGGGTATGACCATGACAACAACAGCGATATAACAACAACAGCAGCAACATAGCAACAATATTAGCGATAGCAAAAGCAGCAACAACAACAACAACAATAGCAACATCAATAAAAGCAGATACATCGACAACAACAACACAACAAGAGCCAATAGTAATCGCAACCGAAATAGCAGCAACAACTACGTGGCAGTAAAAACGAACAACGGTAACAACAACAACAACAATCACGTCGTTGTAAACTGTTGAGCGGGCTGACCGTTATGACGAGAAACCGTAACGCCTAGTAGCCCTGTTGAACAAAACAGGCTCGTGCAGCCTACATCCAGGCTATCTACAACAATAGCATTAAACAAGCTTGCCGCCGCCGCCGCACGCTTTGTCATAGTACAGCACTAGCGCATAGCGAGACAAATAGCGGGCCAGCAGAGGATCGCGAGTGAGATCGGTTTTTATTGTTGTCGTCGACGTCGACATCATCATCATCGAGGTGGAGGTGGTGGCCAACTCTGGAGCGACCCCCACCGAAGTTCGCGCGCTCAATGCACGGATTCGACTTGCTCACTGTCCATTGAATTGCTGCTGCTGCTGATGCTGCTGCAACTACAACTAATTGGCACGCGACCAGTTTGGCTCGCCGGACTCGGGTCACACCATTTGGCCGTATGCGGGGGGGGGGGGGGGGGGCGCCAACGGCCGGTTTTTATTGGGGGGGCTATTTACGTTGGCACGTTCTTCGGCCAGCAAGAGCGGTGGTGGCGTTAGGAGGAAGGAGTATAGAGTGACACATATGAAGAGTGACACAGGGAAAGATAGAGAGAGACAAAGAAATGTTGTGTGAGAGACTATGAGAGCGAGAGGGGGAGTGGGACGACGGGGAAGGGGAGAGAGAGGTAGAGTTCCATAAAGGAATCTGGTTGGTTGGCGTCCCCATTGCAACCGGAGACAACTGGACAACTGTGTGGGCAGACAACTGTGTGGGCGAGCTGGAACGGGAAAGTCCATGTCCTCTATGGGGCTCCCTATAGGCAGCCGATTAGAATGTCGTTGCCATTCGATATCAGCAGCCCACCCCGACAGGCCCGCATGCTCCCTCCCCCCCACCGCCCCCGGCCGGCGGTCCGCCGGACAATAATTGTGTTGTTGAATCCCTAGCAGTTGAGCCGGGACAACTGTGTGTATGTGTTGGTGCGGGCGGCACATGCGGGCACGCATTTGAATTCATATTTTTTATCGATAATTTAATTCAAATGGGACTATATATAAACATATATATTTTTCCGTGCAATATAATATGTATGTATATGGGACACATATTACAGAAGATGAGCTATGCCAATGGGGTACACACATAGTACGTATACTTTTAATTCATATTTCATTGTTACACAGAATATATATATATATATATATATATATGAAAGTGTATTGACGTATGTATGACGCGTTTTTGCTAATTTAGCGACCATGCATATAAATGTACGACTAGTCGTACATCGCCTACAAGTCATGAATATGGGAGGTGCACAATGTAGTATTGTGTGCACAATTTGATTCTTCCCCAACGCACGTTAGGACGTCTTTGATTGTTGTCTCAATAACTGTTTCGTATATACATATATATATATATATATATATATATATATATATATATATATATATATATATATATATATATATATATAGGAGAGTGTTATTAACAGCGATTTGACACCTCGCTCTGTTCTTGGATTGCAGCTTTGGAAAGACTAAACACGACGAGATGTCTATTCTGGCGCCAATCTACCAGTGCTGTCTCGTACGCCAATCGACACTGAGAACCCTGTTAAAATTCGTAATGCAGCCAGGTGCACGGCTCAGCAAGCAAATGCGGCAGAGTATGGCCTACGATGCGGTCGCTCCGATCCTCGTCGACGGACACTTCGAGGCGTTGGACCGGCGCGTCCACAAGATCCTTGGCGTTGTCGACAACTGCCTACGAAATCGATCCTTCAGCGAAGTCATCATCTTTGACGAGTTCTTCTAACTCTCGTTGGCCAGTCATACACGCTGTCGCCGTCGACACCACCAGAGAAACAACTGCGAAATCTGCGAGCGTCTGCCATCGATCCTGTCGATTGCGGTTGACTTTCATCACTACTGAAGAAGACAGTAGCCGTAGCCAGTAGACAGAAAAGACGATGCTCGACATCACAGTCTGCAGTTCATTTTATTTCTGTTTTTTTTTTTTTATTGATATTCAACTCATTTTTTTGCACAGTGTTCTTTTTTTTTTGGTATATTTGGTGTTGCACCCGTTGTACCGGTGCATACCTTACTATTTTATTTATGACCTCCGTTTTTTTGGTTATTTGTTGACGGTCTGTCGTGTTACTCGAAGTCGAAGTCGTCGTGGCAGATATTGTCAGTAGATGCCAAGGTGATGCGTCTAATACGAACAATTAATAGCAACAACAGACATCCAAGCCCAGATTCAGCACCACCAATAGCCGCAGCAACGTCGACTATTAGTTGTTGTAGCGAAAGATCATCTACGTTAGAAACGCTTTCATTATATGAAGGAGGCCTACGTCTCGAATCTCGAGAGTAAACTATAGGCAAATTGTTAGTAAAAATGTTCACTGTGTTACGGCGATATGATAAGGATATACATCTCTTATCGTCGCTCGGCTCCGTCCTTTCAAAACGAACGAGCAAAATATACTGTACTACAGCGACGGCTAGAACTAGCTCCAGTATGTCTTGCACCTTAGTTGCTACCACAGTTTGGAGTAGTAGGTGTCTGAGTCCTCTTTTTAAGAGCGTAGCTTCCTATGGCTGCTCATGGAAAGTACGAATCCGCAGAGAACCCACATAGATACACACACACATCATCCGTTCGTTCAGAACAACCACGATAGTTCTCCTTTGGGTATCTCTTTTGAAACTGTGTAAAATAGGCCGAGCTTGGCGTCTCAAGTCCTCCACCTCTGTAGAGATTTCGAATTTCTGAATTGGCTAAGAGACAAGTCAGCAGCAGCAGCAGCAGCAACAACAGCAGCAGCTTTAGAAGCAGCGCCTCCCAAGCATGCTTGAGCATGCAGTTGTTGTTGCTGCCGAGTCAAACACGTCCCACGTTCGAATCAAAGTCGCCACACTTTTGGACGACAATCGTTGGCCAGTTGAACATTGTGTAGCTAGAGTAGAGCGGTCAAAATGAGCCTGTACTCATTCCCATTGTCCGCAAACGAAAATTCGGCAAAAAAATGCTCGTTTTCATCAAGAAAAATTCGCAGCAATTACGTCGAGTCGCCGTCGCCAACCTGCTGCTCATCGCTCGTTCGAGTTCAGTTTGTCTGAGGTTCAATGAGTCAATTCAGCAAACCTGGAGAACGAGAAAAAGACGCTTGAGAAAAAAGGCGTTTTTGGTTTATTGTTGTTGATCTTTTTTTACTTGACCGTTGGCATTTAGCTTGCCTGGTATCGTCGCGTCACCAGCAATCTGCTATGGTGTTGATAATCATCACAACCCCGTAGTCACTACGCGCTGCAATGTGATGTCAACTACCGCATTGTCTCCCGCCCGCCGGAACAGCAGTGCATCGATCGAGCAGGTTCTCGTGAAGTGCGTGAAGGGCCTGCGCGACGAGTCTGCGTCAAGAGGTCGCTGTCGAGTCTTTACGTCATCTGCCCATCGACCAATTTGTTTTCGTTAAAGCTGAGATAGTATGAGTGTAAGTTATAGCAAAGTGCACATGTTAAGCCAGCATCGACTGATCTTCTACCTGGCTTGGGTCTATACTTCCCCGTGTGTATATATTAATATATATAACACGTTTTACTGTGTTATTGTTGTTGTTGTTGTATGTTATTTAGTTCTGATGTGTGATATTCTAGTTTCTGTTATGTGATGTGCTCACTAATTAGCTCGAACTGATGAAACAAGGTTTGTTGTCATCGAAGACGTACCTCTCCTGTCTTTTAAGGTTGGTCCGTGTTACTTTTGATTTTGAAATACACGCCTCCGTCATAAATGTGTGGAAAACGATACAAATGAGAAGCATATATATATATATATATATATATATATATATATATATATATAGAAAGTAAAGAAAAGTTGCCAAGTAAAAAGTTATCGGTCAAATTCAATGAGCTTTCAACGACGGGTCCCATTTTTAGCGAGCGATGTAAGAGGACCGAATATTGTCACGTATTTATACAGCCCATTTAAAACACACATGACGAGTGGGTGGAATGCGAGTAAACTAAAAAACAGACGCAGTCAGGGTGTTTCTTCCTGTGCGACAAAATGAATTCGTCACCAGCATTTCATGTCGTAACCGTCTTCGCTACACTGCGAGCCATTAGTGACGGTGGTTATTTTGATATACACTACATTTTTTTAGAAGCTGGCTGCGTGAAGACGTGATCTCGTTACAGCTATACCAAAACCAAAACGAACATAATGAAGCACACCTGTGCCCTTTCACTAAAGTGGCACAGCGCGTCAAGTCTAAACCATCATACTGAGGCGGCCCAACGAAAAAGAGACAGTTACAGAGACGGAGGAGATAAATGATCACGGGCAAATGTACAGCCGTATGGTACCTACGCCGATGTCAGTCAATGTACCGCTGTCTTGAAGTAGCCGGTTAGGATATAAAGCAGCGTCATACTCTGTTGGATACGTAAATTATATTCACAAGCTGTTGTCACATACGACGACACACTTAATTCCGGCCGTAGAAGTGCACTAGAGCTATCCACGAGTGCACCATTAATTGGCAATGATATCGTAGTAGGGAAAGATAGAATTCGCATATCGTCAACTATATCAAGTTTTCAGAACGATAGAGTTACGATCGAAGCGTCATTACACAGGCATCATTACGAAGTGGTAACCATTCGATATTTTGGTTACCACCTGTAATGCACAGGTTAATACTGCGACATGCCTAGAGGCTCGTTGTTCTGTCAAAGTCTAATATCAGAGGACAAAAGTTAAAAGACTCTATCAGTAAATGTTCTATATATATATATATATATATATATATATATATATATATATATATATATATATATATATATATATATATATATATATATATACATATATATATATATATATATATATATATATAAGAAGAGAGATATCGAAGGAGGGGGTCAAATACATTAGACAAAGCGAGTAGAAGAAACAAAACAAAAAGAGTTCGAGCGCCAAGCATTGAGCACTTCGCTTCGTGATATACGATGCAGTAGAACCATAGAGCGTAGTCTGATGGCAGAGCTCACAGATAAGCTATCTGTGTACCGAAGCGAAAATGAGCTAATGAATATAACCGTATGAAAACATATCAGTTATTTAGCAATTTGCTGTCGTTCATAATCAAACGCCGTGTTTGATAACCACATTCCAATCAGCAAAAGAGAGAGAGAGAAATCAAGAAAGCGAGATGAAATGGCTACAAACTGAAAATGTTTTAACCCTAGTTGGATATAATGACATTTGGCGAACATGTCCGAACAGAGTCTTATGACACTATGTACACGTAGGAAAATGACGATCCGCCGAACAGTAAAACAAGAGACGCGACGCTATAATATAATCAAACAAACAATGAGCTCTGTATATACTATCTGTACATATCAAGTATACATATATATACGTGATCGATTAGTTATGTATGTACTATTAAATGAATCAGGCGGATATGTTTCAAAGACTCATGGGAGAGGAGGGGGTGGGTAATGCTGTCCTCTCTGTTATGACAACGTGTAATTCATCCTACATTGGTGGGAATGAGGAGCAGAAGACCGTGACATCGACATATCAATACAAGGAATGTATAGTTGATTGAGCGGGAAAACAGCAGGTGAAACCCGATGTGCTAGACAAAGCAGACACGACAACCAAAGGGAGCACCATCTTCTTTTTCAATAAACATGAAGTGTATCATGTTGTTGTTAAGCATTGTGTTGTACTTATAGTTACGCATGCGTATTAATGAAGAAAATGAGCGCAATGCAGATACTGCATCTTGCATATTTACGTAGTCCGACAGCCGATGAGTGCTAAATCATAGACAAACTTTACTCAGGTTAACCGGTCATTAGGATCAATCTCTTATGACACTAACATTCTGGGCCAGGGTGACTACTGGTTCTGAATGCTAGAAACACACTTTGGACCAATTTATGTTCTCAGCTGTAAGTGTTCTTAGGCACGTAACGTTTGGCGGAGATATATGTACTTGTTGATGTTGTTGTTCGTTTCAGTCAGAACTCCAAAACGGTCTATTGCTTATTGGTATATATGATACGACCAGATTTTATCGGTACAACTCTCATTTTCCTTCGGTGAAAAATTGAAGAGTTTCTTCCACATGTTCCGTTATTTTGCTTCTTCTACGGGATTGCCTGAGACTGTCGTCGGCGCATCCTTTCTCGTTCCATCTCCAACTCGTTCATCCTTCTCATAGCGTTCTCCACCAGGCTCAATCCTTGTTCCCACTTTCGTCACTTTTGTCACCGCCGCACTCGGAGACTCTGGTGCTACCGCTACGACCAATGGTTCTTTTCGTGCGTCCTCTAGTGCTAGCCAGAAGAAGATAGTATGGGTTACATCATCAACCACCCCAGTTTCGCACGTGACACATTTCGAGTCCTTTTTTTGGCATTCCAAGTGACGAACCTCCATCTCATGAATAGTTTCATGAAAGGAAAATGTATCCCAAAGGTGGGGGGACACCTTTAGGGCGTTGTAAAAACTACCTAGGCCACATTTTTGTCTCCAAAGAAGAACAACTCTGAAAGAATGGAACACTTTCAGGTATCCTTAAAGGAACGTAACATATAACCTTTCATACGGAACTCCAACGTACGCAAACGTATGGTCATAGGATAACTTTCAGCGGAAGAGTCAGGTAAAACGAGACTCTACAGCAAATAAAATCAAACACGCCAACAGGCCATGCCGCGGTTTTCCAAGCATAAATTGGCGGTACCTAGCAAAATTAGGGAATTGACACCTACAGATAGCCGCATAATTAGCAGAATGTTAAGCTATATTTCTAACGTGCGTTTGCATACACATTTCAGGGTGGTGCCTTTCACTACACTCGTGACCGCAACGTTGTCAGCTCGATTGTAGATAGCATTTTAGTATTTAGTGGTTCATCTAGGGCCCTAGGCATAAGATGCATTGCACTACGTGTAATGGTAGAGTACTACATTCCTCAGTACTCAATATACCAGTCTAATCTATGTTTATTTGGTCTCCAAATATATATACCCTGAAAACACTACGAAATATTATCTAAAAAAATTAATATCTGGTAGTGTTTTCAGGGTGTATATATATATATATATTTGCGCAGAGGCGGTGACGTACCCAATGAGGTTTCACCGAGGGGCGTCTATTGCTAGTTGAAAACTTAAACCAGATATTACCTACTCGTGCGTGTACTTTCCATACGATACTATCTACCGTGTTTTTAGTTTGATGCTGTGGTACAATTTTCTGTTCGCTACATCGTGGAGCTTGTGGGATGTGTTGAAACACGTCGCTTAATAGTCCTGAACTGGTCGAGTCCGGCGGCGTGGTGCATTCGCCTGCGCCTCGCTACCGGAGGAGACACATAGGTGCACGAGTTTGAGCCCCAATGTTGCACATTTGTTTTTATGGGAGTCCGCCTATGGAGCAGATCGAAAAGCAGTCCGGTGGACGTTAATTATAGGTTGAGGGTTAGCCCAAATAGTATTTTATTTTTAGCCCTGAATGTGAGGACCGGAAGTATTGAAGTTGATCATTGTGGTGTCAGATGAAGGGACTTGGTGTGACCGTGCTGGTCGTCGACGCACCCCTACCGTTAACATCATCAACGCAATTAATGACCGGCAACCCCAGGCGTCCGAAGTGTCAGGTCGGCTACCGATGCGTCAGCCATTGACTGTCGGTGTCGCACAGACAAGAAGTCAGGCTAGCGGCTTACCTCGACCTCAGTCCTGCTCTGCCTAGACATGCTCTACGTTCTGTTCATGCTTCAGGCCAGTATAAAGTTGGCTTACATATTAGTGTAAGGCAAAATTATATAATATGCTTCCGTCTCGTCGCATTGTTCATGCGCTTGTGTTCGATATTGGCCTGCCCAAGCAGTTTTCCCGTGTCTATATTTGCGTGTTGAGTATGTTAACGCTCGATGACCATAACGAGATGACAGGCGGCAGTCAAACAGCAACAAAAATGGCACTAGCTATATTCGTGCGTGGGGTCGGGTCAGGACGGGAACAGTTTAGGGAGCGTTGGTTCTCTA
Source organism: Dermanyssus gallinae (assembly GCA_003439945.1). Lineage (NCBI taxonomy): Eukaryota > Metazoa > Arthropoda > Arachnida > Mesostigmata > Dermanyssidae > Dermanyssus > Dermanyssus gallinae. The sequence goes on from QVRM01006416.1 coordinate 575,748, forward strand.
GTGAGGACCAACGAAGGAATTGAACCCCCCGTTGGAGCCCCACTACAACGACAACGACGAGATAAAGCGGTGGCGATGACGCCCTTAATAGCGGCGCGTTAGTTATTTTACTTTTTACTTGGATGGACAAGCGGGCAAACAAACTTTTTTGTACCCGGCTAGCTTCGCCAGTCATCCAGCCAGCAACCTTTCATTAGCGTGAGGCGTAACCTCAATACGGCGCTTCACACACGTGGCGACTGCACTTTAGAGTCGCCAGGACCAGGAGGAGCTGAACCATTACGGCCGAATCTCAAACGCAATTGCATCCCAGCCCCCAACTATATTGCTTTTCACAGCCCACCCCCGCCCGAGAATCCGCCTTGCCAGCGCGATCTCAGACATCCATTGGCCGCGTGATTCAGCCACTTCGTCGCAGCGTTGCGGGGGCCAGCCACCTCCTCGTCCAGGCAATGCGCGAACATTAAGCAGTGGACTCGAGCTCTTTTGCAACGGCTTATCGGAGAGGTGAGCCACTGAGAGCCACAAAACACCGATCGTTTCATCCACCTCATTTGGACGTGATTGACTTCCGCGGTCTCTGTGCTCACAAGTTATATTGTCACGAACTAACCCCGTTGGCACTGGCCTTCTTCACTATCTGATCAAATAGTGCCTGCTTTTCCTAGTTTTGTATGTGTAGTGTATACCAGCCAGCTGAATAACCAACAGACCCAAATATTAGTTCTCTTGCTGCTGTTTTCCATCACCCTAGTATGATCGGGAATATCGTCGTGATAATATGCAGTTATGTCAGTGTTACTTGTTATTATCGTACCAATACGTTTTAAGTTATGATCTAAGTCTATCGCTTAGCGGGTGCTTTGAAGATTTTTTGCCCTATCTTTCAGAAGTCATCCACCCTATGTGTGTTCACTTATTTCCCTCGACTTCTCGGTGAGGGCGATTTATAGCGTCTTTTCCAAAGAAATGCACCATTGAAATAAAAGACTGAGCGTACCCACGTCTCACGTTTGTACGTTACACTGCACATACATTGTATTCAATACCGGGTCGGAGTGCAATGTAACTAAATTTCAAGTGATATATCAATCCTATAAGGGCATTTTACCAGCTGCTCATCTGCATTGACCCAGACTAAAATCTAGATAGATGCTGTCTTAGCAAACTTCAGGGTTGCATTGAGCCACTTCGAAAACGCGCATAAATAGAATGCCTGTTTAAGCAAAAGGAGTGTCCTCAGAGGTACTTAGTGTTACCGTTACTATTCAACACAAGAATCAAGTAAGCATTGGGACAATGGTGTACTGAAACTGCTTTTTTGAGGGTACCCGAGCACCTGCCAGTTCTCGGTTTCACTAAAAACTTTAACGGGGCAGATGATTGTGACCGCACTTAAAAAGCATCGCTTTATTATATAAACTTCATTATGCACACGAAGGGCTTATGTTGTAGACGACCGCTCAGATGAAGGAGATCTTCAAAAATCTGCAATAAAATATTGATAGCCGAGCGGCGGTTAGCGCTGTTGTGGACAAAGCTATTCTCAGACACCGGATTAAGAAAACGAATTCGAGTCCTATCACAATGGACCTCAAAACGTGAAATATAATAGGATAGCATCGTTCACTCATATTATAAATAGGTAGGTATTCCAGCGATAAGCTTAAGATTGTGTGCTATTCTTTCTGGACTACTAATGCCTATTGTAAATCTACCAATAATGGTGAATAAACAAACATCAATAAATCTAACATTGAACCTGCAGCTCTTTATAGAGGACATACGACTTTGCGTGATTTTTTTCGTACTTGACATAACCAGACGAATTTAGTTGAAATCACAATTAGTGCCAAATTGGTACCTTTGTTGTGTCTGATTTTCCATCCAAATTAGAGACAGGTTGCCGGGAACGACGCATGGATACGGTGTCATTTGTTTCTTCTTGCTGGGCTGAGCCTCGCCTGTTCTTAATAGTCCTGCGTAAAAAGGCCGTAAAACGAAAAGCCGTTGTTCCCACTGCTCCGCACTTAGAACTCGTCGTGTCCAGTCGGAGTTCGCCTCCGAAGTCACTGGTGACAGGCGGCGTGGACGGTGTGGCTGGGAGCGGTTTGTTCTTTTCAGCAAACCTAGACAACAGCTCTCACTTGGAGGTTACTCTATCTAGTCGCGCTGGCTTCACTCGTTCAGTCGTTTCTACTCGTTTTGGCGGGCGGACGGACGGACCAACGGAGTCAAGTGGTTAAATGCCCACCTCGTGGTTCGCAATGGCGGCACCAGTGATAGCACTAGTTAGGCGTAAATCAGCGGGTCTAACTGTCGATTTACTCAGGTGGGGTGTAACGCGGAATCGCGAGGTGATCGCATTCGACCGTCGGGAAGTAGTAGTTTGGCACCCCCCTTCTGAACCTCGAGCAGAACCCCCTTCCCTCGGGGGCGGGGGAGGGAAGGGGGATCTGCTGGCCTGTCAATTCGGGCGGGCGGGCGGCGCTCCCTCCATAGCCAACGTGTAACTCCGCTGGCGGCGGGAGTGTAAGTTTAACCAATGTTCTGCCAGTCGATTTTGCTTTTACCCGCGTCCGTTTGATCATTTGGGCTCATCTCCTTTCGAACTAGGAGGAACGCCGACCTGTCTAGCCCTCTCAACTCAAGTGCTCAACTCACGTAATCAAACAATTTGCCCAACCGTCAAATAAGCGTATTGATGATTATGCTTGCTATATTTGAATTGCGTTGCTTCGTCGTGCGAGTTATGGCTGATATCGCTCTAAACATTTGCGTCTGACTCGGCGCGCTAGACTGAGGCCATACTTTAGATTCTGCTTTAGTTTGCAACATTATCCATATGCCGGCCCTGTGTGCCTTGTGAATCTCCATTAGGTAGGGCAGATCAGGGTAGTAGACAATCGTTCGTCGCAGTAATTATCATAGCGTGGTAAGCCTACTTTGCTGTTCTTACTTTTACTACACAGTAACAAAGATTTGATGTTCACCAGTAGTGTCGGGTTTCTACTCAACAAGTGGTCTGTCACGTTGTAACAATATACAAAGTTACTGGAAGTAACAGTTGATTGTTTAACGTAACCTTGGCACAATTGGAAAATCTAGGTGGATACACTCTCTAAAACCTAGTTGACTGCGCCGAATTCTATGGTTGTCTTGTCGGGCACAAAAACCACGGCACTAGCGAATATTGTCGTTCAAAAAGCATTTCAAGCTAGGTCCATGATCTTATAGGTTACCACTATAATTAGATACCGGTTGTCTTGACCACGATAGTCACCCAAATACAGGTTTGCACTCTGTTAGCTAGCCAAAATGCTATGAGAGCAAAAATTAATTCCTCTTCAAAACCTTTCCCCAAAGTTGCAGTTTCGCAGGATAAGCTCTAGCCGGCCGATTCGACAGTTATGGACGAGATGGTCCGTGATATGGCTCGCCTCGACGTGGTTCGGGTCCTCCAAAAGGAGAGCGAAACCTAGACGAAACTCATCATCGAGACCACGAGACTGGCGATCACCACATTGATACTAAAATGTGTTTTGACTCAAGGGGAGAGGGAGAGAACGTACTCACGCAAAGACGTGTTATTGACACCAATGTATGTTCGTCAATCCATTTACTTTTTGCCACTTATTTTCTTTTTCATTATAATTTAGAAGAATATATATAATGCTTCACGGCGTTTCTGCTCGTCGACCTAGTTGCTCCTTCTGCGCGCCGTAGCCGCTCTATCGCTCATGCCCGTGAGGAAGTCCTGCCCGCCCCCTGGCGCGAAGGTCCGGGTCCATCCAGTCTCTCATAGTTCCGAGCACTGAGGTCGCGTTACCTCTTTGGATCTCCACGGACAGTCGCTGGGAGAAGAAGGCGTGCGCCCTCTTGTCCATCGTCGCCTGCCGTAACGCGTCGCCAACCCGAGAGATCAATGTTACCGCGAGGGGCCCAGGGCCACCCATCGTCTCGAACGCGAATGGCGAAAAGTGGTGCGCCCGACTTAGGTCCGCATACTTTCTTATCTTTGAGGTCTCAGCTCGCGAAACGGCATTTTTTTCTTATTTACATTACCATGTATTTTTTAAAATTCTATATGTTTATAGCCTACCGCGCCAAAAAGAAACAGAGCCAAATAATTTTATCTGTTTGTCAATATACGACGGCACTGCTGTCGCCGTCGTATATAACTGTACTGACTATGACGACGACGACGACAACAACAACAACAACAACAACAACAACACGAAACAACGACGATAATTTTTATGACTATAGGTCTTGTACTATGCCCTAATCTATCGGCGCTGCTACTAATCGGCGTTGTCAAGGCTGCAGGTAATTAGCGGCCGCTGTAGCGCAGTACTACCACCGCCACCAACAACAACAACAACGATGACAGCAACAACAATCGTAACATGTACGATAGCAAGTCGGGTAGCGTAAGTAAGAATGGCGGGGATGGCGTCTCACACGTCTGCCAGGCCCGTTCCTGCGCTGGCTTTTCTTCTGTCCTCATATGCATGACCTCTATGAGCCAACTCTGACCGCGATGGAAACTGCGAAAGAAAGAAAGAAAGAGAGAAAGCAGCATTGCATCCTGTTTTACCCTTTACGGCGTCACCTTTCGTTTGAGCTCCCTGTCCCCGGAAGGCTAAGTCCTGCTGTCTGACGAATTATGAATAGCAATTATATATATATATATATATATATATATATATATATATATATTCAAGACGGTCAAGACGGGCCATTACCATGGCAACCATGCTTAGCAAAACAATCGCAAGTTCGAGCCCCGGCCTTGCTGGTTGTATTTGTTGGACGTGGTTGTCATTGTCCTGCTGCTGCATACCTCTGCTGGAGAAAGTCTACATAAAATCTAATAACGAGAACGCGATGACGATAGATGCACTTGGACGATATCGTGGCACATGCAACTTTTGAGCGTCTAAAATATGGTTGTCAGAGCGTTAAAAAATAATATATATATATATATATATATATATATATATTAACCGAGCAAGATGGCTTAGTGGCAAAGCCTTTGCCTTGCATTCGGGAGGACTGGGTTCGAAACCCAGACCGGCCACTCTTAATTTGGTTTGCATGGTTTCCAATTTAGACTAGGCAAATGACAGAGTGGATTAAAATTAGCTATGACATGAAAAAAACGTACTTGGGCAATTGCCTTACAAAAAATCTTAAATAAAAAATATTTTTAAAAAAAACGCCCTGTACGCCAAAGAGGCAATAAGTCTCGTGTTGAAAATAGACGTCACGTATCACTAACCTGTACACCGTCCAAGCTTTTTTAAAAGCGTCATTCTAGACGCTATATATCAAAATGCTAATAGTCAAAGCTTAATCTGCAAATAACCATTTTCCTACTTCGAGGAAAATCAACTGTTTTAAAATTACTGATGTGCGAGAAGCATTTTGGAGAACTGTTGAATTCTGGAAATTGTTTTGAAGTCTTGCATTTTGATTTTAAATCAGCGTTTAAATCAACGACTCACTCTAAGCTGATCAAATGCATTACGATGCACCCTTTTCATTAGTCCCCTAAGCTCGCGCAGTCTTACACTCGACAAATATACAGGGTGGCTAGGAAATTAAAAAGCGGAGCTGTTCAAGGTAAAATTGCAACTTTGCAGGTGGATTCGCCAGTCCGAATTCTCCACACTTTCATTGGCTCCACCATTCTTGTTCTTTAGCTAAATGTTTGAACGCCGTGGCGTGGGATGAACCAACAAAGTGGATCAGCAGCTGCGGATCTAACTGTTAGACAAATCTTATATGCCACTTACGGCTTCACAACGATAAGCAGCTGGGTCAGGTGCTCGCTAATTGATGAAACCCCTTGTCAGTCACGTCCCGGTGAAAAGAGCGACCTCTAGGAAGCAGGCTCTTGGCTTGGGTAGTTGCTACAAGTGGCTGTTGGCGATTCTGGTAAAAAGCAAAACATTACCTTCGCGCTAATCCTAACGAATATTAAGGCTTCCACCTAGGATATACTCTTACGGGGTACCGAGTTTTGTTGTATCCGACTTCTCATGGAGATGTCAATCGCTTGAATGATTTCGGTATTTTACCCACGACCTTAGGAAACTTGCTTTACAGGTCGCAGCGGTGAGCGGATATTTTAAGGTTTCATCCCTTTTCTCCCTTAAGACTGCGCTAATTATAAATTAGGCTCGCACCGCTAGCGTCATACGTAGGAACTTAACTAGCTTTTGCAAATTCTGTGGCGCTATTTTCCTGTAGATGAGTGATCCAACGCCTGACCATCGCACGTTTTAGGACTGGAGTAAAAGTCATAAAAATGTAAGCAAGTCTGATCACCTTAAAGAGTCACATACGAGTCTCGAGAACACAGAAAGGCGGCCCATGTTGATTTTTCTCAAAAATACTCTTGCCAGGAAAACCGGCAGCTCTTTTTTTGCCCCATGAGTACTTACGAAGTACCCATCAAGCAGAAGTGTTGGTATCGTGAAGGGTCTCATGCGAGGACGCGGCATTTAAGCCCAAGGTCTCTTCTAGCGATGCAAATGTTATGTCTAAGTTTAAGGGGTTAAAATTCAACACATAGCCTTCACGCGAGCCATCTTTCTCACATCACATTTTTCACTTGAGTTCAAGTCATCCCATCGACAATCCAATCATACCTGTTTGGCAGAAAAGTTTGCATCTGTGTAATGTATTCTACGTTAGCTTAAAGTAGAACAAAATAGTTCTCACGAAATGAAACTTTTTGCAATTCTTATAATTTTGCTTTCACGTTAAATTACTCATTTTTAGAAGACATTTCCGCCTGCTCGTTTCATTGGATAAAAAATTGCCGAATTGTACTAGACCTCAAAGTTTGTTCTAGAATCTAGAACACCCTGAACATTCATTAGATTTTTAAATACCCTTATATTCAGCGTGTGTAGATATTTACTTATTAAACTAAGCAAAACTCTGTCTCACACATGTAAAAATAACACTCACTGGCAAAGCGTGAAAAATAACGCCGCTTCTATCATGGAGACAATCAGAATCATCCTAAGGGAGAGCCTAATATATATATATATATATAATTTTGTTATGCATATTTGTGTGAAAAGCAGTGCAAGAGTTCAAAGCTGAGCAGGTATTGTTTGTCTTTGTGTGAGTCAAGATGTGGCTATTGGGTAAGACGAATCGGCGCACGCTGCTGCTGCTGAGCAACGGGAACAGACAGACAGATAGAGCAGAGAGGATTCGAAAGAGCATAGAGACTGGGTTGGCGTCGGGTGGATGAATAGATATGTAGATAGGTAGGCCCTTAGCGATGCTGGCCGGTTGACTATGCGCTTCTGAACCCTGGAGCGGTCGCCCGAGCGGTTCAGCCCCGGTGGGTGTCAAGCAGCGCTCAAACTGGAGCATGGGCGGCGTAATCCCGTAATTGTAGCACCAAAGATCCAAACGCCGCAACCCGCTAACCGCCGCCACTACGACCATCGATGAGCGCTTGAGCACGCCGAAACAAAAAAAACGTTGGTCTGGCGCTGTGGCAGCTACTATTCTTATTGTTGTTATTGTGATTGTTATTGTTGTTGTTATTGACGATGACACCGATTAGTCGCCCCTGCCGTCGCCCATATATCTGAAGCAAAACACGAGTCGAGTAAGCTAATAGCTGTTGCATGAATGCGGGTTTGTGTGAACGCCCGCAAACTGATTCTCTAGTCGGGGCGGCCATTGTTGTTGCTGTTGTTGTTGTGGTTGTTGTTGCTATTCTTGTTGTTATTAACTAGTTGTTAGCTGTGTCCCGATGGCCGTCGACTCTTAACTAAGCTCGCTGAGCCGATAACCGATAGCTTTCAACACGTAGGGTTGCTACAGGCAGGCGTTGCCTTTGTGGTCGCTGTTGGCGCCTCTACGGGCGTTCGTCGTCACGTCGTTATTCGTGTTGTCACCACCACAGTCACTGGTACACACCAACGGCTCTCCCGCTGTGCTGTGCGCCCATGTCAAACCGTCAAATTTATGTAGGTCGATTTGCTTCATGAAGGAATATATATATATATATATATATATATATATATACATTTTATGGTTTACAAGCACACTAGTCTGCTAAATTGTATACAGATACATTAAACAAAAACAAGTCGAGTTACATACTATTTGTTGTGTCCTTCACACATGCACTTCACTTGATTCTCGGTCATCGTCAACTGCTGGTTCAGCTACTGACTGAACCGCCGAACGTGCTCAACGTCCACGGAATCGCTTTCGCATTGCTCTGTAAGACGGAGCCCATAAAAAAAGAAAATGTGGAACGGTGCGGGTTGAATTCGAGCACCTATGTGTCTTCTCCGGTCGCAAAATCTAACTATCCAGCGACTGTAGACATGCCTCCCATATGTTTATATATACAAGTTTATTTCACTATAAATTGGTAGATATTACCTAGAATTCATATCGGCTAATAACATCTTTCACTACTGCATGCATCGAACCAGCTTCTATTGCCTTGCATTGCAGTATGTGGTGTCGGTAAATATTACACGTGCCACAATATTTACATACAGAGTCTTCTATTTCAAAGCAGTACCCTTTTAGGCATATATACTGGTGGTAGCCATGCCAGGTAAGTCTACAGAGTATGCGTCTGTTTGCTTGCATTCCCCGCTTCCAACGGTCTGTCGTGAATGCAGGACCGTCGGTGAACCTCTTTATGGCAAAGTTAAAATTACGCTTGTCTCTGTGGGGGCGATATTGCTCTACGATCAGTGCGCTGAAATCGTATTTGTTCAGGATAAGCTCTTCCACAAAGGTTTGCTCTCTCACATAGTTCCAGCGCCAACGTTGTCGATGCGTTTCGCGGCAGTCCGAGCACATACTTCACAAAATTAGCTTTTATTTGATCTATCTCTTTAATGTTGTCTAAGGTCAAGTTTGATGCAATGGCCCGAAGGCAGTAAGTTATAATTGGAGCTACTTTTGTCTCGAAAAGGTTTATTCCAGTATTAGTGTCAATCTGTGTAAGATCTCCGAGTAGCGTCATGGCCGATATTACTTTTGCACCATTAATGTCTATGTGCTTTGTAAAAGATAGGCCAGGGGTCAGGGTTACTCCGAGATAGCTAAATTGACTTGCTAAATCAATATTTTGGATATTGACCCTGATGATATAGTCAATACTGGCGTATGGAAAAATCGAAGAATTTCTGTCTTGGATATATTCATTGTCAGTTTATACTGTGCGCACCATTGGCTCATTTCATGCAGGTAAAACTGTAGATGTGGTCTTGACTTGCTCATTATGATAAGATCGTCAGCGTAGAAAACATGCGGGGCTTTAATATTTCGAAGTATTTGGCTTAACCCTGTGACATAGAGGATGAATAAAAAGGACTGGCCGTGTCGCCTTGTGCTAGCCCAATTGTCTGTTTAACCTCGTACGCAATACAGTGAGACCCATTTCTGATTGTGATGTAGTTCGCAGTGAGAATGCTTCTCATTAGGTTGAACATGCGACCTTTGATACCAAAATGCGACAGCATCAAAGGTCGAATTTCCAGGAGGCAGTATCTAGGTACACTATCAAAAGCAGTTTTGAAATCAACAAACGTTGCGTAGATCATCTGTCCGTCGTGACATATTATATATATATATATATAAGTATAACGTTCCCGCACGTGACGAAGGACTTCCCTGAGAGCTGGTTCAGTTAAGCGGCCTTCCAAAAACCCATTCCGTTCCGTAGGTATTAGGTTTTTGCATTTGCTGTATAGTGGAGTCGCAATTAGTGAAGTTAATATTTTACAGACTACGCTAGTAAATGCTATCCCGCGGTAGTTTGCTGGGTCTGTGGCGTCCCCTTTGCTTTTGTAAACTGGTTGCAGGTAGCTTCAGTGCCATTGCTCGGGGATGTGCCCTTGATTTAAGCATGCATTGAACAGCGGTGTGAGCTTTGGGGCTACGTGCTCTATTTCCTGCTTAAGATGTTCGTAGTAAATATCATCTGGACCTTATGAATTTCCGTTCTTTTTCGCTAGTACAGCCATTCGAACCTCCCCTTCCGTAAAGTCTTCCCAGTCAGGCTCTATATGTGGTGCGTGTTCTTGTCAGGCAGTTGTACGTCGTGGCTCAGTAGGGTTGTGAAACGCGAGACCCATTCTTCGTCGTTTATTAGTGGATTTGCTATAGCAGGTCTTTTCGGTAAGAGGATCCATGGTCTCTGGATGCTTTTTCGTACCTGATGTGTGCGCTGCGCAGTCTCATATTCATATTTCTTCCTCTGAATTATTCGTTCATACGTTTTCTTCAAGTCAGCTAGGTTTGTGAGTCCTGATAGGCTCCAATCGTTGTGGCAACAAATGCGCCTTTTGATGGTTTTGCATTCGTGATCAAACCTTGGTTTGTGTCTCGTCGCAGTGTTCCTCTTATATAATGCTGCAGATTGAATGGCCCATCGAAGTGAGCGCTCGTAAAAGTCTGTGTCTACTTCGGTAGCATTTGGGAGTAGATCTAAGGATTGTTTTAAGTTGCTGAGACTTATCTTGCGGGCGAGGAGAATCCGTTTGTCACGGCCAGTTGTATTCGTATGCGCATGGCTGAAGTTAACCTTACAGTGCTTCCGCTCGGCTGAAATTGTCGTTTTATGGTCTTTTATGTAGGCTCCCGGCTCACTAGAAGTACTCATAATTAGGTCTACAGCACTTTTTCCATTCCATGCTATATATCTACCCATATAGGTCCCATATTTTTTCCATGAGTGATATACCGACCCTCGCTATTATGTGCTATACTGATAGAAAAACAACTTGAATCCATCATGTTGGAAACACTTTTCCAAATCACCTTAAAACGATTCCACTAGCCAGGTTTGCCCCAGTCGTCGGCCTACGACTGCTACATCTTTGCTGCTGTTGATTTTAAATGCCATATTTGAAAAGGATGGTTGACACCACTGATAATAAGGGCTTATAATAGCTGCTGTCTGGAGGAGAGAGGGGTGACTCTATAGTAGCAGCTTTACGGCTTTACAACCTGTCGTCGCAGTCATGTAGGTCGCTGTCGGCAGTTGGGCCAACGGCATTGTCGTGTTGTAGGACAGTCACCGTTGTTTAGCCGCAACGGAGATCGTAGGTACGGTGGTTATAATGCCAAGGCAAAAGCATAAAATATCGAATAGCGTTGTGCTCATCAATATCCTTGTTTTCCGTAACCCATAACGGTCCTAGCACCGTGTGCAGAACATCCTACAAAGACAAAAACAAATCAACTAAACAGTGGATTTTTGGTCAATTGGAGAAGACTGGCAATGTGGCGAACGGACGAGCTTGGGCGGGGAATCCCGCACTTCCACTACAGATATGGGCCATAACTTTTTTAAATGCTTTAGCCATAACTTTATATTAATTAATAGATTTTTACACAAAATGCGATGTACGACATAGCAGTTTGCGGTTTGTTTTTTTAGTAATCAATTTGGTTTTGCAAAGCGTTCTTATTAGGTTCATTTTGCCAATGTCAACCTCAGATATGATTAAGTAGATGACGACTCTTACATGTAGTCACTATTTATTCCAGAACATTTAATTATATTTTAAATCCAGCAGCGGAGAATCGCTTCTTAGAAAAATGTATGGTTCCCATCTAGCAAATGACGGTACCTAAGGGCATGATCAATACAAATATCTGGCTATGCGGTGGCAATTTCATCTGATTATTGAATACATTGATACAAAAAAGTTTATATATATACAAGTTTATTGGACATATATACGCTTATTGTGTTGCTATACGGGCGCATAACCTCATTCCCTCTCGTAGCAGTTTGCTCCTGCTTGTCCAACGCTGTTTCAACGGGAGACACGATACAGACGCAGTATATACACAATTATTTCGGCTCTGCCTACCTGTAGACAATCAAGCCACAATCAGGCTCTCGTTAGTGGCTAGACTAATTATTATCTATACATCATTCCAGTAGTGATCATATTTCTTTATATTATTATCACCACAACAACAAACACAGTTCTACATAAGGAGCGACCGTCTATTCCTCTACTTGTCACGGCCTAGCATCCATTGTTGTACTGTAACTCGATTTTCTAGCAAGTTTTCTTAGCTGTACGTTTGGACGTGCGTCCGTGCCGATCACGTGCGACTGCTGTTCAGTCCTCAGTCCTGTTCTGCTGTTCAGCCGCATTCCTCGCTTTACCAGACCCGAGTTTGGGCGAAAAGCCGCCGCAATGCCAACAACGTGCTAACAATCGCGACGATAACAACTCGTTTGTATAGCCTCAATAGACGTCCGAGTCTTCGTATATCTTTCTTTCTCGGTTGGTCTCGGTAAGAAACGAAACAAAAAGAGCAAAGGAACGCGTGCCATTAATATCTTGTATAACCTAGTGATGCGAAAGAGACCACCTTATCAACCGACAACCACATCGCTGACAGCGTTGACTGCTTCGGCTTGCCTGGTAGCGGAACAGGCCGTTCTATGAAATAAGTCCAGTCAATGCATCTAAGGTACGCAATGCTAGTCTCGGAAAGTATCCCTAACCTCACAAGGACCATATAACGGCAAAGCACCTGGTCCAGAAGAGCAGGACCGCGGATATTTAAACAATCGGTAGACCAAATCTGGAAAAAGGTTTAAATATATCTAGCGTCGTAGAAGAAGGCCACGCTGGACCTACAAAAAAAGGCCGCTCACTGACCCAGCGCGTACCACCCAATATATAAGTAGATGTTTTTTAGGCCGTGGACATGGAAGGTGCTGCAAATGAGATCGGCACGCAGGTATAAGACTTAATAGAATTTTGCAAACAGCTCAACTTGGTGTTAACAGTATGTTCTCTTCCAATGGTGGTAGATATTTAAGAAGGACGGGACAATCGGTGTTCGCGCAGGGCAGTCAATAGGAAGATGATGCAGTTGGTGAGGGCAGCAAATGAAGAATGCTTGTCTCTAAAACCCAATCAACATAATCTAAGGGTCATGGCCTCCGGTGGCTAGTACTGCACAAGCGGCACGACCATTTAGCAAGAGGGCGCGTGTTGGACCTTGGCATAATGTTATGCCGATAATAATTAAAGTAGTTGATGCGCAAGTGGAATGTAGGGGAACGGAGCAGTGGAGGAAGACGCAGACGTGGAGCCAACGAAACCGGGGCAGCGCACCGAAAATGCAAGCCCCGATTTCCTCAAGCATGCGGGGCGGGCATGCGAGTTATACGAAGGGAGAACGTTAGAGTGCAGACAAAGGCGCACAGCATGGGAGAACAGATGCATGGACAAAAAATACAGGACGGGGCAAAATTGATACAGGGAAGGGCGGGGCAACAGGAGAGACAACAGGTACGGGGGGGATCAAAATAATGGAAGAAACTTCTTAAAGGCAAGGTAACACATAGGAGCAGTAAATATTAAGAGGGCACTAGGGGTTACCAGACGGTTAGCTATTAGTGGCATCAGAAAGTGTAGAGCACGGAGATTACTACCACAGCAGATGAGATTGAAAGCGTGGTAAAAAAAATAAATCCAAAAACAACGCAGGGTTTTGACGGAATTTTGCTATGAATTGCGCAGGTTTTGGGAAAGGAGTACGTGTATTATCTAACAAAGCAATTTATTCATATTGTAACGAAGTTACTGTGTACGCATCATAGCGCAATTCAAATGAGTTCTAACCGACCACGTCCAACGGCTACAACGTCCGCGCCAGAATATCAACGTACACAACGTTCACCGAATGATGCATGTCTCAACCGAACAACACATGTCTCAACCAGCCAGCCGAGAACAGCCACAGCCTTTCGCGCCGAAACCCCAACGCCCCCAACCCCCTCCGCCGTCCAAACGATCATCGGCCGACATCGGGAGAGGGTCGACCTATGATCGGCAGTCCAAGTCAAACAGTCACTTAACCTGTATTCCTATACGAAACAAACACAAACTGCTGTACATTTCGACCGATTTGAGAGCGGGTTCTGACACCCTTTGGGGTGTCAGCACACCGCGGTGCCTCGTGAACCAATAAATAGACCGAGCAGCATGGCTTAATAACCATCCGTTGCTCGGCCGTGCTTTGCATTAGACCCAATGCTACGTGTCGTCATTCACGGTTCCTGAGTCCCTCGGGCTGCAGTACCCGTCCGGATGAGTCTACATCCCCAAGCTGACTTAACGTAACACAACAACGTTACAATATATTTAGAGAGGACAGACTCCTAGAGGCTTGGCGCAAGGCAAGAGCTTCTTTTGTTCCCAAGAAGGGAGCTAGATAATTAAACTTTTCAAAATAGACGACTAATCACAATAATAGATATAGTGTATCGAATATCTATGCATGTTCTTAAAAATCGAGTCCAGAGTATTCTAGAAACAAATGCGAAAATAGAAAAATGGCAGTGCGTATTTAGGAAACGGTATAGGCTAGCTGACATTTTTTTAAGTCAGGTTGTGGCAGCATTAAGATTGCAGGGGGTAAGGGTGTAAGGCAGGGTTTTTAGATCATGTGGTGGAAAAAACAAAGTTGTATTAAAGAATGTTAAGGGAGGGCTTTGAGATAAGCTGGGTAGAGATACTAAATGAAATTTACAGGAATAGCACGGTTCGAAGAATAATAGCAGCCTGACATTCCAGAGAGTTTATAGTCGCTAAGGGGGTAAGGTAAGAATGTTTGTTGTTATCGGAGATTTTTAAATGTACATAAAAAGAGTAGCGCGAATAGTATATTGCACGTTTTAGGATGGCAAGAAGGGGTGTATATATCAAGACAGCAGTGCTGCTGTTTGCTGACGATATAGTAGTGTTAAGGCGGAGCCCAAAGGAAGTTCAACAAATGTTAAATGCGTGCGGGAAAACAGCGGAAAAACTAGTCATGGCATTTAATCAAGAAAAGAAGCGCATTTTTAGTATTTAATGGGGTTAGGGGTGAAGGAAGCTTGTATTACAGAGGACGGAATTGGACTATCTAAGTCAGCACAAATATATTGGGGTGTCCGAGACTACAGGTGATTATTATTTAGAGGAAGAAAATATATTATGGAGAAGCAAGATTGAAAGAAGAACTTCAGTAAGGTGTAAGGGCCTCTGGGGGTTTAATAAATATATAGCAACAAAGAATAAATAAAAGGTCATGTATGTATCTGGATTGACTTTTGCTGATGCCTCTCAGGTCCACAACGTAGGGTTGGAAAAAAGTTAGAAACAGTACAAAGAGAAATGATAAGATCTGCTTTGAGATGCTGTCTTAATTGCGCCAGGGAGTTTCTGAAGGGGGGTGAGGGGGATGTCAAAATACATATAAAGGAAAGTGCAAAGTAAGTTTATATTTAGTATTGCGTGCTAGACACACTGCACGTTGACGTGTGCAGATAAATATGGCGCAAGAAATTAAAAAAAAACATATGTATTGGATGTTCGAGCGCTGCGTACACGGGCTTTCAGCCTCACGAACTAAACGACTATAACGTTGTAATACATAAAATATATTGTAAATCAAACGCACTTATAAATATAAGGATTAAGAATGTTGCAAATAAAAAATGGGTTAAACAGACGCAGCTAGTGACGGCACTAGGAATCAAAACGAAGTGGGATCGCAGAGTAGGGTTCGCAGTTAGGGAGATTGGGTACAATAGTCAGCATTGGACAAGAGCAAGGATATCGAAAAAAATAGTGAAATTGAGGGTGAAAAGTCATATACGAGCAAATGGAAATTGGCGAGGGGTTTTAGGTCCAGCTTGGCAGGTATATATGAGTCGAGCCCGGTGGCGTGGTGGCATGCGTCTGCGCCTCGCGACCGGAGGAGACACATAGGTGCGCGAGTTCGAGCCCCACCGTTGCACATTTGTATTTATGGGGGTGAAGCAATGCAAAAAGCAGTCCCATGGACATTAAATCTTGGCTAAGAGTCAGCCCCGAAAGGATTCTTTAGGTATATATGAAAAACAAAATCGGGAAAGGGGTGGGGTAGAATGGGTATATAATAAGAGAGCGAGTGGAGCATTAAGAGCGAGCGGGTTATTGGCAGATGCCAGGGCAGGGATGTGGCTTCAAGAATACCACGAGCTAAAGGGATTGGGAAAAGGAAAGTACAGAATATCTAACTTGTGGGCTAGGGAATAAGTCAGTTGAACATCATGTAAAAGAATGTGCAGCCTTGGGGGCAGCTTGGATATAGACCTGTCGGAGGCCCTAGCTTTAGGACCAAATGACCAAAGAAAGGACCAGGTCGATATGACAAAGAAGTAGTTGTCCTAAAGGAAAGCAAATACCCAGTAGGTATCGGAGGATACATTAATGATATGGATTGGTGACTGCATGGTAGGCCTTGCACGGTCTTGGGCTAGCGCCCGAACAAAAACAACGGCTTAGTGCTAAACGGGGTAAGCATAAATCATCGGCTGCGCTGACTGCTATTGTCTTTTGTTGCTTTGACCATTGACAATATCCGGAAATGTAGTCGTAGTAATACCAGCAGTAACCCTGCTTACTCAAGCTGGTTTTCGACACCGACGTTTATCAAACAGTATTCCTAGGCCGTCATCCGTCCCCTACGGGCTTAGAATCGCCCTGCGGCATATCTTAAATGCATTAAGGGCCAGACATATTGAGATATCTACTGGTTTTCCCAACCGTTCCTGTGGCAGCACAGCTCTTAGCGGTTAGATCTGGTTTCTCATATATTCTCAATGAGCATCGCTCAAGGAAAATTCGATCAACATTGGGGATCGAACCGGCACTAGTCCCCTAGATCACGCCGCCGCTCAACTAGTGTTCCGAGATTAACGCAAACACGGTCACGTCCTCACGGTCAGAGGTGCGCTTGTCGGAAAAGCTGGAGAGGACAACAGGGTTTGCTCCTTCTCCTTCAGCTAGCGAACAAATAGTCAATCGGCAGCGTGGATGATACGCCATGATTCGAAGGCCGGCCAGATTCACTATTACCAGTCGTGTGTCGTGTCAGTAGTATTCAAATCAAACGCCGCCCGCCAAACCTATCTGCTGACGTGGATGGCACCTGGCAGCCTGGGCCCTTTGTTCTTGGCCAACCACAAGCACAGAGTCTCTATTCCAGCCGGAATATATGTAGTATTTAGTAATATATAACGGTTTGCGGTAGTAGTGTTGGTAGTGTTTAGTAGTAGTAGTAGTAGTGGTGGTAGAACCAGCGAGAGCCTGCGCCTCGCAACGGGAGGAGACACATAGGTGCGCGGTTTCGAGCCCCACCGTTGCACTTTTGTATTTATGGAGGTCCGTCTATGAAGCAATACGAAAAGCAGTCCCGTGGACGTTAAATCTTGGCTGGAGGTCAGCCTGAAAAATATACTTATATTACCAGCGAGAGCGATTGCTGCGGCAGTGATAGAGCAGTGCAGCGAAATATAGCGACGGCATCCAGGTTCGGTTTCGTTAGGATTGCGATCCCAAACGGCCAAATCTAACCGATCAATAAAATAACTTCTTGCTTTCTCTGAGCTCGGCTTTTTGTGGCTACTACACACATGTCCATACAAGCATAGGCGCACACAATGGGTAGCAAAGCGATGGTGACAATAATGGTTAGACAGAGGGACAGAAATAGAGGGAAATATATTGCACCCTACTGCACTTTAGTGCAGTTTACTGCTCTTTACTGCACTTTAGTGCAGTAGGGTTTGCACTTTACTGCACTTTAGTGCAGTAGGGTGCAATATACTTTATGGTGCAGATGCAGAGAACGAGGCCATGTCGTCCATGATAAGATATATACGTAGGTATGCTTTCAGCGGGCGTGCCGTCGGTGTTGTCTCTTCTGAAGGCGTATTGCTACCGCTGTCACTACCCTGACCTCTATGGCTACTCTTACCGACTCGGGCAGACGTCAATAAGCAGGCGGGAGGTGTACGTTCACGGAACGATTGCCTGCTTGGTAGCCGAGTGCCGCCGTGCCAAAAATCGCCATTCAGTGTCAAACTTGCCTGCGCGCTTCTTATTATTCCTTGCTTATATCGCTCGGAACCTGCGAAATGCCGATAAGCTAGCCGAGACAACGTCTTGGTCGAAAGTGCCCGGTTGCACAGAGCGGCGTGGGGGAAAAGCGTTATTTTCTGCATGTCTCTAGCGTTGCTCCATTGAGAAATGCTATAAAAAATAACGTTATTCGATCCTTGGTTCTGCGGCAGGTCTCGACAACAGCACATGTTGACCCGTCCGCAAAATAAGGACGTTTGAGATATTTTTGGTGGAAATCTCGCAGAATAAACCATGTCCCCTATAATTGCTATTTTTTGGGACGTCTGGGGACACTGAGGACAAAGGACAAACATGTGGCGGGTATTCGATGAAAGAATGTGTCTGGCATTTGTTGGCATCGATCGCGCGCGTTACGGGCTCGGTCTGGAACGCACCGTAACAGGCTATTGTTGATGGGGCCGGAGAATTAGTCATAGTGAATCCCGAACAATCATTTATCCAATTGCGAAGTGCATAAGTGTTATGTAAAGCCTTTTGTGAGTTTCGCGGCATTAGTATGTGGACAAGACTGTACAGACGATTCTAGCGGTCCTGAGCTTCTGAAAAAAAAATCGGTAAAAGACGCGCGGCTTGCACGCCATGTAGCATAACAGCACCCCCCCCCCCGCCTAACAACCTCCTGAACCTGTGTTTTGAGGTCTCGAGCCTCATCATAACGCTTGAAGTGCACCAGGGGATCGATCTGCATGTCGCAAGTACATCTGTCGCTATGCATTTGTAGTGTACCCAAGCGAAGCCTTACACGTTTGTGTACACTTGGCCCTTTTGCTAGAAACTGCACAGAGCCGTCATCTGTCTGTGGCTACTTGTATAGACAGCCCTATAGGATTATAGACACCTACGGACGTAGATCTTTGGGCCGATATGTTCAACATTTGAGTTTTTTTCTGTTGCTTTATCTTAAAACGAAATGAGGCTTAATGGTATTTATTTGCAACGCAGAAACTTTTTTCAGTGGTGTTGATCCGTGCCCGAAATGTAAGCGCAGATGACATTTATATGTCCCTTTACTGCAATAAGCCATTGGCGTTTAAATCCACGTAAATATACGTATATATTGTAACCGTAGTAGTGTTAGTATCTCTAATATTTTTAACCAATATTTGGGTTATGCACATATGTGCTGCAGCGCTCCTAAATAACTTTCATCTCTAATATTATTTCAATTTTATGGTATATTACTCATTAGTTGGTTTTTGCATATATCACAATCACCCGGTCAGCGCTAAAGTCTCAAGGCAATACTGGACGCGGTACATTCGCAGGAGTGCTCAGAGCTTGCATATACATGATGACGACACTTTATGACGATAACCTTACACGCGTATCTTCGAACATAATGGGTATACCGTGACCCGATGGCCAAACATTGCTTTTAGATTGATATTTTTCCGTTTAACTTCAAATCGCGAGTTTCTGCAAAAAGTTGCACTAATGCAAGCAGCTATCTCAGCCGATTAGGACTAATGCGATGTAAACCAAGAAATCTTTAAAAATAGAAGGTCTTTAGCTTGCCGGGAGCTCAAACATTCGCCTAAATTTGGGAAGGTCATATCACTTAAACCTGATATAAAGTGTCAGTGATATTGCTAGGTTTTTAGGGTGATGGCTACCTCCTGAAACTGTGTTTGGAGGTCTCGAATCCCATCATAACGCTTGAAGCGACTACAAACACTTCCCTCGTCGTGTAATACTAAAGTTAGTATACGAGTGAAGAATATACTGCTGAAAAAAATACTCTACAAACTCAAGCCGCACTAATTTTAACCAAAACTTATTTACCGGTCTTTTAAGTTGCCTACTAGTATAAAAACAACATCGGCACTCAGTACTACACCTATCGTTTTCATGGTTATGCTGTAGAAGAAAACACATCTTCTCGAAGTATTTTTCTCCGGGACCAGCTTCACGAGGACTGGTTTTAAAGGCTCTGTCAAAAGCTGATTGCAGTCTAAATGCCTGACGATCGCAACCAGTTAACAGCAGTGAATGCCGATCTTTACAAATACATATGTACTTAGTATATAAATGCTGGCAGCGATTCATTGATAAATCACTGTAAATACAAAGTGATGATTACTTAGGATAGCGAAATTTTGCCATGGGTCAACCATGAGACTTCTAGTCTAAATGGATCTTAGCACGCATGCTGCGCACCGCAGTAAAATATAGCTATGCCTTTGTGACAGAAATTCGGGGAAGTTAGTTTTGGCAGTGGTAGTCCATTCAGACCAGACAAAAATGTCTTGAACAGACTAGCAGCATTGTGAGAGAGAAGTACAGGGTCAAGAGGACAAAATGTCCACAATAGTTAGCTTGTATACGCACGCATAAAACATTAAAAAAAAAATATATATACGAAGGAGTGTGTTCAAAAAGTATCGCGACTTTTGAATTTTCGCGGGTTACGTATATTCGAATTTCGATTTTTTGTGGCGTTATGTTGGTACTCATGTCTCTCACTTATGCCGACAAGCTCGGCCATTTTGAATGTTCACTTAATTGTTGACAGCTGCTTTGCTTGCACGTGTTTTGGATCGTCTTCGATTTTTACCTATTCAAAAAAATGGATCAAAGAACCTGTATCAAATTTTGTGTGAAACACGAAATTAAGTGCGCGGATGCATTCCGAATGTTGACTGTGGCATACGGAGAAGCTACCTTGGACCGAAGCAACGTTTATCGGTGGTACAAAATGTTCTCAGAAGGCCGAGAAGATGTGAACGACGAAGAGCGTGCCGGACGCCCGAGCACTTCAACAACAGACGAAAAAATTAATGAAGTGGAGAAAATGGTATTGGCCAATCGTCGAATCACCGTTAGAGAAGTTGCTGAGGACCTAAACATATCGATTGGCTCGTGCCATTCGATTTTTATCAATGATTTGGGCATGAGACGGGTCGCCGCGAAATTCGTACCAAAATTGCTCAATTGCGACCAAAAACAGCATCGCATGAACATTGCTAATGAGATGTTGGACTCTGTCCGCGACGACCCAAATTTGCTCCAGAGGGTCATAACTGGTGACGAATCGTGGGTTTATGGTTATGACGTGGAAACCAAAGCTCAATCATCTCAATAGAAGCTGCCGCACGAACCAAGACCGAAAAAAGCGCGCCAAGTTCGGTCGAATGTGAAAGTTTTGCTGACAGTTTTCTTCGATTGCAGGGGCGTGGTGCATCATGAGTTCTTGCCACAGGGTAGAACGGTCAATAAGGAATATTACCTGCAAGTTATGCGCAATTTGCGCGAAGCAATCCGCCAGAAACGCCCGGATTTGTGGAAGAACAAAAATTGGCTTTTGCACCACGATAACGCCCCTGCTCACACATCGTTGCTTGTGCGCGAGTTTTTGGCCAAAAACAACACACTAATGATGCCGCAGCCACCGTATTCCCCAGATCTGCCCCCCTGTGACTTTTTCTTGTTCCCTAAACTGAAGAGGCCCATGAAAGGACGACGTTACGCTACGCTTGACGAGATAAAGACGGCATCGAAGGGGGAGCTGAACAAGATAAAAAAAAATGGTTTTTTGAAGTGCTTCGAAGATTGGAAAAACCGTTGGCACAAGTGTATAATATCTCATGGGGATTACTTTGAAGGGGACGAAATAGATATTCATGAATAAATGAATAATTTTTGAAAAAACACAGTCGCGATACTTTTTGAACACACCTCGTATATATATATATATATATATATATATATAGTTTACCTTAGTTATAAAATGTACATAATGTTAATGTACATACGCCACGCTTCTGAATAAACTACGGTTAGCCCCAAATGATGCACTCCAGGCAACTGGTCAGCCTACACATATGAAGTAGATGTAATAGCATTCAAGAACTGCAAATTACTTCTGCTACCAGTTATCACACTTTACTATGACATGAACCAACAGCGCACAAAGCACACCGAAACCTTCTAAATACCTAAAAGCAAGTGTGATGACAGACTACAGGCTACCGATTTGGCTATAGCTCACCAGTGTAATAATATGTGTGACAAATTTCGTGTCTGATCTCGTTTGAAAACGTTTAAAACCAGCTGGCGCACCTAGGTATTATTGGAGCAAAATTCAAAATCTTTAGGTCCTTGCATAAACTGATTACTTACAACTATCGGAGGCCCAACCAACTTAGAGTCTATGCGAGTCAGATATCTATGAATCAATGAGTTCTATTCCAAATTATTCAATCCGAAAATTATTATTATTAGTATCGTTCATATTATTAACTAGCTTCTTATTATTTACATTGTTACTATTTTATTACACATGCATTTATATCGGAACACCAAAGAAACGTGTCTCAAGTTACACTTGTGTTGACTGAGCAAAAAATTAGAATCAAATGAATAAAGATGGCATGTGAAACGTGTACCACGAGATGTATGATCTATATATACTAGCCGCGTCTCAAAGCCGGCTAATGTCGGGCTTTTATTAAAACTATACATATTTATATTTAAGTAAGGGTTTTTGTAAATACACTAGAGCTTCATTATACACACAACGTCGCACTTCCGAATTTGACAACACCACATCTCTTTCGAATATAAGTTATCGCCAAATACGTTGTTCATCGTCCATTAAGCCGAGCTGTCTCCAGCTGAGTCGCTGGATTCCTCGGAAGCATCGGCGATTCTCATAGCATCATCGACAAGATCTTGGTAGTGAGTTTCCTTCGGGATGAGACGCCTCTCTAAGAAGAACTTTGTGCTCTTGGCGAACGCAGCGTGTAGCCGGTCATCGCACTCTTCCGGCTTCGACTTCATTACTTGCTCAAGGTCTTGAAGCATGCTTTCTAGCCCGAAGTGCTGGTAGTAATCGGCGCAAGTGCCAATGAGCTCTTGATCTTGCTCGGCCGCAGGACGAAGAAATTGACTAACAAAGAGCTGATTAATGAGCTTATCGACGGGCCCATCCAGGCTGTCATCGTCAAAGTCCAACGCGCAATTCATCAGGAAAAGTATATTGCTGAGCGTAACGGACGATACCGTTAAACGTATATCGCTCATCGCCCACAGCTGAAGCAACTCGCGTAGAAGATCCATGACTGTGTCCCTCAGATACTCATCTCTCAGGACGATAGCCCTTGTAGCACGATCTAGACTTTTTCGGTCGGGTTGATCGTCGGCGTTTAGGAAAATCACGTTATTGTGAATCTGCTCGAAATAGTGCAAGTGTTTCTGCTGAGGATGACTACCAGTTGTCCGCGAAAAATGCGCATTCTCGTCCGAGTCCAGGTCGAGGTATAGACACAGTATGAACTCCGCGACCAGCTGCACCAGCTTGATATGCAGATCGATTGCGGCCACGTTCGTGGGTTCGCTGACCATTAGCGAGTAAACGTCCTCAAGCTTCGTGGTGAGGTGGCCTACAACGAACAGCATCTCCTGCTGATCCAAATCGCCTTCTT
Organism: Dermanyssus gallinae; assembly: GCA_003439945.1. NCBI lineage: Eukaryota > Metazoa > Arthropoda > Arachnida > Mesostigmata > Dermanyssidae > Dermanyssus > Dermanyssus gallinae. The sequence continues at coordinate 599,170 of QVRM01006416.1, forward strand.
GCCATCGATCCGTGATGATCTTTAAATGCTGACGGCTAAGCATTTTTTGATCGAGGATTAGGCGTAGAGCCATAGGGCTCTGCTTATGAGTAATTCTGAGAATCTGCTCAAGAGCAGACAGTGGTAACTTGCCGATACCGCCAATGTACGCTGGAAGCATGTACGAGTGCACGTGCTCCAGAAAGCGCACCTCGTCTCGGGACTGGTCCGGATACTGTATGATAATCTTGCTAATGAATGTCGACACTCTACGGAGCATGTAGTCGAGGTGCGGGTCACTGATACGGCTCTCGAGTACACTCAGGTAGAATTTGTAGAACGGCCGTCTTGCTAGGGCTGTCTTCACAAAGAACAATCCATTTATATATTCAAGGACGCCTGGTGTATTCTTCACAGCCATTGCAGCTACGTCCAGCGTAAGCTTGACGTCAGAAAGCAATGCCTTGTGTTTCTGGAGTACGACGAAAAGTGCTTGATTGAGGCCAGTATCCTTGCCTCCATGAAGCATAATCATGACCTTAGCCACGCGCAGATTCGTGTCGGCACATGGCGAACCCTCAAGCGTTATGGGAAACCGCCGTTTAAAGAAGTTAGTTACCTCGTCAGCTAGTTGATGGAAAACGGGCACAGTGGTAGTTGAATTGCAAAGATTTGCCCATTCCACCAGAGTCAACATTGTGCTCGATACGCACGAGAACAAGTCTTGTGTAAGCAATGCTTTCGCTGTGGCACAGCTTTCTATGCCGGCCCACATCGCGAGCAATACCGGTAAGAAAGCCTGAACCACGGCGGCGCCTTCCTGATGCGTAAGCGAACGCTGAACACCTTCACCTTCGGGTGCAAACCATCGGATAGGCGGTGCTACATGAAGACCCTATAACGCAAGCAAATAACACAATAGACCAAAAAATATTGTTACATTACATACCAATGCTACTGAAACCCATATGTTGTGTCGAATTTGTATTTTAGGGGGCATTATTGTCCACATTTGAACCAAAGTTCTTCTCGCTTAAATAAACACCTCCAGGGCTATTCAGTTTGGAATTTTTACCGTTGCACTTTGACTAGTAGCGATTACCTTTATAGTGTAGAGGTGCCGGGTGCTTACTCATTAAGATTTCGGAAGATATATATCTATATATATATATATATATATATATAGATATCTATCTATATATATATATATACACATGTGTGGAGAAGCGCGTCCCACAGAGTCCCGCATACGCACCGTACACGTGACAATGTATTGTTTGCCTCCGCTAAAGAATGCCTGCACAACGCCTTGCACAAGACGGGTCAAAATCCTCGTGACGTCCCGCCACAGTCTCAAATGGTCGGAGCTGCACTTAAGCTCCATGTCAAGCTTGCGCGCCCTCGTGCCCTGCTGCGTAGACGATACCATATCCATGAGGTTCTCCATGATCGAGAAGTTTCGCGCCACCTCATCCGGTACGTGACGAAGCAGCATCTATAATTACATATACACACACACATTCAGACGCATATACTCGTTGGATTAATCACGCTGCGTTGATAGTAAAGGACACATTAATAATAATTGCATGACTGATACGGCCCATCAGACGAATCGCGACCAAACGGATTTCGAAAAAAAAAAGGCTTTTGATGTTGACGAAATCGTTACCGCCAACCGCGAACCCTTCCGACGTGAGAATCAACAATTTTAGAGGACGAGTCGCAATCTAGGATAGCAATCACCTGTCGACGGTGAACCAAATGTGCTAATTATCAAGACGAACTTTCACAAATCGTGCACCAATGATTATGCTGTGCTGCGGACTGTTGCTAAGTTAATACATTTTCCTTATTATTCCAAATCCCACGTCATTCCCCACGCTAGTAGACTGACATGCCGACCAAGAAGGATGATGACACTATGCAGTAGGCGACTGCCATCCATAACGAACAAAAACTTGAGGCTCAGATAACGCGGCCAAATGCACTCTCTCTCTCTCTTTATCTGTTCTACCCACCTCGAGGAGCTGTAGCGAACTACGCTTCACGTCCCACTCAAGGCTAGTCATCGCACACTGTAGATTGAGCACGAGTTTCGCCGCAAAGCCTTTCCGCTGCTCTGGCGGGATCTTGAGTAGCGCGCGATTCAGAACCGAAATCGCGCCGTCCCGAACTACGACTTCGCATCTGGACGTCAGCGCGGCTAACCTATGCACGAGCGCCTGCCGCTGGTCAGACGCCAGCAGATCGAGAATGCGAACGATTGCGTTGAGACCTGCAACAGCAATGACACAATGATGTCTCACAATGTTCACGACGATCTCATCATACCTGGAGGAGTCTAGATCTCTCAGCTGAATTTCTTCTACTCATTAATTTATTCACATTCAGCCGCTACTACAACGGCCACGCGTAAAAAGATCAATAATATTATCATTTTATTATTATTATTATTATTATTATTATTATTATTATTATTATTATTATTATTATTATTGTTATTATTATTTATTTAATTTTTCAGTATTTCCCTACAATTGTAGAGTGTTATATAATTATCATTATCATTATTATTAAGAATATTATCATTGTTTTTTGTATTAGTATTGCCTGGTCGGTGTTGGACCTTACTTTTAGCACAAAATCTGCGCAGTTTTTCTATTGCAAACACTTTGCTTGTAGCGTGCAATGTGCAACCTACGCGATCTTATAGATAAACAAACAAGCAAACAAACAAAACTACTCCTTTATTGAGTTAAGTAATTAAGCGTACGAGTGCCCTAAAATGTTTACTAGAGTATTTCCAATAAACATTTCTATTTAAAGATAAATAAATACTTCCGCTTAAACCGATGAGTTTAGGAACGTATCGTTGTTTAGGAATTAGAAGTTTTTGAACGCACAAAACTTAGTTCGGCTCTAGCTTCAAAATGTACGCTTACGTAAAAAAAAGTATAACTCATGTTGTTTTTAGAGATTATAGATTAACAGACCATCAGTGACAACGGAAGCATTAGCACTGTTGAGTTTCTGCATCGCCAGCGGGAACTGTTCCTTGAGGCATTTGGCTTCGGCCTTTAGCTGCTCGCGAATCACGATCTTCTTGCTTTTGAAGCTTGTGTCCGTAAAGTTGAGACCTTTCTTCTTAATCTTTCCCACCTTTAGCTTCACTTTCTGGAAGTCCTTGCCTTTGGCATTTTTACTGCCCGCCATCGCTGCCAGAAACCGGCGAACAGTGCTGAACGGGGAATACGGAAAGCACGTTCACGATTGTGTGATCACTATCTTCGAGAGGTACTGACTACACAGACAAAGTGCAAGAACAACAACTTTTAATTGCTATCGATTAAATAAAACAAAAAGCGACCTGGCCAATACCCGCCGTGTTCCTCACTAAGAACGAACGCGATTGTTGTTGTTTTGTGGACAGTCAAAACACAGCTCCTTCCGCAAGCACGCCTCCAATAGCCGGTAGCGACACTAACAGTTCCGTTGTTTAAGCCGCGTCCCGTCGTTTATGTCATCGGTGAGAATCGCTGCCTGACACCCCGCTAAAGAAGAAAGCTTAAAGTCGCAGACAGCCGTCTACCGGATTCAAGCCGGATGAGCTTGAGCAGATTCAAGCCTATTACCCACATATTACCCACATAACAATAATTATTTGTTTTTATTAAAAGTTTTATTCCAGCAAGGCAACATTTAACCTCTTTTGAAAGGTTATACATCGCCCCTAAGCAAAAAAAATGTTTGACGATATGTTCATGTTACTATACGTGCTGAAATCTAAACTTAGCACTAATCCTCGTTGTATCAAAATATTGCATCTGTAAAATGTTTTCTCACAAAGCTCTTGCGATTTGTTTTTGCATTTGAGTTTTTTATATTAGAAACGGCAATGCACATAAGGAATCAAATTATATTTATCAGTGAGCGATCTATATGTAGGTCAGAACTGAAAGAGACAGAACAATGCTCGAAAACGTTTTATTTTAACAAACATATTTTTAGGAACAATTAGTAACAGAACCACAAGCAATGGACTTCTACCCAACGCCTGCTATACTAGGATTAAAACCGCGGCTTATCACATCAAAGCCGGAGATCAGGTCCGCAACATTGTACCATCAGCCCTTCACCTACCTAGCAGTTTATTGTGTTTATTTCAAAATGAATCAGCCGTTGCAAATCAGTCCTTACGTTGTCTACTCACAACGTTACATGGCGCCCAGGTTTCCGAATTGGTATAATTTTGTCGATGGTACAAATCCTTCTTAAGAAGACTAAGCGCTTTTATTGTAAAGACTGACAATGCGTTTAGTATATCTTTCCCTGTATCACGGATACTTCCACAAGCCGCCTTTCACGACTGCCACACGAAATTTCGGCTTATCCATGAACAACTACATCCCAAAAAACCTAATAAGCAATTAGTCACATGAGTGTACTTTTTAAAGGTTTTTCAAACTCAGCAACAATCAGCGCATTTTTAGTGTAAACTTGGCTGAATGCAAAGTGCTTGCCGTTTTTTGCTTAACGCAAAAAAGCATTTGCAAGAACATGCGGATGTATTTATTTTTATTAATCTAGTCTCCCCCCTCTCCATGACATCTTGCCAACGGTCAACCGGATTTTCGATCCCTCGATTGAGAACGTCTTGTTTCCTGGAGACGAAGAGGTGTCGTACTTCACTTTGGAGGTTCTGTAAAGATTTAGATTTTTCCAGTTTAAACGTTTTGGAGAGACCGAACTAAATAATAGCCTCGAGGTGCAAAGACCCAGCCTAAGTCGTATAGTTTTTAAGGCTGGTGTCTCTCACATGAAGGAATACCTCTTTCTTGTTCACGAGTTACGGGCGCGCTTGAATCAACATTTTTGAAGTTGTTGGCGATAGATATCAGTGCTAATCGTCTGGTTCCTTCTCCGACGCTGGAGGTCAAAATTGCCTCTGATATTCTACCAAAAATACAACATAACCTTATTGGAGTGGACGTTCTGCCGAGGTTAACTCTGGGAACAGCCTGTGCACTCTGACCAAAATCTCTGCATGCTTACATTCTCCTAGAAACCAATTTTTGAGATAAAGAAAAGATTAGAGGGAACTTGATTCATCGTCCATGTTAGAATCTCTACCACGATACTTTACAAGCCAACGACAGGTCCGTTTGTTGATTGAGGCGCCTTCGAGCTTGGTAGAGATGTTTCGACCAGCTACAACAGCGTTAAAATCTTTTTGTAACTCGTACAGCAAAGTACTCCTAATTTGCACGTATACATTGACCATTTCCCTGCCTTCTAAGAGAACGACAAAGTTTTTGGCACCGAAGCAAAACCTACCGGGTTATATAATAATGGCCGTCCTATCATAGACGTATCACCCTTTCCCATCCGGATATGATTGCCTAGTGAGCGCTGCAAGCCTCCCAAATGAGTAAATATCAGAGCGACAAGAACTTTTTACATTCAATAAACAGTATCCATAAAAACAATTAGTTAAATTACTCCACTCGCAAACCTTGCAGAATTGTTTTATAAAGCGTCGGCAGATGCGGCAGTGTTAAAAGAATATAGAATTAAAAAGATTGAAGTCAAACGGATTTAATCAATTCAATTAAGATGTTAGCAAAAATGTGTAAAGTGTTTGTACAAAAACCTTGATTGAGACGTAGGACGATTTTGGTTACTCAATAACTTTAAAAAACCAGACCAGCCAGGTGTATGCACGTAACCATACGAACTTTACAATGGATATCTAATCTCAAATAAAACTGCAGTTTGAATAAAGCTTATAGATAATATGTATGGCTAGAATTTGTCACGATAGCTTTATCAGAAAGGTTTATATGAATGTCTTGTATCGTATTCGGAAGTATCTTTGTTTGCCTTATCTTATCTATATATTATAGCCTTCTGGAAAGACAAAGACATGCTTTTGCGCAGTCTCCAAGTAGCCGAGGATTTACTGTCAACCCAGGAGAGCGGAGAAACAAATGTGCACATATTTAGCAGGATATGCTGTGCGATACCCCATTATTCGTGGAACGGGTCATAAAACAGTTTGAGTTCCCAGGCACCCCAGCATATATCGAGTTCATACGACATTATGAAGAAAAGATGACAGAGATCGACCCGTTTTTTTGCTGTGCATGGTTTTTACCACCGATTTTTTATTTTAGTATCATTACGAGGCTGTAGTGATATTGATCATACTATTGTACATTTTGCCAAATCTTGAGTTGAAATAAAATATGTAAACCCGGCGTGTAAATTATTTACCCAAAAATTCAAGTTTTATAACTATTTAATTGTGCCAAAAGTGCCGACCTAATGACTCCACTACAGCACAGAGCAGAACCAAAATTGCCACGCTGCCGTAAGTTCCGTATTAAACGAAATCGTAAACGAAACCCCTAATTGTTGATACTGTTGGACAAATTTAAATGAAATTGTATTTAACACTCCGATTCGTTTTGATACTAAACCGAAACAATGCGCATGCGATACGAGGACTCACGGCTTGTACTGCTTATTTGGATATGCAAGCAGGTAAAAATGATTTTCGACTTTGCTCTTTATCCGCATATTAATTCATTTTTCTTAGAAAAGCAAGTAAAACGCATTATTAGCAAACCTTTAAGTTCAACCATTGCCTTTATTTTTTTACAGATAAATACGTTTACGCACGTCTTAAAAACGCAAAGTGTATTACGCACGTCTCAAATTAATGCAATACTGGTGTACTTGATATAATGTCCACTAAAACCTAAGTCCATTTTCCTTGAACGGATATCGACAGCACCCTCTCACGAAAAGGTCAATTTTTGTACAGTGTGTTCGTTGATTTCCGAGCAGCCTTTGACTCGGGTTCGAGGTGCATAGTTCTTAACAAATTCGCTGAACTTGGTGTTCCAGCACCAATCGTAGGACTTCTCCAGGATGTCCTCCAAACAAATCAAGTCGTCATAGATGATGGAGTCACAGAGCATCCGCCACTGGTGCAAACTAATGGGTTCACACAAGGAGACAATCTGAGCCCGCTGATGTTTACACCTCTAATAGCGGACCTGCCACCCAAAATCAAGAAACGACACCCCACGGTCGATATAATTATGTACGCGGACGACCTGGTGATTTACAGCCGGAGTAGATTTCACCTTCAACAAGCATTGGCAACCCTCTCTTCATATATTGCCGACGTTGGACTGGAAATCAACGCCCAAAAGACTGAGGCGATGAAATTTAGACGTGGCGGTAGAATAGCAGAAGGAGACACTTTAAGGCTAAACGGTCATGTTTTGAGCTATGTTAATAGATTCACATACTTAGGCGTGACACTGACGCCCAGTGGCAAAACGTTTGGTGTACATATAGAACAGCGAGTAGCAAAGGCACTGATGGCCGCAACAATGATAGCACAGCCGCAAAAACTGTCACTCAGCACGGCACTGGCTTTGTTTAATATGAAAATAGCACCAACTGCATCTTATGGAATCGAACTGCTCTGGGAGAAACTGAGCACAGCACACCTCGCGTTGTTAGATAGTACTAAACCTGCATCTCTAAAAAGGGTCTTGGGCCTGCACTGCTCAACGCGAAATCGTTTGGTGTATCTTCTTACAGGTACTCCGCTGTTTGTCGAACAGTTAAAGTCGCAGTTTAAGTTCCCAGAGACGCCGGCCTATCGTGAATTTATTAGGCTGTATGATGAAAAGATGGCAGACGTTGATCCCGATTTTTATAACACAAGAGCAATGACAAACACTGAGTGGAAGGGGGTGTGCCGAAATACTCGTCATACGGTTGTAAGATATGCGGTTCACGGGTTCCACCATGCAATATGTAGAACAGAAGGATATCATGACCTAAGTGATCTTTGTATATGCAAATATTGTGGCTTATCATGTTCAAGATACCACGCTGGTCAATGTACGAAAATGACATCGATGACAAGTCTGAATATGATCTCATAGGATGGATTGTGGATATAATGTTCTTATAATATATATGTGTAATGTGCAATACCTAACCAAGGTGACAATAAACGATTGAATTTTCCTTGAACGAGACGGGCTCTAATATAATTTTGCTCCAACGTATTTTTCCGCCCGGAGCGTCTTTGGTCTAGTTCTGTAATTGTCAGTGAGCTGCCGGCGATTGTGAAGCAGAAAGCACCATCAGAGCAACTCGTTCAATGTGTTGGCGATATGGTGCCCGACTCTAAATCCAATATGGCCAGTATGTTCACGATGTGGTGCGCTACGGTCGCTTCCATATGCGGCCCAAAAGAAGAGATCCACCTAGAAGGGGCAACTTGAGCAGATCTACAACCCGTGAACTCCCCAGGGCACACCTTTAACAACACAGTCAGGCACATATCAACGCTTGATTTGACGTTAGCATCAGAAAGATAAATTCACCGACCATAACTGACTGGAGGATCAACGCAGTGCAAGAAGCCATATCCGACCAACTCTGCGTTTGTCGGATAAGACTTCTTGCGCTTCGTTGAAGCTTGCCGAGTATCCAGCTCCCGCCCACATCCTAAGATAGCCAATCGCCCCCGTGCTAGGGGTGCTGGTGGAATAGCCATAATGCCGAAACGCACAGGACCTGCCAGAGCTTGTAACGAGTATGCGCGCGCTGCAGAGCAAAGCACCGGCTAGAACTTTTTTATTTATGAGAAGAGCACACGGAAGGAAGCACGAAGAGCCCTGCATCAAGCAATTTAGAATTAAAAAAAAATATATATATATATACATTTGCAGAATCCTTTTACCATAAATCACAATATGTCTTCAAGATGAAGTAACCAGGTGAAGTTAATTCGAGAAGACAGTACTGCGGCTACCCTCCCCCCCTCCCCAACAAGGAGCAACGAGAGCAATTGCAATTTTAGTGCAACATAAAAACATATTCGAATTATTTCTACGACAATGTGTGTATAGCGTTTTGTCTTCTGCCCAAGCAATGTTCGCTCTTTATACCAAAACTTCGTGACCCGCCTTTGATTGTTTCGAAGGAAAATCACTTGCGCTTGTGTCCACTCTGCCTTGGAGCCCTCTTGAGCGTGATTGAAGTCCATTACGCGCAAGTGTCTAGGTGAGTCAGGTACAGTAGAGAGTAACGGAGAGCGTGAAAGGCATAAAGCGACAGAAAGCTAGCGAGAGAGGGATATATAGAAAGTGAGAGAGAGCTTGGCGGATGGATGGCGCCGACACTCGAGATCGCTGTTAAGATGGAGTTGCGACGAGTTTGCTGTTTTACAATTGCTCATCTTTTGCGAATACAACCAAGCACCAGCCGCAGCAGCGGCAGCAGCACAGCGCAGATTGTTTGCCGGGTGGGTTAGAGTCATCATATAGTAGCATATAATATATTGATTGATAACAAAGACCACCGCCGACGACGAGTCGCTCGAGTCGCACATTACTGCCGTGGCAGCGCGTACCTTGCTGTGCCTTGGCGGGCGGGCGTACGTAACCACGTGCCGTGATAGTGCCGTGTTTCACTACCAGTTGCGTCAGTGTACCAGCGCGAATTGTCTATCGTCTATCGTGTGTCGTCGTCGTCGGGGTCGCTCGCCGCTGGACAGTGCCAGGGAGCAGGTCGACTGTGCAGACGCTGATTATCGTGTCCGACTTGAATTACGGTCGCCGAGCTACATCGGCTTGGCTTCACCGCATAACCTCGACCCTCGAGCCCGTAGTCCATCGTAGAGTTTGTTTTTTCTCATTTTTATCTTGCGGTGCTCTCTTGCTGTTGTTGTTGTTGTTATTCTTTGTCTTCCTCATCGTGCGAGGGACGCCACTCCACGGCCATCGCCAGTAGCGCAGCGGTGAGAGCACAGCGGAAGCACCCTAGCATCGGGAACAGTGACATCTACAGCAGCAGCAACAACAACAACAACACCCCACTTTACCCCACTTCACCCAACCTCACCTCACCGCACCTCCACCAAGCAACCAGCCGTCGAACCAGCGCTAGTCGGAGAATGGCGTGCCCAGGCTCGTCAGCATCATCTCATCCAAAAGGTGGTCTTCTGTATGGAGACTACCTAAAGGTAAGGCGGCTTGCAATCATTGGCCTGGTTGGACTGGACGCATGACAACCAACGTTAATCCGTTTGCTAGTTCATTCATAAACTAACCGGCTTTATAGCCAGATAGATCTGGAGCAGTAAGAGTAACAATGAGTATATAGTATATATGATATCTAATGTATATGAACGACCCGCCTTTGTGTTAGTGCGGTTAGTTTTCTAACTTTTGAACTAAACAAGATTACCGTGTCGCTGTAGATCATTGCACCTTTGCAGCTGTGTGCCTCTCTCTCTCTCTCTCGCTCTCTCGATGACTTTCTTAGCCCTCGATGCATCTTTCCCTTTTTTCGGCCTTACCGCCTCCCTCAAAGTAGCTAAGAATAGTATCAGCAATCGTGTTAGTAGGAATAATCTCCATACATAGTGTTCCCAGTGTGTTGTAGAAAAAAGACGTTTACATACTTTGTGACTGATCTAATTTCTTAATATACGTTTAATTGTTGCTTGTCTATGGTATTATGATGAATCGTATAGGATAGGACCAACACTCACACTACCAGGATATTGTGTGTGTAGGTGTCACATAGAATCACGCTTTCTCAGTGTTTTGTAAATGATTTTTAATTTTCAATCGCACCGCGTTAATCCCAATTTCTAATAATGGAAGCCAGTCCGATGACCATCATGGCAAAAATAAAAAATGCAATAATCCAGTTTCACGGCGAGCAATGGCAGTTCGTTTGCCTTTGCTATCTCGGCGTAATTTTCTCATCTCAAGAAACGACCTTTTTAGAACACATATTAGCATTGCCGAAAAAGCGCTTATCGCGGCAGCCAGTATCAGAAGTCCAACACAGCTGTCCGTTCAGACGGCTATAATATTATTCACGCTCAAAGCTGTCTACGGTATCCAATTGACATGGAGCTCGTGTGGCGAGAATGTCTCCACACCCACTGAGGTCTGTCGATATAGAAGAAAGCCTTGGAAACCACCGAAGGGTGGTTTTGCTAATGCCGGGTTCCTGCACGCAAGCATTATTCGAGATTATTCGACACACAAAAAAATGCAACTAAGTCGAAGATACAAAGGCTGATAGCCTTTGGCAAATGCCTACGGAGGCACGCAGCAAAACTTACATCAGAAACTGTATCTCCCGCCGGCATAAATTGGCGCCTTAATGGAGCGCACCCCAGGCCAGCGTTAGTGCCTATATAGGAGAAAAGAACCCAAACGCGATTTCCAGTCCTAAACTTTGTACAATCCTCGAAATACGCAGGGCCCGAGGCAGTCAACAAATTTCCAGAGAGAAGCCCGGGCGAGTAATTTCTTTTGCGATGGAAACATCTTGACACTTCGCACTTATGGCAGTTGGAGAGTCCTTCCGTCGAATTCGCGCAACATATTAGTTAGTATACATGCGAGCGAGCTCAGTATTAGTTAACATTGAACTCGTTGGCCCCTTCAATTTACCGCAGCCGTCTTGAAGACGTTCCGACACGAGTATTTATTAAAAAGTGTTTCCAATTTCCAGATAATTTTATTTATCTCTAGCTATGACTAAGCAGGCCCGAAAATAATTTCTGGAGGACTGCAAGTGCCTTCGTTGTGGCTGACCCCTGTATCACCTCACCGACTGTACTTGATCCGTGTCGATTCCTCAACTCTAGCGAAAATACTCATAAACCGTTTTTACCACATGTCATATATACCATGTTCAAATTTCCATACCCTAACAGGGCGCATATATGTACTCACATGAATACACATATATGTTTATATGGCTATAGTTATTCATCTTGATATTACAATAAACTTTTCATTTCAGAGGCTAGCGTGGCTCAGCAGATGCGTCAACTATATATATATAGCCTTGCCTGCTATTCTTCTGACGAGCATAACTATTACATGCAGGCAGAGCGTTGGCAATACAAAGCATATCAGGTCCTTACAAGAAAGGAGACAATGGTCTGCTTTCAGAGGTGCTAAGAATGTTTCCGCCTATAGCAGCTGGAATAATCTCGTTTTTATGATGTTTCGGTGGCACTTAACACAGTTACCGTTGGAATCGCGCAGCACTAACACCATTACTTACAGGCTCGGCATGTGGTCAGCTAATGGCTACATATATATATATATATATATATATATATATATATATATATATATATATAATTTTTTTTAGGAAATAATTCTCAAGTAGAAAAAACTAATGCATACTGTTTGTTCTATTAGTTAGAGAAGCTGCTCGACTGTCAAAAACCAGTCACGAGGGAAGCTGGTATAGAGGTCCACGATGAGCATCTATTCATCATTACTCATCAGGGTACGGAGATCTTGTTCTAAATCTAATCTGCATATATATATATATATATATATATATATATATATATATATATATATATATATATGCTTAGTAAACAATATGATATACAGCGCTTTTTAAAACATAAGGTTTAAGGCAACGAATAACTTACGGTGTATGGACGTAGGCGGTACGTTCTATGTATAATTTAGTCTACATGTAAATTACGAATAATATGTATATATTATATTATATTATATATATATATATATATATATATATATATATATATATATATATATATATATATATATACAGGGTGTTTCTATTTGTGTGTCCAAAACGCTAGGGTGTGGTCAAACTCGGTGAGAAAATCATTTTTGCCAATGGGTGGAAGCCGGGAAAACGTTTTGTTTAGGAGTGAGGATGAAATTTATAAAAGCAGTTATTCTGTCTTTTTTCTCCTACATAGTTGTGCAAAATCTACGTTTGCGGGAGAACCAGTCAGCGCACAAAGGAACCGATCATACCGGCGTGTTTGGCGGAAAATTTTGCACAATAAAGTATACATTACTAGCTTGCGTAGCAAAAAGCGAATAGCCAGATTAAGGAAAGTCATAAAAAGTCAAAATGTTACGTTAACGCTTTTTTGTGCAACATCGTAATTTTTTCCATTACGACCAAAAATGCACGTCCAAAAGACTACTCTCAGGCAATAGCAGATTTAATGCCCACTACATTCGTACCAAAGTGATGGTGCTGCGTTACGTAGTTGCCAAGTGACTAAGCTTTTTCGACAGTCATAGTTGTTATGTTTCACGTTGAAGTTTTCACGTCCAGAACCGTAGCATTTTGCCAAGACGTTTCCGCCCCCTCTTTCCATTAGAAAAAATTATTCTCTTGCTGAGTTCTACCAAACCTTAAAATATGTACCTAACTTTCTCATACACCCTATGCAAGTATGCATGCCTTCGCTTTCGATATGACTGTCGAAAAAGCTTAGTTACTTGGCAACTACGTAACGCAGCACCATCACTTTGGTACGAATGTAGTGGGCATTAAATCTGCTATTGCCTGAGGGTAGTCTTTTGGACGTGCATTTTTGGTCGTAATGGAAAAAATTACGATGTTGCACAAAAAAGCGTTAACGTAACATTTTGACTTTTTATGACTTTCCTTAATCTGGCTATTCGCTTTTTGCTACACAAGCTAGTAATGTATACTTTAGTGTGTAATGTTTACTACTTTGCTTTACCCGCAAACGTAGATTTTGCACAACTATGTAGGAGAAAAAAGACAGAATAACTGCTTTTATAAATTTTATCCTCACTCCTAAACAAAACGTTTTCCCGGCTTCCACCCATTGGCAAAAATGATTTTCTCACCGAGTTTGACCATACCCTAGCGTTTTGGACACACAAATAGGAACACCCTGTATATACACACACGATCAAAACGCGTTAAATGATACCTTGACTCAGGCAGTGAGATGTGTCGGTTTTTCGTGTGCACTGGAAACCTCGGGTCTATCCAGGAATGATGAAAAAACCTCACGGTCCCATTCTGCCCCCCTTTGCGCGTGACAGCATGCTTGTTTGGGATGCAAGTATAATCGATTCATAAGCCCTTTCGATGGTCGCTGCAGGCGCAAACGCAGGTCATGCTTTCAGGCTATCCGTCAGAAATTCTTACGTCAGAGGCTGTTAGTCGACATTCACCGAGGAAATGCAGCACCTGTTTGAAACACATTTCTTAAACTGGGCTAATCCTGGGTTAGATAACCCGTGACTACACGTTCTATACCAGATGCATCGTATACGGGTGCCATTATCTTGTATGCTCCCGTAGGGAGTTTCATAAGAACTTTAGTACTCAGTGTATTTTTCGGTTCTGCCCACAGCAATGCCCTAAGTAGCACTCGGTTAGTTGTTCGGTTCTACATCGAAGACCCTTGCACGTCCTCTCCCGATGGAACGGCAGAACAGCAAATAATTATGTTTAATATTAAAATGAACAACTTTACATGTACGCTATTTGATTAATATATACGAGGTGTGTTCAAAAAGTATCGCGACTTTTGAATTTTCGCGGGTTACGTATATTCGAATTTCGATTTTTTGTGGCGTTATGTTGGTACTCATGTCTCTCACTTATGCCGACAAGCTCGGCCATTTTGAATGTTCACTTAATTGTTGACAGCTGCTTTGCTTGCACGTGTTTTGGATCGTCTTCGATTTTTACCTATTCAAAAAAATGGATCAAAGAACCTGTATCAAATTTTGTGTGAAAAACGAAATTAAGTGCGCGGATGCATTCCGAATGTTGACTGTGGCATACGGAGAAGCTACCTTGGACCGAAGCAACGTTTATCGGTGGTACAAAATGTTCTCAGAAGGCCGAGAAGATGTGAACGACGAAGAGCGTGCCGGACGCCCGAGCACTTCAACAACAGACGAAAAAATTAATGAAGTGGAGAAAATGGTATTGGCCAATCGTCGAATCACCGTTAGAGAAGTTGCTGAGGACCTAAACATATCGATTGGCTCGTGCCATTCGATTTTTATCAATGATTTGGGCATGAGACGGGTCCCCGCGAAATTCGTACTAAAATTGCTCAATTGCGACCAAAAACAGCATCGCATGAACATTGCTAATGAGATGTTGGACTCTGTCCGCGACGACCCAAATTTGTTCCAGAGGGTCATAACTGGTGACGAATCGTGGGTTTATGGTTATGACGTGGAAACCAAAGCTCAATCATCTCAATGGAAGCTGCCGCACGAACCAAGACCGAAAAAAGCGCGCCAAGTTCGGTCGAATGTGAAAGTTTTGCTGACAGTTTTCTTCGATTGCAGGGGCGTGGTGCATCATGAGTTCTTGCCACAGGGTAGAACGGTCAATAAGGAATATTACCTGCAAGTTATGCGCAATTTGCGCGAAGCAATCCGCCAGAAACGCCCGGATTTGTGGAAGAACAAAAATTGGCTTTTGCACCACGATAACGCCCCTGCTCACACATCGTTGCTTGTGCGCGAGTTTTTGGCCAAAAACAACACACTAATGATGCCGCAGCCACCGTATTCCCCAGATCTGGCCCCCTGTGACTTTTTCTTGTTCCCTAAACTGAAGAGGCCCATGAAAGGACGACGTTACGCTACGCTTGACGAGATAAAGACGGCATCGAAGGAGGAGCTGAACAAGATAAAAAAAAAATGGTTTTTTGAAGTGCTTCGAAGATTGGAAAAACCGTTGGCACAAGTGTATAATATCTCATGGGGATTACTTTGAAGGGGACAAAATAGATATTCATGAATAAATGAATAATTTTTGAAAAACACAAAGGTCGCGATACTTTTTGAACACACCTCGTATATATATAGTGCATAATGTGGGTGCACTGCATAGATACATGCGAAAAGTTTAAACTTTAAAATTTGCCACGTAGTGAACAGATATCGTGTCGATTCTCCCATAGACAACGGATTGGGAAACTGGTGAACGTAGGCATATGAGTGCCACAATATCCCCACCCAAAACTCGATTTTTTAGTGAACCTTTCAATCTGCATGACGAACCCCGTGAAGGACGTCCAAGAACGGCAACAGAAAACATGTAACTCGTTTGAAGGCTGCAATTGAGTTAAACATAGCGTATGCATCGCTAGAAAATCGTTGAGGCTTGGGTGCTAAGTGGGGATAAGATTATAAACGACCCCCTAAGAATCACCAGAAATCTGCTTGCGTACCTTGTGATGCTGGCCTTTCTGGCTCGACAATATCTGATAAATTTCGACAAATGCCGGCTTTCGTTTTTCTCGAAAGTCGTCACAGGTGATGGAACTTGAATACAATTATATGATTCGCGGTGAGGAGAAGCAACAACTTAAGGTAATAGCTGCCATCTTGTATTCGTTTTCACTTTTCGGGCTGACCTTCAGCCGACATTTAACGTCTACAAAACTGCACTAGCATTGCTTTGTAAGACGAAACCCATAAATACAAATGTACAACGGTGGGGCTCGAACCCATGCATCTATATGCCCCTTTCGATTGTGAGGCGCACGCAAGTGCACTACGCCACCGGCTTCGGTACATTGTTCTCCGGGAGTGCAATTATGGCGATGGTCGAAGTGGAGCAAGATAATACAGTAACAAAGGACTGATATACGGCAGAAGGCCTACCAACCGTGATATTGACCCGAATGCTGTAAACCTTCCGTCGCTCTCGTTTTTACTGAAGAATAACGACACGCGAGCACTATCGCAACTTTCAAGTGCCGATCTAATCAACCGTTTTTTCGACGTGACAATGAATAATCGCAGAAGTCAAATCATGTTTTTACCAAAATGTATTCCAAGACTTGAAACAGTCAATAATATGTTCGCCTGGCGTGTAGCCAGAGAATTGCACAACAAGGAGGTTTTGGGGGCGTCCTTGCCCACCTAGCTTTCCTTCTTACCCTTTATTCGGTAAATAAAGGCGTTTTCTATTCTATTCTATTCAACCATTGCACTCACCAGGAAGAGCTTGCTAAGACGTCTGGTTCCTCCATTATGACTGCCCGTCAGCCCGCCGGGTTAAAACCTCGGAGGCTTTCTTTGCCGAGTCACGCTGGTGAAACACCAAATTGGCACCATGCGATTTCTCCTTTTTCTCCAAAAAAAATCACGAAAAATGTTTCGCCGGTAATGCCAGGTGGAGCTAGAGAACATCGAACAACGAATTGCAAGCGTCTTTTTATGCAATAATCTACCGTTTCGAAAAAGTTATAGATTGGCTAACATTACGTCAATATGTGAATGAAACATAAAATGTAAATAAAAATTATACTTAATCCCCTCTCGCCTTTCGTGTGTACAATACAAAATGTCTTTCTATTCTATACTGGCTGAATATAAACATACAATTCAATGCAAACATTAAGGTCTCAGTGCCAGTCCTGCTAGTAAGATGGCAACATTTTGCACACAGCATGTTTGATGCGTGATACGACGCCAAATGCATGCGTCACTTGGCTCGTAGAAACCCTCAGTCCGACATAGCGTATGGTGAAATCCATGGTCCTATACGATGCAGTTGATGCCATTCTCACATCTAAGAAGGTAAACGCTGCCTTCCGTGCAAACACTTATAGGCTCTTAGGTGTCGTTGACGTGTGGAGCCCGGTGGCGTGGTGCATTCCGCCTGCGCCTCGCGACTGGAGAAGACACATAGGTGCGCTGGTTCAAGCCCTACCGGTGCACATTTGTATTTATGGGGGTCCGTCAATGAAGCATTGCGAAAAGCAGTGCGCAGAAAATGTCTTGTCTAAGGGGTTTGATGCTTAGGTATGTGAACCTATTTACAAATTTTAGGTCCTGCTCGCGTAGTCTGAGCGACGCTTCTCTAAGTATTATGTCTGCCGTCTTTCCGTTCTGATCTCGATACCGATTGTCGTCTATTGTAGTCAACATAGCTAGCGCCTGCTAGGGGTGGAACCCAGTTTTAGCGGCTTTGTCCGAAGCTATATTAGTCGTTAACACTGACAAGGCATGTCAGTATTCGACATGCTAGCCATGACTAAGCGCTGCTCGGCATCCAGATGCAGCCCTGCTGCACTCTTTCCGAGTAGGCTCGAGCGCGGGAGTCCACCACGGTGTAGCCGAACGATGCCCCGGAGGACTCTAAGTATCTGGCTTCTGTTAATTGCTTGATCCCAATGGCCCGTCACCATCAGTTCGTGCAAGCTTTTTCTCCCTGTCGAGAGGATGGTCTCGCATTTCTTATGGGCAAGTTATAGTCCAGCTCTATCCATCCATCTCGTTTTCGACCGGAGAGTCATGCTTGTCTTTAACACTAGTACTTCGTCTGTCATTGCGTGGGTAATGACGGTGCAATCATCCGGGCACGCAATCATCTCCACCCCTGTAGGGGATCTTCCTGTCTCTAGACGTCGTCATTATGTTCCAGAGCAGGGGGCCCAGGATTGACCCTTTGTGGACCTCCTGCGGTCATGTCTATCTCTACTGTGCCTTTAAAAACCCTTCTGTCTTCCAGGTAACTCGAGACGTTCCCCTCTCTCTTATTATATATATGTGTATATATATATATATATATATATATATATATATATATATATATACGTGTGAAATTAATATAAATATTTCTATGTTTGTAGCCTACGAGCTGTGGTTTAAGCAAATTCTGGTCGAATTGGAGTCCATGCGGCCGCTGTTGGAGGTTAAAATTGTGGAGGAGGCAAATATGCTGCTCATCACGCAAAGACTTAATCGAATCGTTCTTATACTGAAGGTGAGCATTCAAAAGTTTATTGCATAAAACGGTGGGCATGTAAATCAGTATAAAAATATAATTTACTAGTTGCAATTCTAGTGGCTGTAGTTTTATAGAACCGACGGACCGAAATTACCGATTTTGAGGGACTAGTATAATTTTACGTACTGTTGCGTACTGTCCCGCCAATTGAGGTTCTTTTGAGAGCTATTAATAGTCGTCATTTAATTCCGATATAAGTAGGTATGAAACTACATTTGCCTAGTAAATTGAGTTTTTTTTTGTTTACTATTTTTATTCCTACGTTTGAGTTCATATCATTTAAACAAAAGTACTACTCGATGCGTTTCGAGATTCCGAGCTTTCCTAAAATAAATACGCGACGTAATAATAATATTTATATTAATTGTATTAAATGGCGAGTCGTATCAGAGATAACTGGGCCAGCAAATTATTGTTCGGCATCAACCTCATGACGCCTCAAACCTACAATTTTCGGCCCTCGTGTTTTATGCTTGCATACGAGTGATAAATGCACTTTTTGCACGCTGAAGCTAACGCCGCAGTTGCGTTATTCGCGGGTGTTCGGTGTAGTTGTTGGTAGAGCAGGTGGCCATCCTCGAGACGATGACGCCACTGGACTTCCTCGAGTTTCGCAACTACTTAGCGCCGGCCTCGGGCTTCCAGAGTCTGCAGTTTCGTCTACTTGAAAACGTACTAGGAGTGAAAAACGTATGTATTTTTCGATCGCATGTACATACTTTATATGGCCAACCAGTGCATACAGTATACGCACAGTTCGAGGTCACACGAATTACGAACGACTACCAGCGAACGAGCGATTGCAACAACTGTACCTTTAACGCTGTTTGCCCATCATTTACTGATCTGTTGATATCATCTGTTGATCACATACTATTCGAGACCAGTCTAAAAGTAGGACGCTAACGCCAACAGAAAGCAATAGGACAGGATAACATCAAGATGATGGGACTAAGCTAGGCGCCATAAAGTAAGTCTCGCGAACGGCGTTAACTTAACCGTGCCGCTTCCCCTCAATCGGGCCCTACTAATATGTGCTTTACAAATCTCCACTCATTTGCCGTGCCGATCAAATCGGAACGATCGCCAGGAGCATCGTGTCAACTACAGCCGTGACAACTATGTGAACGTGTTCAAAGACCCCAAGGCTATCGAGCAGGTGATTAGGTCACACGAAAGACCTTCCCTGCTTGTCCTCGTTCAGGTCAGTTTGAGTTCCGCTGCGTCGGACCTGTATGGCATGGTTCAGGGACTCTGACGTTTAAAGATAGCGTCCTAATAATAATAATAATAATTTTTATTATTATTATTATCGTGAATCATTATATATATTCTTCTAATTTATAATACAAATAATAATAAAAAAATATTATTATTATTATTATTCCAAATGAACAAAACAAATCTTCCTAGCTGGAGTGTTTTTGTCTAGAGCGAGCAAAGACTACTTCAGAAGGGTGGCCTAAACAGATGCGGCAATTCCACGTCGTGTGTCAACATCAATGCTTTACTTAAAGAAGGATGATATTGTGCTATAGCCAGATGAAAGGTTTAAGAAATGTTTGACCTTGCGAATTAGTAGCTTGGCCCGGACGCCAGGTTATTATTATTATTATTTATCATAATTCTTATTCTCAATGAGTACAATCATGAGGAATACACATCTGCTTGGCCTCTATTGCTCATTCGTTACTCGTCTACCAATATATAATTAGTAGGTGTCAGGAGGATATCAGAAGAATACGAGCCAACATTAGCTTTAACAAGAATACGAGTAATCATTGTCATCATCATAATAATAATATTAGGTATTGCTACTACGAAAAGTGGTTGCGGGCTAATTATAGCCGGTGACAAAAGACGGAGATTAATAGCAGCACTATATGCAACTTGCCCATGGGAGGCAATATCTATCGTGCCAACTGTTTGGCAAACCCTTGTGCCTTTCGTGCCATTGTTTTAACGACTCTGGCAGAATAACCAGTTTGAATCTACCTATCTAATCTAATTAGGTTCAGTTGGGTGTCTTGGTTTATATTAGTAGAGATTTTGTACTGTTGCAGACTAGTCAAAATACACCAATACAAGAAGCGCAATAACAAGTGAATGAAGTTTTGGTGTTCGATAACATCACTGTAACTGTGTCGAGAACTATGTGTCATAGTAATGTATCATCGTTGATTGAAAACTGCTCCCTAGGGCTGGCTGGAGCGTACTCCAGGACTCGAGGAGGACGGCTTCGATTTTTGGACGAAGTACAAGACCGTGGTGACGCACATACTGACCAGCATGCAGGAAAAAGCGGAAGCAAGCAACGATACTCAGATGATGGAGAGTGTTACCGCAAAAAGAGTCAGTATGAGTCAAAACAGATCGAATAATACGAATTGTTGAACATTTAAGGTGAAAGCAACGTATAGACAGAATAATGGTTGTGGCTTTATGCTATACGTCTTTGTTACTAATCGTTTTAGGCAATGCAGCACACTGTCCACATATTAATTTACATAAAGTCAAGTACATGATTACTGTAGTTTTCAGCAGATAGCAGATCGACGTCGTGGGACAGACAACGTAATTTATATATATGTGTGTCCTATTTATATATAAGCATGTCCCCTAGTGTGTGAGCAAATTTCCTTTATTGTAGATAGTTCTAGTAGATATCTGAACAGGATAAATAACATATCGGTGTGTTGTACAAGCTCAGACGCAGTATACGGTTAAGCGCTGAATTCGTCTTTTTTTAAGTGCACCACTGATCTATATTTGCCTGTCAATGAACTCAGAGGCGGAAACGTGCCTATGCAGTAGAGTACATTGTTATTATGCTTGTTTTCGGTGAAGCGTATTTCTGGCGAGCACTAACGTATACACGCTCGTGCGTATGCATGAAACGGAGATGTTTAGTGCTTCTGTTGTATCGTGCCCCCGGTCGATCTGTTGCTAAACACATTAATATTATTGCTGATTCCGTGACAGGCGATATTTTCGACTATATTTGATGAGTCGCTGCACGACGAGCTGGTTCGCCGTGGCGAGCGTCGTCTGTCGTATCGAGCCCTGCAGGGCGCCCTCATGATCTACCTGTATAGGGACAATCCGCGTTTCCACCAGCCGTTTCACATGCTCACCCTGCTGATGGACATCGATTCTCTCATCACCCGCTGGCGATGTGAGTCCACACTGTGCCCCTAACAAGTCTTCCCTCTGACCTACGAACCACATACAGAGGTGTTCTTTCACACAGAGCGTAATCCACACGTGCTAATGTATACGAAAATTGTAGAGATGTATCACAGAGAAAGAATATATATATATATATATATATATATATATATACAGGATCAAATTAAAACACAAATATTTTATAGAATACTCTTTTACATTTTTTAATGACACTCTGAAAGAGTGATAATCTGACACTTGATTCGATATTTTTTCGCAATCGTTCATTTTGGAAAGTCTTTCTGGACGGCTCTGTTCAGCAAATGCTTACGTACGGGAGATCTCCTTGATAGTTGGGGCAATGCCAGCTAGCTAGTGATGATTGTAGATTTTTTTAACTCGGCACCTAAAATTACGCGAATGTTAATGGAGTTAGGTGTTCCCCGAAATGTCCTTAACCTTCTCGCAGCAGTGCTTTAAGAAAACAGGATAAACTGTAAACTCCCACCCTTCTTGGACACCACAGATCTCTCTTAGAGGGAAAGCTTAAGCCCACTATTTTTCTCAGTCCAGCTAAAGGATCTCCTGGTCCAAACGAGAGGATACAGGAAGCTTGTAGAGGTCATACTATGCGCAAACGACCTCGCCACATACCGAGACAGTCGGTTTCAGGTTCAACAGACCTTGATTCGGTTCCAGGTAGCACTGGCAGGTTTGGGCTTGAAAAATCATATGTCGAAAACGGCGGCAATGAAGTTCAAACGAGGAGGCTAGATTCGGCTCGCATATTTAGGACATCGGCTTTCAGCCAGTGGCCCAAGTTTTACTGCACACATATTCGAAGACGACAATACAGGAAGGCGAAGATGGCATCATAGGCAATCAAGTCGCAACCTACCCTTGCGTCAACCCTCAGGTTATTTCTTCAAATGAAAAGGCACGAGACGATGGGTGCAATTGAAGTCTTAATTTAAAAGTTATCATCTTTCTCACTCAGAGACCTAAAGCGCAAGCACAACTAACAGACGGTTTCAAGAGGCCAAATATTCTCGCCCCGTTCGTCGTTCGAGTTAAAACTCATCTTTTTGAAGTGCTTCTAGCGGACTAAATTGATGAAAGTCGCAGTGTAACATGTTCGGGCTGTAGGACAACTGCTCAAGCTGCTCCCACTTAAGCTTCATCAGTACGCCTTATGTAATCCTGGAGATGTGTGGACGAGCAATATCATAGAGCAGACTCACTCCGTCCGTGAGCGGCCCAAACAGTTTGATGAAGTTGCGTAGGCTACGGTTGAGTATCAAACCCGAGGCGTCGAAAATTACGGTAAAAATTACCTTCCCCGTGAAGGCAGATTTGAATTTTTTAGGAGGAGGTGACAACGCATGTTTCTGCTGAATGCTGTCCCGCATTATGTCTGGCTTGAAGTGATGGCTCTCGTCACCGGTGCCGCGGCGCTTCAGAAAAAGGAGATCTTTCATAGCCGAAACCGGAGTTGCAGTCCTAACCCCATACGCAGTTTCTTTTGCGGATCGCTAAACTTCTTCAGAACCCACTGCGCGCGATCGAGCTTGGCCATGGTCTCGAGTCATCACTCCCGGCTTCACGAAAACGGGCACTCCACGTTCTCACTGTCTTGTTAAACACACAGTCTCTACCCTATACGGCCACTATTCGGAAAGAATATAGGCCGATTGAACACCTTCCGCAGTTAGAGATCTAATAACACTTTGTTGCTCCTCAATCGTTGAATTTTGCAATGGGAACGCTACGATGTGTTCACAAGTCATGTCACGTCAATCGGACTGGACACACAACTGACTGCTTCATTCCTTCCGCATGCGCAAGCGCCCGCACACTACGCCGGACACTCAATTTGTGTCCCTAGATGCCTCGCTACGTTTTCTCAGAGTAACCGATTCAAATTTCAGCCGGTTTTGTTATCACTACGTTTCTTACCTCTTCATTTGATATACCTTTATATATATATATATATATATATATATATATATATATATATATATATATATGAATAATGTTTTTATTTAACTAGATAGACGGTCATTAGGCTCTTCCTCTGCTCCATTTAAATAAATAAAATCTTAATGCCTTGATAGGGAACAAAA
This sequence comes from Dermanyssus gallinae, assembly GCA_003439945.1. Lineage (NCBI taxonomy): Eukaryota > Metazoa > Arthropoda > Arachnida > Mesostigmata > Dermanyssidae > Dermanyssus > Dermanyssus gallinae. The sequence goes on from QVRM01006416.1 coordinate 623,097, forward strand.
AAGTACAGAAGCGACCATACCAACGCCGTTGTATTTTTACTGTTTGTTGTACGTGCGCGGACGCTTTTGTTGGCACAGATAACCACGTGCTGATGGTTCAGCGGATGATCGGCACGTCTCTTGGTGGCACCGGTGGTTCGTCCGGCTACCAGTACCTTCGTTCGACATTGAGGTCGGTGCATAGTAATTTGGTGCATTCGACACACTTGTGCTTGACGTCTTCGCTTGCAAACTTGCGTCCTGAGCTGATTTGACCGCAACGAATAGTGTGTGCTCGGTGCTTGCCACAACTGCATAGGCAAAAAAAACATATATGTACACGATAGCAAATATATGTTTAGAATGCTAGACAAATTAAGAAAGAGAGAGTTTGTTTGCGAGAACCTTGTGTGTGTGTTTTCTGTTGGTTCTAACTTGCAGCGATCGCTACAAGGTGTTTCTGGACCTATTCAACCTTTCGTCGTTTCTCATTCCCCGATCCTGTCTGCCACCGCTGACGCCGTCTCTCGCCAAAACCCTGCTGCTGACGGAAAACTACGGCGATATGGAGAAATTCCTCTCGTAAAAACTAATCGCTCAGACTATAGCATAACTTGGCTTTTACAAATGCAACGTTTTGAATTTGATCAGCGTCCTCGGACGAAATAAATTTTTGATCTGTACGTATCAGAGATGTTTAAACTTGGACTGAATATTGACATGTTAAGTAAGTAACAGTCTAATACGAGTATAATTATTAAAACAAAAAATGTCAAACACTAAGGAGGCACAATCTGAGATCTGAGAAGCCTGATATACTATCGGATCATACTCAAATATAGAACAATACTATTCAGGAATAATATGTTTGATGTATACATATGTTTGTCGGACAAATTCCTAATTAGAAAAAAAAAACACTTGCATACAACATAAACATGGAGAATTTTATTTCTAAAGAAAAAAAAACTATGGAGTTACAAAATAGGGTATCCACTGATTGCCCGTTGTCGTTACAATGACCGTGGCATGTGTGGACATGTTACTCAATTATATATACATGTACCTTATATAAATACGTATTGTAATCGCCGCGTGTCGCATTCGCTGACGAATCGCCTATACCTGTTCGCTATCGGATGCATCTGCCTGCTACCGATCATTAACCAGGAAACAATTAACCAGGTTGATAGATAGATAGGTAGACATTCGATTTCGGACGCACAATGCGCGATTTACGCACGTGTAAACTACCACCAACCATCGAGATCTAGAAGTACCGCTGCGCGCCCCGATCCGACTGGTTCCATCCTCGCCGAATTGTCGTGCCTAACTGCTCAGCCTCGCGTTTGTTGGCGGTCTTCTGTTTCTTGGCAGCCGTCTCCTTGGCTCGCTCGTTCTGGACGTCGCGCACAGCCGCTCCCTTGCCCAGGTCCTTCGACAGGGTGTTTACCTGTCAGGAAGAAGAAGAACAGGAAGCGAACAAATAGGAAAATAATCAGAAAATAAGATCTTTGATAAACACCCAAAACGTATTGTTTTCGTTAAGCATTCATTCGAAACAGAAAACACTCACTTGTTGTAAGGCGGTCACCTTTGTGTTATAACGGAACAATGCTGAAAAATGCTTTAAAAAATAGACTTACTAAAAATGTTTATTAAACTGCTGAGGATCACAAGTTCCAGGGTCAATCGTTTCGACGTCGAGCATGGCTAAACAATATCCTCTGTGTCCGCACTGATTACATCAATAAATAGAACATGGATGATATCTACTCCATATAATTCCGTATCGGAGTGTACGTTTAAATCACAGATAAATGGAATAGATAAATATAAAAGCCCTAACTAGCAAAGCCATTACAAAACGCTTGCACGATATATCATTTGATAGGTTTCTATATATAATATATATATATATATATATATATATATATATATATATATATATTACTAGATTTTCCCCCAATATATGATTTATACGTTTTTTTTTCAAAAGAAAATGCATAGTCTGTTTCTATCAGGCTTCCAAGAACCCGCTGTGTTACCGTGTACATAAAGTATCACAAAATTCCAAATTTGTTTTCCCGCTGCAATCTCCGGTAGAAGTTCTGCTTATAACGCGTAGACGCATAGATAACATTGAATACCTTAACCATATGCTTGGAAAGATTTTTCCTATCTTAGTGTAAATATGACAATCTATTCTTCCTGACCTGTAAAATATGTTAAGAATTTAAACCTTATTTCTTGAGGCTCAACACATTTGTATGCAACTCTATATTAGTATTTGCTATAAAGACTAATATAGGGTTGTCTAGTAGCCACTGATCTTACTTTAAACATAGGTTCAAAATATGAATGTGCAACTAGTTGTGGGCAGCACAAAATACTTCGAGTATATCTGCAGGTTTCTCACTATGAATGAGCGAGCAATTCAGTTCGCTCGTTGTGTTGCTATTAATGCAATGCCCGTTACGCATTCTGTACATCTCTGATCTAACAGATGCCACGATTTTGATAAGTTTTTTATCAAAAAAGGTCGTGTGTCCAGCAATTGTTTTAGATGAAGTGAGTCAGACCAAATGTAAAACGAAATACTATTTCTCGCAATTTTTTGCAGTCATCGGGTGAGTTCGCTTTCCACACATGTTCACATCATCCACACATACATTACATTGTATTTTCTTTAGAATGATTTTCTGCAGCAAATTAATGGAACATTAGTAGTCCAAAAATGGTTTCTTGCGGGTAATTAAACGTGACTTTGCCCTACTCGAGTACGGCTTTTTGGTCAGTATGGTATCGGTCAGCTGATATAGGAATGTTCTCTATGCATGTTACCATTTTACTCTCCACCCCAAATGCTGGCAGTACTTTAAGTCCTTTACTGTGTGTTACAGTCTGGAAAGTTGTCGGAAGTTGAAATCGATATATATATATATAGAGAGAGAGGGGGGAGAGAGTTACTGATTCGATTAATAAATGATTATAGATAAATATCAAGTCAAATCAAGACTATACATGTGCACATATTTAGTCAAAAGTATAATTCTCCTATTCGGGTGATAGGTTAGGTGTTCTTTGATAATAAATTGCGGATGACATTGCGGAATAAAACGTTAGGGACGCGCAGTATGTTGATAGAAAATTCGTTGAGGAGGATCATGAAATAAAGACTAAATAAAGGGACTCGTTGCTACCTGCTGCATGACGGCTTCGGGGTACTGACAATCGAGTAGCAGAACATTCACGTACGCCTGGGCCAGACAGAGCAAGCGGTTCTCTTCGAACGTATCGGCGTACTGCAGCAGGAACTCCTCGCGAAGTTCCCAGTTTTCGTCGCTTTCCCACGGATTCCGGTAATTTTCGATGGGCTGCGACAGTGGCATCTGGCGACGCTCGATCAATAATCAATTCAAAACACAGATACGTTAATGTGGTTTAGTGAAGACGAAGATTCACTAGAAGGTTCACGGACCGCTAGCTGTTCGTAAACAATGAATCATAAATCAAACGTAATTTCATAAATCAAACGCGCCTTTAGCTAACACAAACTTAGCATTATGCCCCGCCATATATGTATAAATTTACTTATTTGGCCGCAGCGAGAGCTTTTCTGGAGAGCCTCTCTGTATATCTTTCCCGCAAACTCGGGCGCCGATCTATCACTGTCAACTTCAATGCCGTTAAATGCCGATCACAAAGACAAATTACAAAACTTTGACGCATTTCATCGCTGGCTTCATCAAAACGCGACTCAGTGAGTAGACACTCACTAGCCAGTCAAAATGCTTACCGTGCTTCGATTCAGTAGAGAAAGAGACAAATTATGGCACAGAGTTACTGCTGCCGGCAATGATCACACAAGCGAGCACACGATACGAGAATATTCACAAAATAGCCAAGCACCAAATCGAAACACTGACATCCACGACAGCTCCACGTCGAAAAACTGGTGTCACAAACACGGCGTCGCTACGCGCTCAGCTGTTCGCCAGCTCCGATTGTGTTTTCGACAATCTATACTAACTACCCAATAGCACCAGCAATGATAATCTGCTAGACTCTACCGCCCGGCAGAAATAGATGAACCAGCTGCTAGCTGGTCGGGCTTGGATTAACTCGAGTATTAATTACTTCGTACCCAGGCTAGATTTTAGATCATTTTGTTAAGAACGGTGTTTTTTTTCGTACACAAGCCACACACCCGCCACTCCGGGGGTCGTCTGAGTCGATGCGGCTGCCTCGATGACGAGGCGAGTGTCGACCAATGGCGCGCTAAGATCAACAACAATCTGCACCGCGGTGGCGGCGAGGGCCGCCCATGCAGGGCTATATAAGTATCCCGGTATGAAGAAATGCCACGCAGTGCCAAGTCTGGGAGAAGCGAGGGGCGGGGGGGGGGGGGTGGGCGAAATACGGGTTTAGTAGGTTTGTGAATTCTACAATAGTTGCTGGCAGCTACCAGCGACGCACGTGCAATATGCATTCCCGAAACCTCCCATAAAAAAAAAACAGATCGATCAGCATAATCTCCAATCACAGAGGAGAGCGTCGGAACGTTTTGGACCGCGACGAAATGGTCCCAAGTGTAATTAGGCAATATTTGCTTAGTTTGGATCGGACGGAAAACGGGGTCGCTACGGGAAATCTCGATCAGGATGTCTCGGGTCTATCGGACAGGCATACCACGGAGAAGAAGCGAAAAACGCCAAGTAGTTGATCTAAGATCATTTTGCCATACAATATACGTGTACAACGATCTGATCATGACGATGGCCTGTGAATTTTTTATGCGTTATAGTTTATGCTGATAGAGCGACAAAGTCCCCGTTTCACCCCAGCGACGGTTGCACTCACTGAGACTGTGGTTATTGCGGTAAACGTCATTTCCGTTTATAGGTTAGTAAGAGTGACCCCTCTGCTCCCGTTTCGCCGTCAGGTAGGACAAATATGCTAATATGGCGCACAACGGTCAGAAAAAGGTGCCTTTCAATCAATAATACGCAATCAATAATACGTATTGATTGGGAGCTACAGCCTCCTATGTGTACAAAAAATACTAGTTTCGTTGAGTTGTGGTAAACGGCATTACACAACGGTTTCACGACACCGATCGACATTTTACTAGCGAATGAAGTTTGTGACATATCTGATATGCATACATCGGCGTGATCTAAAAGAGGAGTAGATTTAAGCTAGTCGTTGGTGCGATCAATCGGAGTGTCGCCAGAACTGCTTGTCTGCTTCTGAAGCAGATCTAGTGAACTTTTGCATAGAACGTTTTTTTTACCAGATCGGCGTGTTGGAGACCGGCCAGGGTCAAATGCCGCGGGATTACTGGTAGACACGGGCAGTATTGTTTCTGGCCCTGGCCAGGGCCCATTAATTTATGTGGCTAAGTGAAACTCGTGGTGTAAAAGTTACCACTAAATGTGAAAAGTCATTTACTAATTCTATGCGAACATGGTTGCGTTTGACGCAATTATATGGGGCGGTATATATTTATTTGCGGCCGCAACAGGGAATCTTTGTGTTAGCTGTGTTAGTATAGGTGTTTTTATCAAGACACCACTTGAAAAAGCTTCGCTGAAATAGTATTGCAAACGGTATTTTAACTTTGCAAGAGTTACAAAAGTATTTGCGTATAATTCAAGAGGTGTCTTCGCTGCTAGTACCAGTCCTGCCAATCCGGTTATATAAACAAAATTAAAAGGAGAGGGCTTGAGAAGAGATGATAAAACATATCACTGAGAGTCAGCGGTTATACTGTCACAAGGACTGTTGGGAAAACTCTAGATATTTCAACATGTCCGGCCCTAGGCGCATTGATCATATTCCGTACGGCGATTCCAAGTACGCAGAGGACGGGCGAAAATATTTAATTAAAAACAATCTCTTTAAAATGATGTGCTTATCGCCCTACTTCAATTCACGTAAGATTAAGATGCCGTTTCATTTTCTATCGTGATCCACCAGCAGATGGATCGATCAGCACCCCAACGTAATTATCGACATGGCGACTTTGACCAAATGGAATCAGATACACATTTCCAGTCAACTCCAAAAAGGGAATTTGAGGAGAGAGTTTGTCTGTCTGACGGTGTCCAGTATCTTTTCATATCACTGAGAGTCAGCGGTTATGCTGTCACATGGACTTTTGGGAAAACTCTAGATATTTCAACATGTCCGGCCCTCGGCGCATTGATCATATTCCGTACGGCGATTCCAAGTACGCAGAGGACGGGCGAAAATATTTAATTAAAAACAATCTCTTTAAAACGATGTGCTTATCGCCCTACTTCAATTCACGTAAGATTAAGATGCCGTTTCATTTTCTATCGTGATCCACCAGCAGATGGATCGATCAGCACCCCAACGTAATTATCGACATGGCGACGTTGACCAAATGGAATCAGATACACATTTCCAGTCAACTCCAAAAAGGGAATTTGAGGAGAGAGTTTGTCTGTCTGACGGTGTCCAGTGTCTTTTCCAGTAGGAGACTCCGATGTATCTGTTGTTTCTTCCAGAATAGTACGGCTTCCGTCTAAAGGGTCCCACAGCACACACCGTCAAACATTTGTCAGACGAGAATCGTGAACAATATATAGAAAAGAAAATGGCATTCGCTGCATTAATTGATTATTTTAGATTTATTTGACTCTATCTCTCGAGAGGCCACAATATGACAACATTTTACGAACAATGTTCAGTTACTTCAGTTCAGCAATCAGGAGTAATGAGATATCGAGGTTAGCTAATTAGCTAAAGAAACGGCTCGCACAAGTTGACTTCACGAGCCCTCTCCTATTAATTTTGTTTATATAACCGGACTGGCAGGACTGGTAATAGCACCGAAAACACCTCTTGAATTATACGCAAATAATTTTGTGACTCTTGCAAAGTTGAGATACTGTTTGCAATACTATTTCAACGAAGCTTTTTCAAGTGGTGTCTTGATAAAAAGACCTATACTAACACAGCTAACAAAAAGATTCCCTGTTGTGGCCGCAGATAAATATATACCGCCCCATATAATTGCGTCAAGCGCAACCATGTTCGCATAGAATTAGTAAATGACTTTTCACATATAGTGGTAACTTTTACACAACGAGTTTCACTTAGCCACATCAATTAATGGGCCAGGGCTACAGCAGCAACAACACTGCCCGTGTCTACCGGTAATCCCGCGGCATTTGACCCTGGCCGGTCTACAACACGCCAATCTGGTAAAAAAACGTTCTATGCAAAATTTCACTAGATCTGCTTCAGAAGTCATCTTCGACACCTGCACTGGAACTGTATGAGTTTTTTAAAGGATTCACTACTAATTGGATATTCGTTATACTAGTATATATGTAGAAGATTTAATCTTAGACAAAGAGTGTTTTTTAAAGCAACGATGTTCGAAGCAAAGCAATGAATGAACGAGTTTTTAAATCTGAATTGTGGAAGAGATGAGAAGGAAAGTCATAGTTACATCTCGCGCATCTGAAAAATCAAGCTGCATATATTACTTCTAAAAATATGTTTGTATATTTATATCGTTTAAATACAGCTTAATTTCTGTCTCGTGTTCTCTACGTTTTATTTTTATCACCCCTTTAACGCGCCTTTCTGCGACGTATCATTTTAGCCGCATAACCGCTATCGAATAGATCATGTTTCCTTGTCATACCCCAGCGTGTAAGACGCACTTCATTGTATGCTAATTCGGCGACTGCCTGCACAGGTGCGGCGACAATGTTGTTCCCATGCTCCCTCAATGTATGCCACATTTTAACTTGAGTCGCAAAAACATGTATGGCATTACGAGGACATACAATTATGGCAAGAGATAAATGAAACCAAACGCAGGCTAGGGAAATGGCATAGATTGTGAGAAACTATGGGAAGACTGGAAAGAAGGGGGAAGGTTGGGAAGACTGGGAAGGTTTGTAAGGAACTACGGGAAGAAGAGAAAAAAACTATTATTTGTTAAAATACATATAATGATACCATAGCAATTATATACAACTGTATACGAAGCCAGCAGCACGCTGTATGACATACTATACAGCAAGCGCATCTGACTATCACTAGCATAGTATGACCCTCGCTGAGGTATTTGCAAATGTGCGTGAATTGGCGACACAGCTCTAAAGCTGTTTGCGATACAATTACAGAGATGTGTTTTGACTCGTGGTTTAATCTAAATGTCTATGGGAAACATCCTTGGTTGCTGGTGATAACAAAAGTCAACAAAATCAGGCGAGTCATTGTCGATCTAAATGATCGAATCAAAGAATTGGTGCGAATATCACTAGGACCAATTGAGTCACATTTGGGTGTTTGATAGTACTTAGAAGTACTTATTAAAGAATTCGAAGTGAAACATCTGGCCATTAAATGTATTTTTCAAATCTGGGTTTCTAGCCGATATCTAACTACAAGGAAAAAAACGTATGAATTGAATCTTTGAGCGGTTGTACATTATTGGAATCTGTCACGAGAACGAACTCTCACACGAGATGAGTCGTGACTGTATGACAAAGACATAAAAATATAATCTAATATAAAATACCTTTATTTTTCAAAATAGTGAAAAGAGGCATGGGCGGCCTACAAAGCGGCCGTGTGGTGCGATGATTATCTAGCCATAAATCAGGCAAGGCCTTTTTAATTATTCTTTTTTTAATTAAATTATGGTTTTTTTAATTATTCTATGATGTAATACATTTTCTTGCATTGTTCGAATTAGACGACTTCTCGTTTGCACAGTGAAGAAGCGGTTGATAAGGTTTGAGCATACAAGCTGTGGTAGTTAATTTTTTCTAGTAGTTATTTTTTTGTAGATAGTTTATAGTACCCGCGCGTTTTAATTTAGAATATAGTAATATAAACGTTTAGAGAACACAATTGATCTAGACAGACGAATATATGCACTTGGATTCTTAATTATGAAACAACTGAATCTCATCTTTGCAATTACGGATGTAGGTTTGACTAGATCGCTAATATGAGAAGTGAATGTAAGATCCATTAATATTAAAATACCTAGGTCTCGTGAGACATTTTTGGCAGGCAGTATTGATCTGTGCAGCTGATAGTAGTTCCGTAGAGCAATGCTGCAGAACGAGACATTTCGAAACAGAGAGCCCTATCTCATTGTCACTGCAGTAGGGGCTGATGACGTCGACATGTATGCAAGGTATGCAAAGGGAGAACCCAAGGGAGCGTATATTTTTTTGCCGTCAGCGTTGCAAAAAAATATTTGCAAGTCTTGCCTCACTAAGAGCTTCACCGCATTTCACTCGGAACGACCGATTGTCCATAAAAAAATAAAATAATTATTTTCGAACGGCGCATTAAACATGAACAGCTACCCAAACCACTCAAAGAAGGATTGACCAAAACGAAGCTTTGTTTGTCGATCTTTTTTTCTATTAATAAAGAGTTCACTAACAATTTTTGCACATGACCCAGCAGTCACTCCAAAGTACTACCGTAAAGTTACTAAGAAAATTACTTGAAACCATCCGGAAAATGCTCAAAGCGGTAGCTAAAATTTAAATTAGAATACGAGAGGCGACGGAGAGAAATGACGGCGCATGTTTGTTGTATTCTGTAGAGACAAGGACATTTTGATTTTTGGATATTGAAAACAACCCGCCGAAGTTATGACAAAATGACGACAACGTTTTAACGGTTCATTTAGATGTGTTAGATAAATACGTCCGTATAAAAATTAAGTTGATTCTAGCACTATGTGACAATACATATATGATAAATGTTTGACTAAACCTATAAACCTAATTGCAAAATTTAAAATATCACTCCAAAATTGTATGTGTTGCGGCGAATTAAATTTGCGGCATAAGCAACATAAAAAAATAGTGAAATGTGATGACTTTCGCCATTGTGCATATATATATATATATATATAGTTTGTTTTTCATCGTTTTTCGAACATGTATTTCAGACTGCACTATTATTTGTTTCCGTTGATCGCCTTTGCTGTTATTTACTAATGGTATGCTGAGAAGAAATCCGTCTGATAATTAGTCGAATGGAAATAATAAAAAGCTTCTGCATTTGTTATCGTAAATCCTGTTCGTGTCAAACACGCCTGAACGCTTTGCCTGTTCATTAAATTTTTTTTTATTTACTGTTGTGATATATATATATATATATATATATATATATGCCGATTAAAAGTTCTGGAGATACTATCTCATGTTATTGATAGAATTTTGGTTTTTTGCTTTTACACACTGCTGCGACTGACTACAGCACTTTTCCCAGCGAAGATTTTTGCGGATATTGGTTATCCAGTATATTTTTATTTCATTTCATTTCATTTATTTAAAATGCACCCTGGTTGGGTATGTAAATACGAACATATATTTTATTAAAGTATATTTGTATGCTATCTGCTTTGCTACTTGTTGCAGGCACGTAGTTCGTGCGTGCACCTTACGTACTCAACCGCCCAATTGCGTGGGTGTGTGCCACGTAAACGTAATTCCGGGCACAACTAACTAGATTGTCGCATATGCAATGGTGCACATTTTGCACCTGCGTCTATGTGTACTGCGTACCTGTTTGACGGATAGCGCTCAAAGCACCTCAGCACACGCACAGATGTGACACAACGCTAATAGAAGGTGCTAGCGCTGACAAAACACCATCTGCGGCCAAACGTTTTTCTTTCTGTGCTATCGATTGAGCTAGATATATATATATATATATATAAAAACTTTTCGGACTGACTCTCAACCAACATTTATCATCCACGGAACCGCTCTCGATTTTGCTCCATAAGACGGGTTCCAAGAAATACAAACATACAATAGTGGGGATAGAACACATGCACCCTTGTGTCTCCTCCGGTCGCAAGGCGTACGCCAATGCGCCCACCACGCCGCTGGGCTCGACTTCATATACGTATATATGGGACACGTTTTGATAGCTAGTTGTACGTGTAGCATAGATGGTGTTGGTCATCATGCATTCGGACGTCATGCCGGAGGGCTTTGCCGGGCGACGCGCGAATAATCTTTGTAGTAGTAGACTAGTATATAGTAGTATATATGAATATATATATATATATATATATATAGCAGTAGAAGAGTCAATTACGCTGGTTGACAGAGCGGTATGCATCGCTATAGCAGCAGAAGCTGTAGGTAAGAGGGAGGAAGAGGGGAGGAGAACAAGACGTGACTAGCTGTCCCGCTCAAGAGCTTTGGGACAAAAACGGGCACTGGGGGTTCCTGTTTTGGTACTGCTTTGTTTTTTTTTCTGTGAGAGAGAAAAATGCTTTTACGCACACCCAAAGCGGGTAGTGTGGGACTCGATGCCGATGTTGTTGTTGGCATAATACCCACTAAAAACCTCTCACCTAAATGGCCTCAGGAAGAGGCGAGGAGCTGGAACCATTCTTTAATGCTACTTCAACCCCTCTGCAGCCCCCAACTGCTACTGCTGCTCGTACTGGGGTGCTGGGAGGGGAGGTGATCATTGTCGTCCTATTCTGACATAGGGGGGGGGGGGGGACTGTTTCCTGCCGACGCCGCAACGTCGGACGTCGTCGATGTCCAATAACGCTGTCAGAAGAAGCAGAAAAAGGCGGCGAAGAAGCAGAAGGAGAAGAAGACGGCGATGACTAAAAAGAAGATCATCAATATCGCCGTTGATCCGGGGCCAGTGCAGTTGCAGGCGCGTCCGTGGTTGGTGGCGATGGCGGCCGACTTGATCGTAGTAGTACACGTTTATCTTGATTACGATAATTATGATCTGGCGACTAGTTGGCGAGTGTCGCCTGCGGCTGGCCGGGCGCCGCCGGCGGCGGTTCCGCGCCCGCCGTCTTTTTCCTCCGTCTCTAATGAACTGTAGTTTCAATTCGACGACAATGACATCGAACTCGTCGTTCGCTCATGGCAATATTGCTGCTGCTGCTGCCGTCGCTGCCGCCACCGGCTGGACGTGGCAATTTGCTTCTGCATCCGGACGTGAGTCGTTGATGTCATCACGGCCTCGAATCGATCGTCGTCCGTCGACGATACAGTCGAACAGTGGCGGTTGTCTTCATCGTTTTCGTTGTCAACACCGCCGTAGTTTTCAGCTTGTCGCACTGCTTGGCGTTGTTGGTCTTAATGCTGCTGCTGCTGTTTGATGTTGTTCCTCTTGATGCTGTTGAGGTTGTTCTTCTTGATGCTGTTGATGTTGTTTTCTTGCACTTGATGGTGTGGTTATTGTTGCTGTTGATGTTGTTTTCTTGCACTTGATGGTGTTGTTGTTGCTGTTGTTGATGCTGATGCAATTGTTCTCCTTGATGTTGTTGTTGTTGTTGGTACTGAGGTTGTAGTTGATGCTAATCCTATTGCTGTTGTTGAGGCTAATGCTATTATTGTTCTTGATGGTGATGTGTGGTGCTGATGTTACTGTCCTTTCTTGCTGGTTTTTTGTTGTTGTTGTTGATGATGTTGTCGTTGCTGTTATAGCCGGCCGTCTGCAGTTTTACAGCGCGTTGCAGATTGTCGATCGTTGCAATAATAGCAGTCGGACAAGCAGCATCCGCGAATTGAGGTTCAGCCACAGTTTTGACAGGCCGGCTCGTTGGCTACGATCATTAATTTTCACGTTGTAGCCGACTGGAATAACTATACCAACTGTAAAGTTGTCATGGGAGGACGCGACGATTCACCGTTAACTAAATTGTAGTTTTAGTCTTAGTAGTAGTAGGAAGTCGAGCCCGGTGGCGTGGTGCATTCGTCTACGCCTCGCAACCGGAGGAGACACATAGGTGCGCGGGTTCGAACCCCACCGTGGCACATTTGTATTTATGGGGGTACGTCTATGAAGCAATGCGAAAGGCAGTATCGTGAACGTTAAATCTTGGCTGTGGGTCAGCCCGAAAACTTTACTTTTGGTTACTACATATAGTAGCTGTTACGGTTTCCGCGGGGCGGCGTGTCCTGGTTAAATTTAATTGTAGTTTAATTAAATAAAGTCTGGGTGGCTTCTGGTGTTCTGCTCGATCGCAAGTTCGACCGCCGGTATGAGGATCTATTTCTTGTGCTTGAATAGGTTAAGGGTGTATATGTAAAGCATTAGAAAAAGATGATACACTTCACAGGTGCATTTGGGTTCTGTGTTTGGTCACGGGCCACGCCGACACAAAAGCATTTTCTCTTAAAAACGGCCACGAAAAATGCCGTAAAAACTTCCATAAAAGAGCCAAAAAGATGGCGAGATTATTGGACCTGGGAACAAACAGCTTGGAAAACCATATTTAAGCAAAATCCCAATTGTCATTGAGCTCCGCTCAAAAAAACTCTGCTCTGGACCATTGAAGTATTCTGCCTGCTGACCTGGATATTTCCAGTGCCTCTCACCTTTGGTCTGGAATTGCATGTGGCAATCGTCACTTTTATGGCAGACACATAGTTCGAGGAGCACTTGGAGTGCGTCAGTCGACTGTGGCCACTTAGGCGTGTAAGAAGTATCATGAGCCTGTCTTCCTGATCCTTGCAAGGAGATCACTGCGGTGCCTCCTTTGCATAACACGCCGAAAGCAGGTAACAGCTGTATATGTGTCAATGTTATATAAATAATCAATATGAGTAAAATAAATGTGATGATCATGATGATGAGTATTCTACCTGCTTGAGATGCAGTTCCAGATGGTCACGCACGCATAGCCCGAAGAGATTCGACCGTAGCTGGTTGGAAAGGTTTATATCGATGAATTTATTATTCGCTTGACATGTATACCTAAGTACACATGTCACGCATTTATATCCGGGGTGCTTAGGGCGGCGGCAAAGCGAATTTGTTAAGATATCAAGGATATGGGGGTCCCTAATAGTGCTTGTGGTAGCAGCATGAGGTCGCTGACTCTCATTAGTAGTAGTCTATAGTTTACTATCGATTCTCGTTGAGCCCGGTGGCGTAGTGGATTAAGTCTCCGCCTCGCAACCGGAGGAGACACATAGGTGCGCGGGTTCGAACCCCACCGCTGTACATTTGTATTTATGGGGGTCCGTCTATGAAGCAATGTGAAAAACAGTTCCGTGGACGTTAAATCTTGGCTGAGGGTCAGCCCGAAAACTTTACTTACTATCGATTCTCATTGAGCTCCGCTCGATGAAAACTTGATCAACAATGGAATTTAGTTACCGCTTTTGTAAGCGACCCGGATGCTACCAGTCACATTGTCGTCATTGGCATTGCAATTGTTGTCGTTGCTATTCTTGCTGTTGTTTCTATTGGCGTTCTTGCCGTTGTTTCTATGGCGATGCGCCTGTTGCTGTGTCCGATTGGTACCGTAACGATGCTGCTCGCGGATCAATCAGCGCTTCATCATATTTGTCAGACAGCAGATGCAAAAGGCACCTGTCGACGGGGCACGCTTCAGGTCCGCTAGTGCGTTTGACAGAGAACAGGATCAGTAACTGCGTATGAGGAGCTTACGTGGGCCATACGTGACTAGGGGTTTGTTATGGTTGCGTTGATTGTGTCTGTTATTGTTCATTTTGCGGTTTACAATGTCGTTTATAGTGTCACTCTGCGGTTGTTTTTGCTATTGGTGTTGTTTGTTTGTTGTTGTTGCTGCAACCGATTGGTAGCGTAATGATGCTGTCGCGGATCAATGAGCGCATCATAGCGCTTGTCAGATGGCACATATAGAAAATCTAGCTGCTGACAGGGTACGTTAAAGGTCCGCTGGTACGTCTAGCAGATTAGCAGAATGAGCAACTACGTGACTAAGGCTTACTCGCGCCATACGTGATTAGGGCTTTGCTGTGGTTGTGATCGTTGAGTCGTTGAGTGTCGTTAGCACTATTATTATTATTATTATTATTATTATTATTATTATTATTATTATTATTATTATTATTCATGTTGCGGTTTATAATGCCTCGTTTGTACTCTCACACTCTGCGCTTAAAAGTCCTGTTACTACTGCTGTTCTCGTTTCGATTTCAGTTGTCACTACCAGCTTTGGAGAGTGACTGTGCAAGAAACTCGCCGTACTGAGGACGGCGAGTTCCTTGCATACAAACCCTTGACAGTCAGTGCCTCTTTAACTCAAAAGAGCCCTTTTAAAGCACACAATTTGTACTGGTATTAGTGGTCCAATGAGAACACACATCACGGCTTGTTGAGATGACAATAGCGCTCTTCTGACAACTATTGAACAATCGTCGCTCTTGTTCTTTGTGTCTCCTAAACTCGCCAAATGTGACAGCCTTAAGCACGTAAGTGGCCACTAGTGCACGCTTACACAGTGTTTCAGGACACTGTTTGATCAGCATAACGATCGTTCATATAATTTCCACTACTTAAGAACATATGATTTGGTTTGTAACACAGTACCTAGAAATCGCCGAAATCGCTTTCTTCACTTCCTTGAGTCAAACTCAAACAATAAACATTGCCATCGACAGAAAGATTTGAAATGTGTGTAGCTAATGAATGACGCTAACTTTTTTCTCACACTTTAGAGCGGAATACGTTGGTGGTTTTCCTTCAGTTTTCAAAAAGGGAACTTGCTGATCCGCCCTCGAATATATATAGAAAAATGTACACAGACAAATTATTTTCATACATATATAGCAAAATGTACACGCACAATTAATTTTTCTATATATATATACATGTGAATATAAAAAGATGCATGCACAATTAACTTTCTTTACGAAATATAAATAAAGCGAAGACGAACGTATCCTATAAAAGCGTTTGTTGGGAGCACGACGCAACGTCGAAGCGAAAGAAGAGACTTCGGTCAGTTACGGTGATTTGATTTGTTCCACTTTTTTTCGATTTTGCTTCTACATGCGGCTTGGAGGCGCACACAGACATCAATTTAGCCGATCAGTCAGCTCATTGTAATAGATCGACTGTAAACGCCTAACGCCACTCGAATAAAATTACACATACTATTAATCATTTTTGGACAGTTCATGCGCATAGGTATGAAAAACTTCTGTTCGAAAACGCGAAAATGCAACCGGTCAATTCAGGCTGCGAGTTTACCTTGTTCAGTCCAGACCCAACTTAGAATCTAAATTACACAAAGCGATTATTAAAATCAATAAACAAACATTATTCCAATTATTTAGATTTTGCTAAGTTATTTGCTGCTAAAAAGTTTCAAGTTTCCTTCTTCCTTCCGGCCAAAAAGTAATGGTGGTAACACCTTTAGACAAAATGTGTTAACTAACCTTTCTAAAGTAACAAACACCCTTAGAACGAACAAAAAACTCTAAATTGTGGGTTACAGAGTCTGTCTACATATTGTAGAAATACGATGACCGTGTGCGACTCATAGATGAGGAATATTTTTATTAACCCTATGCCGATGAGGGTCGATTCCGCCGATCGGTACACAGGTTTTAATCCTACCCGATACAGAGCGTCTAGGCGGGCAGTGTACTGTGCCTGAATCAAAATTAAATTTTTAATCCAAAGCGGTTGTTGCGCCATAGGAATGCCGTGAAGTTAGTGATCTTCAGTCGGGATAAGCCGCCTGATTTGCGGGACGTAATAAGAATGAAGCCGACTACCGCCTGTGTTAAGATCGATATAACTGAGGGAGAGTGCGCTACGGCAGGTGAAGTTGCATCATCTTCGACTAAATGTCAGACGGAGTGCAGAGGCAGTGCTGGGTTACCGCCCAATCGTTTTGTCCACAAGCGTCGCAGACTCTCTGATATCGTAAAGGCAATATATTTATTTTCGTACCTCAGAATCAGTATCCGACGCACTGGATGCCGACGGGTTTGCTAAAATGGTTATACAGAAGTAGAAGACCATTGCATCGTCCGAAACACGCCCGCAAACAACAGTTTGATACGATGTATTGTGACATCGGATCCGAGACCGTCAATGTGACCAAGGTTATATTTCTGAAGCTACCAGGCGCCGCGTGGCATACGTCGTGATTTTCAGAGCCTTCGACGTCTATAATCTTCAGGGAGAAGCACGCTCTGCCGCCGGACTGCAGAGTGCGGGACACATAATCCATTTCATCCGGGGTCTGGGTGGAAGAGTAGAGAGTCTAAATATGCTGCTGGAGCCTGTCGAGTTTTAGAAGAAACCTCTCCTTGACAGTCTCCCGGGCTTCACGTCGTTTGTCGCTAGAATCGAGGGGGTCAGCCCAGTGTTCAGCAATGTCGGCGAATTTGGCGGGGTTCGAAGTCACCCAGACGCGTCGTCTATAACGTTCGAACTTGGGTAGGAGGGTTCCGCTAAAGAAGGTGATCCTAAATCCTTTCTCCGTCGGCTACCGGCCATCGATCTCATACTGGGGCCGGGCCAAGCAAGATCTGTGTTAATGTGATCTGTTACCGTTGTCTCCAGGATGCCTTCCATGCCGCTGCCCGATTCTCAAGGCCCCATCTACCGGGCTGCCGTGGTCAGGGCAATTTCACTAGCGGCGGGAGTTGACCCTCAGGTCATTCTAACAAGTCGCGAATAGTGGCGAACCAAGAGGTTCTCTTGTTGCACGCCGGTACTGAAAAATATAGTAATGGTCATCCTGATATTATAATCACTCTTTCACCTCATGAGCAAGCATGGTTTAGCAAACCATATTTTCAGTTTTAATGGACTTTTAGACTGTTGACATGTGCATGCCGGATTCCATTTCCATGGATACAGATGCGACACTAGCATTGGTCGTCTGGGCTGGAGGCCTACTAAAAAACCCTGCCCGACTCGACGTTGCTTGTACCTCAAACATTACGTCAAACAGATCGTCGTTCTTAATCGGGCGGCGCAGCTTTCTTATGTCAGCTCCTTTAAACAGCTCGATCACGGATTTAAATTCGAGGACGTGCCTTTCCATCCGACATTGCGTTTCAAAATTTCCTAGAAAGCGACGCTGCGTTATTTCTAGTAATCCAAGATCACCCAGTCCTAGGGTATTCCACACCTGGGATCCACACATTAGTGGCACAACATGTAAATTTGTACAATTTTAAATAGGCAGAAACACTTTAACATATGCAACCTACTCAGTAAATGTCAGTGACATTAAGGGTTGTACACCAAGGTCTTTTGCTTACTCCATTTTTTTTGTCAGAGTTAGGCCATCTAACATGTAGATATGCTTGGCATTCCTAATACCGAAATGCAGTACTCTACACACAATACGTCTTACAAAAAAAATCTGTCGAATTTATAAACAAATTCAGAGGGTATATTGTACGTGCGGTGTCAATTCAGGACAATTATATATTAATTACCTTTTTCTGGACATTTTGCTTAGCGCGCTCAATAAGATTGAAGATCATCCTTGTACGATTTCTCGTCTTTGGATGCAAGCTGTAACCTCTATTATATTAGTATTATGGACTTAGATAGTTTCAAAACTTTGAAAGTTTTTTTTCGCAGAGAATTTTGAAGTGTGCGGAACATACGAGCTTCTGAAAAAATGAGACAAGGTCAATGTTGGGTTAAAATATCACATGCCGGGGAGGCCACGCACACACCGAGGAGACTTCGACTGCGGTTGGTTGGAGAGGGTATTCATATTACTGCATGAAAAACCGGTTGCTTGCGGCACGTCATGGCATATGCAAGTACGGCGGGGGGTTGTCATAGTCGAACTAACGTCTCTTCGATTGCACAGCGCTTTTGGCGACGGCTTTCTTTAAACAGTCGAGCAACTGGCAGTATTTTTGACTTCATCATGGTCTTGCTAGCATGAAGCTTGTTTGCTTAGACTATGGCTTTGTGTGAGTTACACTAGACGATCCACTCTTTATCGCCAGCGGGGTAGTCACAAATTAAAGAATAATGCTTTTTGTTTTTTCAGGGAGAAGAAGAGCGCAGGCGTTTAGGCGGTTTGCCAACTCGTTCCCGGTGAGCCTGTGTGGTACCATTACACCAACGGCAAGTTTTTTGAGCACCTAACACACGGCCAGTTAGGTGCAAGTGAACTAATCTGCGCGATGCGCTTACCATATATGCGATTTAATTGAGTATCAAATGTATGTGCTACAATCTGATAGAGCACGTATCCACTGAAGACTGACCCGTTCGTGATGGACCTATCCCGAACGGGTTGGGAGATAGGTTTTTCTTAGATTTATAGTGGCAAAAAAATTCCCACTAAGAAAGCAATCGAACCACCGCATGATGGTCCGATCGCACACAGTTTTGGGTCCGTAAATAGCACAAACCTTCGTTGCCGAGGCATTTACGTTCAGAACTTCGGTATAGTGTAAAAAAAATAATAATACCATTTATTCACAACGCAAATGGGTCTTCGTAGGTGCCATTGTTATTTTACTCGCAAATAACTACAATTTAGCGCTGTTGCATCGAGATGTGCCAGCAGAGTGACTAAAGCACAGACTTGTATCAATACGCTACTGCGCGACATGCCTGACCCAATAAAAAGCCTTAAATAGCCATTGCATGATGTATCACAACGTGCCACTGCCCTAACAAAGCTGTTCTGTGTCTCTGGGAGAAATCTGTTTTTATCCGTTCTGCAGAAAGAAGCCCACGTCTGCATGCAGTATGTGAACAGGCTGTATATGCTTTTCACTTCTCGTTTTGCCGCATAACGGTTGAGGGGAAGTGCGATTTTTTTAGATAAAGAAGCGCACTTAAAAACATGCTTCCAGTTGTAAAAACGTGTACCTCCAAGCATGTGTTTAGAAATAATTATTCGATTTGTGCAGTCAAAATATAGAAGACAACAAAAGGGCGTGCACAATGTAAGCTTGCGTAGAGTATTACAGCTAAAAAAACGAGGAGCACTCAAATACAAGCCATACGATTCTGCTACTACTCCCTAAAGTGAGCACACGGATAAGCGTACGGGAAATTTAACTGATTTGTATTTGTGTACAAAAAATTACGCTAAATTAAACGCTTCTATAAAAAATGAAGGCCCCTTGTTTTTTTTTCAAATCTATATAATTTGTTTCTTTATTAGACAATGTTTTTATAGTAACGCATAATACTGTAAGTACAGAAACGCTTTTTGTATGTGGCTCAGCTTATTTTATTGGAATCATATCAATTTTCCCCGTTTTCAACCAAGACAATCTTTTAATATGCTTAACACATACATTGTCTGCATATATATATATATATATATATATATATATATATATATATATATATATAGCTATCGCGGTTTTTATTGTGACATTTCCAATTATAGACAGAAACACATTTCAGAGGCGTTCCGGGAGAGCTGCTCTAAAATAGGATTTCTTTGTTTTGATTGCTTTTCGGCTCGCGCTTACGAGAGTCAATAATGGTCAGAGGATTATGTACTGATGACGGTAAGTGTGTACACACACATAGACACACACACACACACATATATATATATATATATATATATATATATTTACATACATACAAGGTATATACTGCAGTTGGACATTGTCTCTAGGCAACCAGCTCCGGGAGATGATCGTTGCCGACGAGTTTCGTTCAGGGACAGCGAGCGCCGTCGGCCAACCAGGCGGCAGCAGCAGCAGCAGCCAGATACAACCTATACGCGTTCCAGGAAAAGCGATCGTGCACCTCGCTCGTCGAAGTGTTCGTGGGCAGAAGGTGGAAATGGTGGACGACCGCCGCTTGACTTGGAAACAACGCGATGGACGGTGTGCCGCGCCACTCAGCTCTGTTCCTCCTGACGGCCGTTGAGTCAACCGGCCGATAAGGAGTGAGTCCTTGTTTTCCTTCGTTGCCACCTCTATCTATTTGCTGTCTCTGGTGGTATTGGTCTACGCGGCAACGTCGATGATGGTGATGGTGATGATGGTGATGATGATTATGGTGATGGTGATGATGATTATGTTGATGGTGATGATGATGATGATTATGTTGATGGCGATAATGTTGTCGTTTGATAGTTATTTATACATATGCTGTTATACACAGAAACACCTCATTGGCTCTATTTCACGGTCGAGCTTCTGCTTCGGAAAATTGACTTCGTCGTTTCCATCTCTACCTGAGTCGAGTCTTCCCGATACCTTGCGGTTTGATCGCAGTGTCTTTTGTTTGTCATATCTTCATGTCATATCTCACCTTCTGCGTCATTTCTTTCTCTCTCCCTCTCTCATGTTTGATTTTCGTCTATTTCTCCCCCACTTCTTGCCTCCCATGCTCTCCTTATTTATCTCTTCGTTTGTGTTGCCCTCTCTCTCGTCTTGTCTCTCTCTCTCTCTCTCTCTAATTCGTTCAAGTGTTATTCTGCCGTTGCGTATTCGACTGGCGCTGCAGAATTGGCCAATGTTCAGCTTTCTCGGTTTAGAAGGCTGGTTCATACGCCGTAGCGGTGCTGAACAAAACGACGACGACAACAACGTCGCCGACAACAACATCTCGCCTCTCTACGTAGAAGCGCGCCAACGGTGATCACACAGATTAGAGCCAATCTGGCCAAAGACAGCAACGCCGTTGATGACGAACACTATAGACGCTAGATGGTGGTGATCGTTATAGTGATCCGATGTTCTTCTACCTGCCTGGTACGAATAAATCCTTTATGGCGACTGTCGTGGATTCAAGACGCAGACGCAGCGTTAAGGCGGCGTGACCGCAACCGGCTACTACTTTCTCGCCCGCACGGTCCTCTACCTTTTGCCAAGAGAAGCAGCAGCAGAAAAATAATAATAATAATAATAATAATAATGAGTTGACCATTAGTACTATTCTAACGGAGATCTGGGCTTCCAGAGAGAGAGAGAGAGTGGAGCTTAAGGTAGAACGTTGGTGGGTATGGGTCCCAACAGAGTAACATCTGTCACGACCCCAACAACCGTTGGATAGTGCGTAACTGCAATTAATTCTTCCTCCACAAAAAAAAACTCCACACAGAAGGAGTAAACAGCATGTCTGGTCCAATGCAAGAAACGTTACGCGTGCGACGAGGCTGACTCACAATCACTACTTGTAGCCGGCCAGGTTTTCTCCATGCTCCGCATGCTCCACAATACGTTGCACGCGTCAATATTAAACGGGGTACGTAAGTATGTATGCATCTATGCATATACACACATTCCAGTGAACAACAAAGCTTCGAGCGGCATATATCTGGTATCTGAAATTATAATCGCGGTGACGACTATTCAAACTAGACTACGATTGCGCCGTCGGGGGGTTTACATTAAAGCAGGCGTTTTCTTCGATATTTTCTCCTGATACGCAGACAATAACGTTCAATACACTGGTGCGGCTTCAATGCCAATCAACGCAGAAAAGGGCGGATTTGGGGCTGCATAAAGAACAGGCCTTATGACACAGATATGTCTCTCTCTCTCTCTCTCTCTCTCTGTATGTCGACTTTACTTCGCCGACTTCAATTACAGTAATTTAAATCTGTAGGAAGGATTCAACCGTCATCTTCATGGGCAAAAAATAGTCACGAAGATTAATTCTTGCCAAACCACACGACAGTCTCATTATTAGATTAATAGAGCTTAATCTCCGTATTCGCTTAACTAATTTTCGTTTTTGTCGCATCTTTTACCCTGTTTGACCACAAAAATAATTTTCGTGATATGAAGTATCCTTCTACATTAATTGTTATAATTTTTATAATCAGATTTTCGTACAAGTGCCACGCAATGTTTTTGATATTGTTACTGCTATGCCGCAGAGAGCATATCACCGGAAGTCCTGTTAGTACGAAAATACTGAAATATATACTAATTGTGCGCCCGAATCTACATACAGTGTGATCGAATGCTACAAAACGATGACTAAACTTTTTAAGGATAAGCATAGCGGTAATATCTTCGAATCATATTAAACACGAAAGATGTCGAAAAAGCTTATACACCATTTTTCGAGGCAAACATTTGCGGACATTTCGTTGACAAAATAAACCAAGGCGGGCGACGTTAGTACGGTAGTAGGGTTTTACACATGCCTGTCTAAATTTTAGCGCACAGACCGCATGGAGATGCAACCAAGATTGCCGCATTAATTGGCTTTTAATTTTATTAAATGTTAGTACTAATGCGGCGCTCTCGTCGTACAGAGCCTACCACACTGCCGCGCCGGGAAAGCAAGTCTATCTTTCTTGTGGTATACTTATTACGAGTGATTTACACAGAGTTCGTGAATATTCTGTCTGCATGAAGAATGATACCATAAACACACACGAATCCAAAACATTGGAGTCCATTTGTTGCTAAGCCCAGGCTCCTACCCTGTACCACACGTACATCTAAGTTACAGCCTTTTAGTATATGCTGGAGCCGCGTGGTCGAGAATAAAGATCTAAGCAGAAATAAGTTTCAGCTTATACCTCTGAAAAGTGGTATTTTACTACGAGATCGAGGTTTGGAAGAACCAGTTGTAAAAACCAGTGGAAGAACCACCTGCAGACTCTGAGCAAAAACCCAATTTGTGTGATATCCTCCTAGACACGACAAATATCCGCGAGGCCTCTTACTGCCAGGCTGAGAAGCTTCGGCCCCAGAGATACTTTGCTAGGCGTTTTTATATAACAGGGACACTGACGGAAGAGACGCAACGGCAGCTTGGCCGATCTAACCGACACGTTGTGACACGCTACGTAGTCTTGGACTATCATTATTGTTTATGTTTTTGTAACAGAGCATTACGAGCCCACTGATTCGCGTGCGTGTGATAGGCATAATTAGTCAGGTTTTTTATCGCACATGTTGTGTAGAAATAGTACAGTTAAAAGATATGCATAAGTTTACATACACGTTTAAACTTCTAAAATAATAGATATGTAAAATATATGTAAAAGCTATGAAGTTATGACGCGAGCTTGGTTATCTAGACTGGCCAGAAACGGGACAAGGGTACAGGAGGTAGCATGGTATCTACCGCAAGGTACTTTACAACGTTGGCACACGCATGAAACCGAGGGATTATGGAACCCGGAGGTCGCGCACAGCACGTAGTGAAAGCCATGCATGGCGAACCTAGTCACCACGTGGCGGTTAGATCGCCTCGGCCCTTTCCATGCCTTGTTTTGCATTGCTTCTGTGCTAAAGAAATCCTCATCGTTTTCAGCAAACTTGCACTCCCGCGTTTTGAGGACGTTGACGTAATTGGGAGATGCCGGCAGGTCCAAACGTCGTCTTAGCTCCTCGACGAATAGAGGGGTGTCCGTGAGGAGATAGACAAGTCGGTTGCCGCCTAAGCGATGGAGGCCCAGGACTCGCTTGAGGTACGCTGCCTTCTCATTCATTTAGATGCCCGAGGCTGGCTGGGATGAGATCGTTCCAGATCATTTCGATACCGTAGGCGGCCAAGGAAGCAATATTCAATTAGAACAGTCTCAGCGCCGTTGGGATGGAAAACTGCGCAGCAGCAAAATCATCTTCGGCCCATATGTCTACTCAACGCAATCAGCAAACATGTTCAAGAATGCGCTAGTCAGACGCTTGAACGAGGAGATCGAGGAGCTCTGTGTTCGGGCGGGGGCTGCAGTTAGACGACTTGCCCGACGAGATAGACACAATCGCCTACGCCGACGATTTAGTGCTAGTGGTGGTCACCGCGCGGACAAAGGTGGTGCTGGAGGCGCGAGCGAACACGGCCCTCTACAGACGGCCCTCTACAGTGGATGGGCGACAACTACCTGGAGCTGGCCTCTCGGAAGACAGAAGCGATCTACCTACGCGGTCGCCGCCGCACTAGGTAGTCATATTTGGAACTTGGAGAGCACCGGCTGGAGGAGAGAAACAAGCGCAAGCTGGAAGGGTGACACTTTCTTGACGCAGGCACGAGAACACTCCCTCAACACACGGGCGTGCATGTGGTCCAACCCGCCCGCTTGGGACACTAGAGGAGACCGGATAGGAAGCTTAATCAATAACTTTAAAACTTGGTATAAGTTCAACACTTACATATCACTCCGTGCAAGCACTCACAGGCATGGGCAATTCCAGTCATACCTTTTCCGCATAGGCAAGGCGACTACAGACACGTGCGGTCTCTGCATCATAAGTGCACCCGATGACGCGGCGCATCGTGGTCAACATAACCGAGTCGGTATCATACTAATATGCTGGGATCCTATACTTATACAAGCTGATGCGTGAAAAGTTCGCCAAGAGGATCGCCACAGATCGCGACTCAGCACCGGGCGTCTAGTGTCTAGCCCCCGGGCAGGACCCACTCCCTACTCGGGACATACTCTAAGACTAAGGAGAGGGTTGCAGTATGGCACTCCCCTCTCCTGGTCTTCAGATAATGGTTTACAATTCTAAAGTACGAGAGGTGGTTTCTAGTGGGTAGCAAGCGCGGATTGGATCGAGTTATATACTCTCCCCCGGCGTTTAGTCTCACACCACCCTCCACTCTCATCGGAGCGTCTGCGCAAATGCATTTTCCAGCCCTTTAAAAAATAGCCTTTCCAGGACAATCCTCGACGCTCTAGCATCCCTGTAGACCGAAAAGCTTTAAAAATATCGTCGTTAATCGTCGCCAGCATGTCTCGCCGCACGGCCACCGTTATAGATGCATGACAACGGATGATTTGCCATAGGATGCACCGCTTTTTTGCATCTACACTGATCGGTCTACACTAAACGTTGTGCCCAGTAAAAGTGGATCCTCATTGTAATGTCGTCGAGCAATATACCCAAAGGGGCACTAAGAAAGACGTGCAGTCTTATGATGCGCGTCTTATCATGGCTTTTGCAATTTTATCATGCAGTGTCGACGCCACTAGCTTGGAGCGACCTGGGTAACAATTCCCCTTTTATGCACCTGTGGGAGTGCCGAAAGTCTAAAAAATAACAACGAAAAATGAGAAAGTCGCTGTGCAAACTGTTGATCGTACATGCGTACAAGCTTATAAAGCCATTTATCCAGTGCATTAGAAATACCCTCGAAGAGCAGTAGTACTCCCAGTAGTCCCGAATCCTGAGAAGTCATTACCTCAAAGTCCGGAAAGAGCTTTCGGAATATCACAGAGGCATTTTCTCCCGCGCATAGTCGACGGACAAAAACAATACTTCGCACAGCTACCCTATGGATACCCTTCAAGACATTTCCTACGGAACAGTCGTGGATTCGTCGTCTAGATTATATTAATTTAAAGAGTACCTTTGCGATTCGCTCAGATAGTTAACCGCTAGAAAGATTACAGATTGTCTTGGTGGGCCCGTGTCTCAAGCATAATGGCCTCATCACCATATATATGGAAGCTGGTTGGCGGTCCGGGTGTAGTTGAGCATGCAAAAAGTCTTCTGATTTTGCCTCAGCCATATCGTCAACTAATGCCTCAGCAATATCGCTGACGGCAGGTGTACCTTCAAGAATCAAGATTCAAAACGTGGTTTATTATAGGAACTGCATTATACAATGCTTTAGTTCTCATTAAAAATATATAGATAATAATAAAAAACATAGAATATAAATGGTTAACACTCAGTCATGAACAGCCATAAAATAAGTCAATCATGAAGTATCACAAATCATAAACACAACACAAATAGCATGTGTGCCTCAACTATGTCGAAATTTGTTGGTAAGTAGCCATTTCTGGACCATCTGTGTAAAACAATGCAGGGAAGTGATACGACGAATATTCTGTGGTATACTAGTCCATATAACGGGCAAACGAGACACAAAGGCTTGCTGACTATACTTTTTTGCGACTAATGGCCCTACATATATTGTGACACGTCTCGAGGTCCTACGAAACAAGAAAGTAAGGGGAAAAGAAACATCACAGGGAATAATATTCTGAGTGATTTTAAAGCCCAGCGTGGCAACCTTCAGCAATTAGAGTAGGTCGACCGGTAGGAGGTTGGGGACCACATAAAGATCACTGACGGAGTCTCTGCGTCGCCTGCCAAATATGGCTCTTAGAGCATCGTTTTGCATTATTCGAGCCCGACGGAGAACAACTTCAAACCCACTCCCCCAGATAAGAATGCCATAAGGGAGAACTGGCAGGAACAAAGTTTTGCAGACCCAGAGAAGGCCATCCACCGGAACTCCGATAAGCCGCATGCGAAAGAGGGCTGAAATGATGGCGTAGCATTTGGGCTTGATGTATTCTAAATGCGCCCGCCAGCTCATGCACTCGTGCAGCAATAGGCCGAGATATTTTGTGGTCTCTGAGAAGACCAATTCTCTCCCTGATAAAAAGAATTTCTTGTCGAGGTGCATTCTTAGCTGAGAAGCTTGGAATGCAATTATGTTCGTCTTGCTGGCATTAACGACAAGACCAAATTTATTGAAGATCGAAATTACTGTTTCCACTTGAGATAGGAGATGAGGCAACTCCGAACACATTTCGGAGGCATTGAGCCGAAAAAGCAACGTCGTGTCATCAGCAAAAGCAATCGGCCTGCCTAAGTTTTCCCTCTGAATATTAAATAGGATGAAATTTGTAAGAATTAAGAACAATAAAGGTCCGAGAACAGAACCCTGGGAGGTACCGATGTCTACGGAGATTCAGGAGGATTCGACCGACCCAACTCTCACCGCCTGCATTCTTGAGGTTAGGTAGGAGCGCAATCAACCAACTGCACTCACTGAACACCCCCCCCCCACCTTGCATGGCTGAATACTAAAGGAGGAGTCTTAACACTCCAATCGTATCTTCTCTCATGATCGCTACATTTAGTATGCCGGTAGGCTTAGGTGGTTACAGCCAGTTTAAGGGCGCTTGCCGCGCAACCATCCGATAGGGTCTCCGTCGTGGGTTAGTGATTTATTCGACGATAGTACCCGAGCGGCTCCAGACACATCGCCCTTGTTTAACCTTACCGAGGGAGGCGAGTCGAGAAACATTTGCGTCTGTTCTATAGTCCTCCTCGAAGTCTTTTGAGATTCGCGCGGACTATTCGGGCGTGAATATCATGCTTTATTGTCGCCATCAGTGGCTTTTAGGATCGAGTCAGCGACTCTGCCACCCAAGGTGTCTTGTATAGGATTTGAATAAGCCGAAGACGAAAGCCCCTGACGAGAGATTCCGTTTCGCATGTCAGCGATACGCATCTCGTAGCCATCACCATCCATTACCTAATTCTTTAGAGCAGTTTTTGGCGAAGGAGAAGGGGCAGGATGGTGAGGACAGGCGTTGCTGGTCAATTATGGCAGGAGGCTTTCCAGCGCGAACAGGAGGCGAAGAAAAGGTGTGAACCGCGTCCCTGAATCTGACCAAGAGTTTGCAGCTTCGGGTTAATTAACGCGAAATATTATCGGACAGAAGGTGTATAGGACATTCGAAGGGCTGGACACTTTTTGTGGACAAGCCGCCGTGTGTGAACGTCGAGAAAGAGATAGACATCTCTCGAGTATATGCCCTCGAGCAAGGGCTCAGTCTGAAATTACAAGGAATTCCATTCCGGGGCCTCTGTTTTCTTTTTAGAGAAGGTGAGTAAAAACGTCAAGAACGGGTTATGTCGTACGTCGCTATGTCGTAGCTTGTCTGTATAAGCTGCGTTGACATCTAGGGTTCTAGCTTTAAACGAAGCAAGCGAATTACATCTAATAATCACAGGGACGCTTGGGTTATGTGAATTATATTATGAATGAATGAAACACATAGCTTTAATCATGAGTACTTGCATATACACTCGAAACCATACAGCCTCTGTACTGTAAACCCGTCAACTTGACATATATATAACAAATGTTTGTGTAAGCATAGCTCGACATTTCTGCCGTGCCAATAACTAGTGTTTTTTTTAATAAAATGTGATACCTGCTTCGACATTGCAGTAACTCTTTAAATAGCGAATTAGGCAGATTTAATATCTTATGGTAACCAGTATATGTTGTTTAATAGTATTACCCAACATACGTTTCAATGAGTAGTACAGTTCCTAGCAGTAGATACCTAATACTAATTTAATATCTTATGGTAACCAGTATATGTTGTTTAATAGTATTACCCAACATACGTTTCAATAAGTAGTACAGTTCCTAGCAGTAGATACCTAATGCTAAGACAATGCATATTTGTGAACGCATACGTAACATGCGTTCGTATGTTACGTATGTTAAGCACCACACTTAATGGTGCTAACAATGGTAAATGCACATTTAAGTTTTTATTAAGTTTTTTGATAACTGTATCCTAGAATTATACAGTAATATTCTCGTTTCGCCCTCCACGTCTGTTGGGCTTCGGTGGTCATAAGACAAATCTTGTTCAAAATAAGCCACATGTGTGGCTAAAGTTTGCTCTTTTATCGAATGCGATCTCTCATGGCTTCCAGGCATTTCCATCTGCGAAAGCGTTTGTTAATGCATCGTGTTGTCAGCTATTAAAGGTTGATGCGTAAATTGTCAATACATTTCAGTTTCAATATGTCAATGCTATTATTGTCTGTCTACTGCAGAAATATTAGACTGAGCATGCTTTGCGTTCCTAGAGATGGTTCTATTATACATACATTTGTAGCGCTATACATAGTTGCGCATTATTTGGGTAATATTGAAAACGGCAAAAAAAAATTGTAAAGTGACGCCACCTCTATATTCAGTCATGTTTAAATGAAGCATACATTGCGTTGAGAATATTTGCAGGTTTACACTTTTCGTGAATTTGTTCGATTTCGCCAAACAAAAGTCTCAAGCGAATGTTCAAACTAAATAGAAACTAATCATGAACTTAAAACGAATCAATTAACGAATTAAATCTAGTACTTAGTTAACTATTCAGTTTAAAAACGATCTTGCTACAATAGGTTTGCGCGTTGCGCCAAAAATAAGAGCCAAACGTCTGCACACACACATATATATATATATATATATATATATATATATATATATATATATATATGTGTGTGTGTGTGTGCAGACATATATATATATATATATATACATACCTATATGTCTGCACACACACACACATATATATATATATATATATCAGTGCACGCCACTCTAGCGTACCCTGTTACCGACAGGTTTTAAGATCATTAGCAACGGTAATTGAACGGGGACTTCAACGTGTGGCAACGGCACTGCTCGCGGCTGGCGAATGGTTAGCTTTCGGTCGCGTTTCACCTGTTGCTGTGCTGCCGCTGCGGCTGCTGCTGCAAACAGATGCAAATGACACACACTTAAATGCTACGGCTACAGTCGTACGCGATACACATAGGTACAGGCTTAGGCAGAGCACTCGGGCGGTCAGTCGCACCTGCGCACACATTTCTATCCACACAAAATGCGCCAACGCGTAAATTCATTCATCCAGCCAGCTTTTCCACCGGCGCTACTGTATCCGGAAGGAACTGTTGTTGTTGCTTCTGCTGCTGATGCTCCTGCTCCAGGTTGGACCAGACCCAGCTCACGAGGCGGCGGAGAGAAGTTCATGCGACGGACGGTTTGGGGGTAGTTTGGGGACAGCGTCGACCAGCTGTATTTGGTCTAGTTGAAGAGCAGCGAGCGGCATTAGTAGAAATCCTCGTCGTCGTCGTCGTCGTAGTAGTAGGAGTACTCGTACCAGTAACAATGGACAACTAGACGGCGGCGGGGGAAATGAAAATGACGTAGCGACAAGAAAGGGCCTCTCTCGTCCTTCTCAAGCTATTGTCCTTCCCAGCTGAAGCGTTGTAGCCAGCCCAGGAGGGGGGGGGGGGGGGGGGGTGGGCAGCAACAGGAAGAGGGCAGAGTGTGGGGAGAAGGTGCAGCTGTAGCAATAGCAGCCCGGTTACCTCGATCTGGTGTGGCTGCCCGACTTCAGCCGAACGGCCGGAAAAGCGCGGGAACAAGAACTGGGGGTTGGTTGGTTGGCTGGCGGTTGAACGCTGGTGGTGTCGGCCGTCATGTTGTCACGTGGGGGTTGGATGGGGGGGGGTTGGGGTTAGGGGAAAAGTGAGGTGGTACGGTCTGGTCTGTCGAACTGGTAAGTCAAACAAAGATGGCGACGCTGGAAGCAAACACAGCAGCAGAGGCAACAGCAGCAGCAATGACGCCAATGATGGAACCGATGCGATGACGACGCGGTGACGCCGACGACGCGGCTGCTGCTGCTGCTATCTTGACCGTCGCCATTCTTATTCCGCGAGCCGCTCCTTTGACCGTTCCCCCCGCCAACCCCCGAGTTAGCCAGTACGTGAGCGTGATTGACGCGCCACGACCCAATGAAACTGAGCCGACTTTTGAGCAAGACAAACAAACGGCGGGAAACAGGAAGGTGCGAAGGAAATGAACGCCGGGAACAGTTACAGCAGCAGCAACAGCAACTGCTATTGAAGGAAAATGAGCGAAAACGAGCAGCTGTTGTGAGTTGTTGTTGTTGTTGGTGTTATTGTCGTTGTCATTGTCGTCGCCGACGTTGTCGCTAACGGTGATTCTCACAATAAGCGGCCAACTGACTATTATGTCTATTATGGATATATCGAGCAATTAACCGACAATTGATCGATGGATCAATCAGTCAGTCAATCAATCAAACAATCAATCACTCATTCATTCATTCATTCGCTCACTCACTTAATCGTAATAGAGAAAGCAGCAATGGTTGTAGTAGTGCTCCACCTGTCCATTTCCGCCTCATTACGCTCGAACATTTGCTGCGCAATTGAATTGACGAGACGACGAAGGTTAACGCGTCGGATTGCGAAATTCTCCCTGACTGAAGTACGGAGTAGACGAAAACGGACAACAACAACACTAACTACTCCATTACGTTGATACGTGCTGCTTTGCATCACTGCCAGTGCCCGGCCGCCGGATAGCTTTGGGCAGCACCATCGAGAAGGGGAAGGAAACAAAGCCCCACCCCTCGAGTCGCTCCGGCTACCGGGGCACGTCGGCGTATTTATCATCATCATTATTGCCACCACCACCATCATCATCATCTTCATCCTAATTCTGCAGCTACGGTGACAACAATGGCGCGCGTTCGGCGAGACTCACAAGCATAGTAATCAGCATAGTAATAGTATTATACAAAAAAACACAAACAAAAACAAGCTAATACTTAAAAGAAAACGGCATGCATCAATAGCATGCTTATCCCGTTATTGTTGTTGTTGTTGTTGCTGATCCCGTTATTGTTGTTGTTGCTGTCGTTGTTGTTGCTGATCCGGTTGTTGTTGTTGTTTCTAATCCCGTTATTGTTGTTGTTGCTGATCCCGTTATTGTTGTTGTCGTTGTTTTTGTTTTTGACCCCGTTATTGTTGCTGGCCTTGCCGGCTGCAGCTAATTCTGCTAAGCTATTGATGTTGGTATTGGCGACAATCGCTGCTGATACTGCCCTTGCTCGAACAAGCCTCGCTCACGCGTCTGAGGCTCGTCCCGCCCAGCAACAAGCTCACCACAGATGAGGTGAGCTTTCTTTTTAATTCACGAAGACGGAAAGGACGAGGACAAAAAACGAGAAGGTTTTGTTTTGTTTCCCACTTTACAGCTTTCGTCGCTGGAGTTACGTCATCCGACGGCATAAGACCTCTTTTGCTGGTCCCCCGTCCCCACGGCCACCTCGCGTTGAAACTCGAGCCACAGTGGCGCATACTAAAGCTTTCTGGCTGACCCTCAGCCAAGAGTGAACGTCCACGGACTGTTTTTCACATTGCTTCATAGACGGACACCCATAAATACAAATGTGCCCTTCTTGTGCCTATTTTCCTAGTGCCTATTATTATTATTTTGTAACGTCGTTTTAAGACGCACAGTTGTAGGGTCGATAACGCTATCTTAAGGATAAGGATCGTCTTAGTAGAGCGGTTTCGTTAGTTTCGTGTTCGTAGTTTAACAAAAAACTGCTTTCAATAGAAGCTCAATGCATGTGCATACATATCAGCATCGTGGTAACGAAGGCATGAACGAACGTCGGAGCAGTTCGTTTGCGAAAAACAGAACCTGTTCAGGTTAAGCAGGTCGTCTTGAAGTCAGCTCTTCGGCAACAGATTCGCCATCGAAAGAAACTATGCGTTTTTGCGTGCGTGTCTGCGCACTGTCGATATATCGATCGCGTGAGCGGAATGACCACAGGCTTCAACCGGGTCAAATCTCGCTCAAAATCGTGTGTCAATAACAACACGTATTATAAAGCAAGACAAGGCGGCAAACACAGATCAGGGACAATTACCACAATCTCACTCATGTTGCCGTTGTCCCTACCGTTTAGTGTTGTTCTCGTTGTTGCATCGAGTACTGCTTTTGTTGCTGTTTTTGTCACTCCCGGTCCGTCGAGGTTATTGTTATAGTTGTCAACTTTATGGAAACCGACTTGCCAGGAACGTTTCGGAAACGCCAGCATGATATACTGGAGTTTG
This sequence comes from Dermanyssus gallinae, assembly GCA_003439945.1. NCBI lineage: Eukaryota > Metazoa > Arthropoda > Arachnida > Mesostigmata > Dermanyssidae > Dermanyssus > Dermanyssus gallinae. The sequence continues at coordinate 656,288 of QVRM01006416.1, forward strand.
CAAGATCGTCTTTTAGGGTGATCAGAATTATTGGACGCGATATATATATATATATATATATATATATATATTTGCAACCAGGCAGATGTACAATAACACTGTGATGTGGTATGTTGTGCTCAACGTACAACGCTATTCGTCGCAAAAAGTACGTCTCATTACCACGCTTGGTGGTTACGAATCGGAGAACCATATTCTACTGTCGTCACAATTTTTAATAATGCGGCGATAATAGTAATTACGTTAATTTGTTGCTGAGAATCACGTTGCCACTTTTCCTTTTATTGGGTGACATTTCATAATAATAATAATAATTATTATTATTATTATTATTATTATTATTATTATTATTATTATTATTATTGTTGTTGATGTTGCCGTCGGCATCGTTGTTATCATTCTGATCGTTGTTGTAGGCCATTGTTGGTCAAATGGGCAGCAACTACCCCGCTGTCAATGTGAACGAACGCGACGGTGACAAAAAAAGGAAAACAGTAGTATTGTCGAGGGCAAACCCGGGGTGGCCGGTGCCGACTGACTCCTTCGCCGTTCATCTCCGTTCGACCCGGACCGCATTAACTGTTGCTACCGTTAACGGTGCTGCTGTTGTATTAATAGCTGTTGATTGTGATCGTACCCCGTTCGAATACGATGAACGATCACTTTCACTGGCTTAACGAGCTGTGTGGATACTCTCTGCCCTTTTCGCTCTCTATATATATCTCTCTTTCTTTTCTTACGCTGTCACTAGAAGCTGCGGAAACGGGCGTTGATACGAGGACGACACAAAAGGTCGCCTACAAAATTCGGTAATTTCGGTTGTTTCACTATTATTATTATTATTATTATTTATTATTATTTTTTGGTTTTACAATTGTGAGGTATGAACGTTTAAGCCAATTTCATGATGCTCTGCTGATTTCCTCAATTCATGGCGCCTATGATAGAAGCCACGTTCCCCCTACACACGGCCAAAGACATCATCTGTCTCAAAAACATGGCCTCGCGTCGATCACCCGTAATATCTTCTATACGCTTTCCAATATCCTTCAGGATTTTCGCCGTACCTGTGCTAATGGGCCCAAGTGTCTCCAATGCAATGGGTACAAAGTGGTACCTCCTTGACAGCTCGAGATACTTTCCTCGTTTTTCAGAGTCCGCGCGTTCTGCAACCCATCCAGATTCAACTGCGCTGTGACGTAGATACGACAAGGCCGCTGTGCATGAAACGGTTACATCTCATGCAAGGCTTTTACCATGTGTCCATAGCGGAATGGTGACCCCGTCCGGTCGTAGCTTACTACTTCCATAAAGACCTTTCGGCTCGGGTGTGGATGGTATCCCTGCCCTTCTAAGGGCTCTTCTCACTATGGCGTTGAGTTCCGCGTGTCTTGTAAGTCTGCCAGGGCTTTTTAGACAGCTTAGAGGATGTAGACCATCAGAGTCAACAGGTTGGCTGCATGAAAGACATGAGAAAGGCTGGCAGACGGGCGCGCCTATTCTAAGGGCTGACACCATGCGGAAGGAGTTGGGGTCCAGCATGGTGCCAAGCTGGCGGGAGGGCAGTGCTTGGAGCCAGCCCCCGCTGAAAGGATGTTGAGCCGCTAAAAAACGGCACGTTCTCTTGATGATGTAAGGTCATCCATGATATCCCTTGATGATTTCTTATTTTTACGAGCGTCGAGAAAATGTTGGTTCACGTGCTCTTTCAGGGGGCCGGGGTCAAGTTGGCTCCTCATCGTCGCATCTGCCAACATGGTAGTTTTCTTTAACACGATTGTTGCATCTTCATTAACAAGTGATTCCGCTAGAGAGCCAAATTGATTCAATGATGTAGCATAGCACACTGCGGCGAGGTCGATGGACCTTCTAATACCAAGGCCTCCGAAGGCTATTGGAAGGCTTGCTCTTTTCCACAAGTTCTCCTCTAAACTAATGTTCAATACCTCATCCAGAATATCCCTAGCAGTCTCGTCGTAAGCAGCGAGGCCTTCGGTATATGTGAAGGTCGGGGATGCTCGCAACAAATAGTTAAATCTTGATGACCCAAGACTGTGCCTCCACAGACAAAGGGCCGCCTGTGGGTGCATATTTGTCAAGCGTGGGCGGATTTTTACGAGAACTTCTCGTTTAGCGCGAAGAACCCGTGGGATTCCTTCACACATGACGGGAGCACCCAGAATATCTAGGTCCTCTTGTGTCGTGCAAATTATTCCGGGAAGTGCTTGCATGATCGCTTGAATAGATTTCTCTTGCTCTTGCGCATTGCCTCCTATCGCTGTAACCTCACACTTAGAGGCGTTGTGCGTTAGCCCTCCCGTTTCCTCGAACTGTAGTACGGTCTGTACATCCTTCGCCACAACGTCCGCGGGACCACCCAAGATTGCATTATCCAGATACCAGACGTTAAAGGGGCTCTGTAGACTTGACACCAGATCAGAAATGCCAAGACAAAACAGCGCTGGCCCTAGTGGGTCTCCCTGTTGGATACCGGTCCTGGACTCTATGGTTACATTTGTATTCCAAGCGAGCATTAACGCACTTATGTAGCCCTGCCACACCATCGGTAGGAGTCTTGGAGCCTTCTTTTGTACTTCATCAAACATTTTATCTCTTCTTAATGTATTAAACGCATTTCGAAAGTCTAGTTTAACTAGCACTCTTGTCGGGCCCTCTGCCTGCAAAAAGGCACGCGTAGCATGCACGGTGGCTTCTGCTCCTCCTCTAATGGCAACCCCAACTTGGTGAGGAGAGACCGCTGTCACAATGGTATTTTTATTCACAGCCATGGCAATTTTAGAAGCCATTCTTCGTAAGGCCAGTCCGCACGCAATGGGTCTAATTGAGTTATCTTTTTTTCTAAGGGCGGTTGGGCTTGCACCATAGAAAATCGGTAGACAGAATGACGGCAAGGTACCATTAAGTACTGTAGTCACAAAGGTACTCAGTTCGTTCAGTAGACGTTCAGATGAGGGAATCGTCTGGTCGAGCATGTCACGTAGATGTCGAGGACGCAGACCATCCAAACCGGCTCCACTTGTGAATGGAAAAGATTTAACGGCCTCGTGGACCTGAAGTACGTCAATCTTACCAAGGTTTGAGGCGACCGGTTGTTGGAGCAGCTCTTGGCAGCCAGGTGGGGAACGTGGATGTTTGGCCCGCAGTTCAGACTCTGTGTGCGCGTCGTATGGTGCAATTATGTCTGAGGACAGCAGGGCTCGAGCGGCAGAACGGATATCACCCTCTGCTAATTTCATCTCTGCTTGGCGTATACTGTTTCCATCTTCATTTACGTGGCGTGTCTTGTCGATAGTGCTGAGTGCAGTCGCGTCGGCCACACCTTGAAGAGTCCTAAGATCTATTTCGGCTACATTCTTCTTAATTAGTTTGGTCAGCGTCACTTCTTGATCTTTCAGACGCGGAATGGCAAACATTAGCGATGGAAGCATCATGAGATGGTTCCAGCTCTTGAGGTCAAGCCTCGAGTTAAAATTGCTCAATGCTTTGGTGTATGCTGCGGCAGCATTCTCTGGCTCCGCGGGGTATGACTCTGGCAAGTCTTAAATTCTTGCGGGCACTTGTTAGAATCCGTACTAATGAGGTCGAATCAGATTGAAGGTCAGAGTCTGAGGTAGAAGGTATGAAGTTATCCGGTCCCGGACTATTACCGATAGGTAGACTTCGAGAGGGAATCGGGGAGTGGAGGCGTGTTATATGGGCCTTCAGTCCTTTGGAGGTTCTTACACAGCGACCGCACTGCGTGCAAACATATGGGGTCTGAGAGAGAAGCCGTTGTATGGTCGTTATCGTCGAATTCACTGGTGTTGTGTGATTGTTGGCTGGTCATTTGAAATTATTATTATTATTGCGAACGCGCGCATAGTGGGATGGAGCTTCTCCTTGCTAAAGGAATACGAGGACTTCTCTCAAGAACTAGACTCAGCATGACTACCCGCAGTCACCAAAAGCCGATTGAGGGGACCACAATGCAACCCACAGGCTTTAGGGAGCTAGCTCCTCCTTTAACTCCCTTACAACCCCAGCCTACTGAAGACGTTCAAACGTGAAGTACCTTGTATTATCGAATACCCGCCAGCAGAAATATCTGCGCTACTAGAGGAAGCCTGCTGAGAGTCCAGCTTTCATTAAGCCGGAACATGTCTATTTTCGAGAGACGCACAAAGGGCCCTAAACGCGGAAATCGAGAATAACAAAGAAGACCTATAGGTCCAAGCTCAATGTGCAAGGAGGTTAAAAACCCGTCGAGACGAAGGGTACCAGATGTAGTGTAACAAAATGCGGCACGCATCGTCGCCCCTACCAGTAGATGTAGCCCGTCAGACTATAACAACGCTTTTCCTACGAAGTCCCCGGCAGCAGCTATTACTTTTTTAAAAGAACACATATTACCGTTGTTTCTAATGTTTGTTTAAATCGTATGGCTCACTTTGATGTCGTCCTTCTTTCTGTATATGCATGGTGTAAAAAGCTATGAGTCAATCTAAATTCAAGAGATCAAAATCGAGGCCGAATGCATACGGCCAAGAAAAACACCAGGCCCAGATGCGGTCCCCCCCTACACGCAGCACACATCTTGCAAAACCACCCAAAAATATGATGAATAAACAGCTCGCCAGTAAACACTATCCTAAGCCTTGGAAAACGGCGCGTTATGGACACCACGCGGCATACGGCTATACAAGTATGCTTTCCTGTCTATTCAGGTTAGCTGAACACATATAAACGAACAACTAGTAACAGAGGTAGAAAATAAGTAGCGCTAGCGTAGGAACCCAGCACGATTTCCGAGTCGGGTATTCCACACACCCAGCAGATTGTGTTTACTTGGCGGATATCCGACAATATCTTTACACACCAGGCTTCACACTGGCTTGCTATAAACAGAATCAATGTTTTGCCACAAACGGCCGAACGCGTCTTCCCCGGAATCTAAGCTTATGCCTGGAAAGGCGTAAGTTGAGATTAATTCAACGCCTATGGTTCGGTGTCTGGGCGTGATCCTAGATCCGAAGGCTCTCACAGGAATACATCATGCATATACAAAGAAGGTACCAAAGTCTTCGCATGACGGCAAAGAGTTCTGCGGTGCACTAGAGGAGCAACCGACTCATGACGCCGTCTCCTAGCGTCAATAATTGACAGTATCATAAACCTTGTGTTATGCGGCGCACCCCTAAAGGAGCGCACGATTACCAGGGCCACAAGACGCCGCTTCTTCACCTCAAAGCACAAAGATCTATGGCGCTTAACATCTTTCGGGCGAGTCACAGCGCGTACAACGCAGCCATACAAGTGCTCACTAGACAGCCTCCTAAGGCGTAACAGTCAAATAACTAGCCTCAATACGCTCCTCAATCAAGCCTGGACGAAGGGACTGGACAGAATCCGTACCCCCTCGGTTTTAAAAGATTGTACGACTTCAAACACGGCCCAGCCTCACCTACCCACTCGTGCCACTGCTAACGGGCTACGAAAGCTGCTTTTAGCAAGCAAAGCCGACTCCCCCCTTATGTCGTATGTGCAACTCTAAAGAGGCTAGCAACGTAAAACACTGTTACGAACGCTGCTCCTCTTTCAACACTGAATACAAAAGCTACAATCCAAGGCTGGACTCGGAGATGCCCTGACGCGGAAGAGCCGTCTCTTAAGGGCCAGTGTGTATGAAGATTCAGAGAAAAATTATTTTAAAATAACCATTGCACAAAGTCGAGAAGTTATAAACGACAATGTGTCAATGTGTCCACGTGAAGTCATCTCACGAAAAAAACACCGCGGCCACACCTGACAAGGGGCAAAGAGGACGACTGGATTTTACGATGACTAGGTTTGTGATGACCACATTATCTTGGCTTAAACTACGACGGGCACCATGCGCTTTGCCAGTAAGTCTCTCTAAGGAACACATATAATTAGAGTTCAAGTCTGAGCTCCAGTTTTAGGAAGACACTTCACTTGCTTTGGCTCCTATCTGTCACAATCGCGGCCGGTGCTGTTCCAGCCGACCCCGCCGCTGGTGGCTTCGATTGTCCCATTACACCATTACAGGGTTCGGTACATTAGAAGATTAGTAGTAGTAGTAGTGGTTGGTGGCGGCGTGGTCTAGGGGATTAGTGCGCTAGTCATGGTTGTCATCTACCGGTCCCCGGTTCGATCCTTGTTGTTGATCGAATTTTCTTTGAGCAATCCTCATTGAGATTAGATGACTAACCATACCGCTGAGGGTCAGCGGCCATGCTGCCACAAGGACTGTTAGGGAAACCCTAGATATCTTAACATGTCCGGCTCTCGGTGCTTTGAAGAAATACCTCAGGTTGAGTTCCAAGCCCGTAGGGAACGGAGGATAGTCTAGAATTAAAAACAACCTCCTTAAAAAATGTTTTAATTCTAGTAGTAGTGGTTGTTGTTGTTGTGGCCACAACAACGTTTTTGCTGAGTTGTTGAGTATGTTTTTGGCATCAGCCTCGGCAGGTTGGACACAGCCTCGACCTGTACTAATGAAATTAAACTTGATTCTAAATGTGCACTTTTTTTATTACATGCTAAACAATGTTACAGTTGTGAGGTCTGAACGTATTATTGCAAAGTTTTCTCTCTATGGTGCCTAAAATAGATGCCGCGTTCCCTCTGCAAACGGCCAACGACAACGCTTGCCTCAAGAATTGACCCTCTCTTCGGTCGGTTGTGACCTCCTGAATTCGCTTACTTAAATCTTGGAGGAATGCCTCGGTTCCCTTGCTGATGGGTCCTAGTGTCTCCATGGCAATAGGCACAAAAATATATCTTGTTTCCAGTCCACATATTTAACCCGTTTTCTGGCGTCCGCGTGCTTTGCTACCCACCCCGGCTCTGTCTGGACGATCTATCGGCGCTCTTCGGGCAACTCAGTGAGTGTAGGCCACTGGAATGTACCATCTCCCCATACAGTTTGCACTGAAACGGCTCGCAGACGCTAGCGCCGATTCTAATTGCTGACATCATGCGGAAAGAGTTGGGATCCAGCATGGTGCCGAGCTGAGGCGAGGGTAAGGCTTTAAGCCAACCCCCATTGAAGTTATCTTGTGCCGCTAAGAATACGGCGCGGTCTCTCCGGGAAACAAGCTCGTCTAAGATGCTATTTTTTTGCTTTTGAGCTTATCTAGGTTATATTGGCTAGGATATTCTTCTAAAGGGCCCGGGTCTAGCATGGTTCTAATAGTGTCCCGTGCTTTACTGGTTTCATATCTTATTTGTGGTCTTATTTGTTGTATAATGTTTACTTATTTTATTACAGCAATGTGTTTATGAAATGAAATATGATGTTCCATCGCTGTCGTGGTGTTCACCCGAGCACGCAGGTACGGACGTATGCACGATCATACATACACACACACATATCATCATCATCTTATTTATTTCACTCATATTGAGTATGCATATAATATAGATAATTATACAGATTATACAATTATACAGTCAGCTGCTCGCGGCATGTTATTCGAGAGAGGCAGTGCAGCGATATCATCGCAAGGGCCAGGCAGGCAGACGAATGAAACTTCGTACACGCCTGAGAGCACAGTCGACAGATGTGCTCCGTGTACTCCTCGTGGAAGCTCGTATTCGAACAGACCAGGTGATGATAGCCATGAACTATGTAACATACATACACACACATATACGCCCACAAAACTCCAATTAGAAGTTATTAATATGTTATGTTTATTTTGAATTTTTTTACTAAGTGCTTGGGTGTGCTAAAAAATAAATAATTCTCTGGTCTAGGTAGGAAACAATATATAATAAATATGCTATCTTTCCTAAAGGAGAAGTTTCAGAGAAGTTGCAACATACTAGCTCTTCTCGTGGCTACCTGTCAGCCGGAAGATTTCATCTTCAATAGGAGACAAATTTTAAGATATCTTGATGTAGAACAGGCGTACTCCACGAGCAGCCTGTTGACGAAACAGTGATTAACTGTCGGCATTTATACAAAAGGGTTGTGAAATGATAAGTATTCAAGACAGACATTTGTACTTTTAGCATCGCTTAGACTCAAAATATGGGACCGAAAATATAAATTAACAAAATAGAAATAACAAAACAAAAACGTCTGCTGAAGCAATACCGCTTTTAGAATTGGCGCTACGTGATGACAAGAGAAAGCACTATTAAATCGTGTAATATTAAAAACGATACAATACGTTTGAACCGCACATCTGTCAATTTGGAAGACTAGAAAAATAAACAAAACCTCGTCTGGTCTCGGCCCATGCGGCGCATTGCAAAACCGTATGTTTCGAGGAAGCACTGCGTTGAATCAACCCTTCCATTCCGGTTTAAATACACCTGACAATCGTTGTGACCCGGGTCAGGTGGTATGTGTGACGGATATCAGAAGTCTTCGAACGCTATCTCTCGGGCATTCAATTATGTTCAAAATTGTTTCTTCATAATGCTCAAACTTCTTCACGCTTCCGGCGAGAGAAGTAGTGCAACGATTTTGGTCCATCGCTGAGCATTCCACTGCATGGTACTTCGCACACCTTGCAGGCAGAGTGACACATCAGCAGATGCACAACTCGTACTCTTCGTGAAAGGCTGCGTCTGAACAAACCTTTTTAATTATGATTGCTGAAACATCCTGAAAAAACCTAAGAGAGTCTATTTTTTCATCACCTAATGCAACTCGTTCCAAGCAACTTGCAACAGAGGATATTTTTGTTTTAACAGCTCCAGACGGCATCTATATTATCGAGCACATATGACACGTATCTGAGGCATTCGTGACTAACCATTTTGATGCATGGTTTTATCACTTTTCCGCCATCTGGCGCTAGTTTTCGACAGACGACGTTCCTGGATCGTGCGTAAAATAAGCCTTTGGCTCTTTTAGTAACTTCACGGGTTCTTAAGGCGCTCTCCGCGCTTGATTTTTGTAGTGCCGATGATGTCAAGTGAGCCCCACAAATTGCCATTGTCGGCGGTGCAGAATCGGCGACGTCATTAGGCATGTAAATAGGCGGCGGTCAACTATTGGCGATCTTTGGTTTGCGGTCGACTTATTTTTAGCTGTCTATGTCGTTGGTTCTTGAAAGATCATGTATCGTTAGCCGAACATTTTACCCTACTACCTTGGGTTATTCGGCATAATGAGGACTCTGTTTCTTCGAATAACCGAACACATAAATATTTATATATATATATATATATATATATATATATATATATAGTGCTCAGCTCCTGTTGTTTTTATATTTTTTTTGTAATCCCGATGGTCCTGTACAACTGTGCGTGTTGAGATTGTAATATGATTATTCCAAGTGTAGATTGAAACTGAACCATCGTCATACAATGTCTTATTGTAAACTTGTAAAATATGTAAAAGTTTTTTTTAGATTTTCCGTAAGGCTAATGCCCGTGTACGGTTTTTTCATGTCATGGCTATTTTTAATCCACTCCGGCATTTACCTTGTCTAAATTGGAAACCATGCAAACCAATTTAAGAGTGACCGGTCTGGGTCTCGAACCCACTCCTCCCGAACGCAAGGCAAAGGCTTTGCCACTAAGCCATCTTGCTCGGTAGTATAAGAACTATTGTAAATATGTAAACTTGTGTAGACACTCCTTACCTATTATTTTTACGAGAACTTAACCACCGTGAAAACGCAGTTTTGTCAATAAACCAAACCGTGCATTGTATTTTATTGCAGGCGTTCTGTTGTGACAACAAAGTATGTGGTAATCAAATGTTTTAATATATATATATATATATATATATATATATATATATATATATATATTGGTTAATACATATGACTGTATAGCTGTACTTGCCTTATATTTAACATCTATCTTTACATCATTTTAAATTGAGAACTCGAAACACTACGGTACGCATACCCGTCAGTAAGCGATGCTAAGTGTTTCTCTAATTCTCATTTGTGATTGTTGGTGGTAGCCTTGAATTGAACGCCGTCGGGGCGAATTTATTGCCTCCTAGCGCGATTTCCGGCTGACTCAATTCCTCAATTCCGTATTCGTAGCGTTAGAGCGAATTAGAGCTAGAATGAGATGCAATTTTTTTTAAAAGTTAAATGCGCGCACAGCTCAACTATTACGAAAGTACAACGTTTGGTTTAGACCTGCGCTTGGGCTTAATAAGTCGTCATAAGCGTGAGTAGCGTGCTAGTTAAGAGACGGGCGTTAATCACAGATGCACACCGTATTGTTACAGGCGTGACCGTTGCAAGTCCAAAGTATTGTGTGTTCGTAGCTGTGGGTGTGTGTGTGTTTATATTGGCGCATATATTATTGCGCCAGGTACCACGCAGCGCCATGCCCAGAAGTAGGACTTCGCTAGGAAGTCTCGCTCTAATGGGGGGGGATCCCAATAACGTATTATTTTATCATGAGTACATCGGAAAGAAGATTGTCCTCGATGTATATTTGAATACGGAACAGGCATGTGTATACTAACACAAGTTTTACAATGTACCTAACAAAGGTGTGATAATAAACGTCATAATATTGGCGCGTATGCACCGTGCTCGCCTGTGTTACAACCGAGCAGTCCCGACACTGTCTCTGGCGTCACTAAACGTCTGTAGTGACAACGTGACTGTCCCAATCACAACGCAACGGCACTATAAATAAATAAACAACACGAACGGAGGTAACAACAACAACCGAGCACCAACAAAAGCAACAACACTATAGTAGTAGAAAAGCGGATAGCAAACTGCAGTAACATACAACAACAACGACAACAACAACCACAATCTTACTGTGCTGCGTTGTTCCTGATGCTGCAATCCCTAATCGCCACGCTTAGACCAATAAACTGATCGGCCACTGGTCGGGCCAATCGTCGGGAATCGATTTTGTTGCTTGTTGTTTTCGATTCGATTGAGCGCCTATTTGCTCAACGGACTGCACGGCGGTCGTTGGCCGCCGTGTGGTTCGACAAAAAGACAAACAAATGGGGAGAAAGCTCATATATATATATATATATATATATATTTATATATATTTATATATACATATATATGCATAAGTATATATATATATATTTATATATACATATATATGCATAAGTATATATATATATATATATATATACAGAATGAAAGCAACAGAATGAAGAAGCGATGGAGGCAACAAAAATTGAACGCTTCTTCGGTGTCCGAAATGGAGCAACGCGTAAAATTTGATTTCGA